>QCXZ01000064.1:38827565-39243153 GCA_025024175.1 Rhyzopertha dominica
AGTAACTGACGAAGCTGACGAATAGAAAGGTTCTTAGAAACAGTGATGTAAATTATGTAAAACAAGAAGTGTTTTAATTCTCTTTATATCGATTTGCTATTTCCTGGATCATTTATCCGATACTACCGAGGATACTAGGAATATCGATACTCAGAAAACGATACAATGCGTGTATGGATATACAGTATTACGATACATATCGTTACCGAAAATCGATACAAATTGATGTATCGTCCAACACTAGACTGTAGTAGATGTTTTTCCTCCCTAGCACCAATATGAAATGAAATTCCTTGTGCAGACAACCAGTTTACATTTATGTCACCCTGTGTAATGATTAGATACTTAAACCTAGTCTTACCCAGATCAATGACTTC
The DNA here is from genome assembly GCA_025024175.1 of Rhyzopertha dominica. Classification (NCBI taxonomy): domain Eukaryota; kingdom Metazoa; phylum Arthropoda; class Insecta; order Coleoptera; family Bostrichidae; genus Rhyzopertha; species Rhyzopertha dominica. The sequence continues at coordinate 38,827,943 of QCXZ01000064.1, forward strand.
TTGGAAAATAAACGGACGGGATCCAGCAGCGAATCCGAAGTCGATGTTGAGGTCATCTATTTGGGAGTAGATATATTCTAGATCAGATGGCTCCATGTGTTTGGCTGCGTCAATTCTGAAACCGGCAGCTCCCAGGCTAACTAGTTTGTTGAGAAGCGCTATGATCTTCTCTCGGACGTAGCTGTTGCTCTACATGGAATTAATATGTTAAAAAAACTACCTTACAGCTGTGTGAATAATTACGAAATATTTTTTGTTGTTAAACTAGTACCTACTAAACAGGGGATTTAAACTAAACTAGCTTTTTTACTGATAGTGTTATATATAATTTGGGCTTAATTGAGCTTACAGGTACGCGTTCTGCATCTAAATACAAGAAGTACACTATTTTCTTTAATAACATCATGATAAACTTATGTAAATCACTATAGCGCATGAGCTTAAAAATAGTAAAATTATTCCGCGTAGGCTGTTCTTCAGTTATTGCCAGTTTGATTGTTAATCAATTCTAATTTAAATGTGARATGTAATTGATTCAAAATACATTTACCTTCACAATTCATCTGCATTGTCAATTTAATCGTTGATTTTCAAAATAGTACATACCTTCCGCCTTTAGCTAATTTGTCAGAAGTCAAATATGAATAGGCAAAATAGAATGTGAACGGAGATTAACTTTCATCACCCGCATCACCAATGGAATGTTGTTCAACAACATCAAGATAGGTACTGTTTTACTTCAAACTTTGTGAGAAATGATGGTAATTGATAGGGCTTTTATTCTATATGCTTTAGAATTGACTGAAATTGCTGAAGTGTAAAATTTTGCCCTGCGAATTTTACGAACCTTTTCTCATCCTTTATAAATAACTTTTACACTATTATAAATCTACAAGTGGTGATTCCGTTTTATTAACAAATCATAATTATTTTTATATCTATAGTGGTATTTTTCTATCATTAACAATATTTGCCTTCAAATGCTACATTCATAATAATAGATGGAAATACACGAAAATATGGTTGTGCAATTAACATCTCTATTTTTTTTCAACGTAGGTACTTAAACAAAATTCACTCTGCAATAGAACGGTTGTTGCTTCAACCATTAATTTCAACTCTGGTAATATCTTTAATTAACATACATAACCATTTATGTATTACCTGGTCCAAGTCCTTGAGGCCATTTACTTCGCAGTATCTAACATTTTCAGGGTCAGAATAGTCGGTTACTGTGCAGGTTGAGTGGAAGTGTTCAGTAGTGTACCCTACTGTTGGGTAATCCTTGTTTGTGGTGTCGGCAACACTGCCTCCTGTTCCGTAAGCCTCGCTACCCCATTCTCCTGTCATGTGGTTGAAAACCACGTCTACGTATATCCTAAAATTTTTATTGTTTTGGAATCGTTATCAATACCAAAAATTCTATATATGCAAATGGAAAGAATATAAAAGAAATTGACGAATTAAGTAAAATATACAGGGTCCGCCACTTAAAACTCCCCAGGCTCGTATTTTCGCTATTTTTTAGGTACAACCTTAAGTTATATATGAAATTGTAGGTCTTTTTAAACTCTTTAAAAATAGTATATTTGGGGTCCAAAATTTTTTTGTAGGTTATCATATTTTGCAAATAAAGTTAATTTTTGGACACCCAATATTCTATTTTTAAAGAGTTTAAAAAGACCTACAATTTGACATAACTTAATGTTGTACCTAAAAAAAATAAAGGAAATACGAGCCTGGGGAGTTTTAGGTGGCGGACCCTGTAGATGGTGACGTCATCTATCAATAAAAGATTTAGTGAGATGACAGTAAAACTACCCCCTATTACAAGTTACGTCAGTTAGGATAAGTAGTTCCCATTGCGGAGGCTGTAGGTGGCTTTGTGGTTTTAGTTTTTACTGAGATATAACACTTTTTAACTGTCATTTTCGCATTAGCTTTGACGCATTTCAAAACCAGCCCTGTGTTTTATGTCATCAAATACTATAGACTAGACTAGAGTTGGCGGTTTCTTGTATCATAATGCTTTGACCTTATTCACAAAATTATCGGGTAATCGGCAGTGTAAGTCTCTGTAGTTACAGAGTGCCTAAGCCCACCTTGTAGTCCGTAAAGTCACCGGTAGATGACCTAATGGCGATTTTCAGGAAATGACCCTCAAAGTGCGGTATAAGATGTGTCTGCGTCGATATATTTTAATAAATTTCTCACAAATATATTTGCAGTTATGTTAAGCCACTGTAACATTTTACCCACCACCCGTATTTAGTTCACAGACCCAGAGGAAGGGCATTAAAGCTTTTCGTAAAATAACACAGGAGTTGTACATACGTATTAATTACCTATATCAGTCTGTCTACAGTATTTGATGTGATGCTTTATGCACTAGACCTGACGAGCTCTAACAAAAGCGAAACGTCTGCCATTGGTTGCAGGGCAGGCAACATTAGACATACATTTGAAATAGGCACACGTAGGTCTGGATTAGAACAATAATTATAACCCTTCTTTACAAAAAACACAACACGAAATTTTGTTTTCAAATGACACATAATTACAATCTTAATACAAAAKAGTAAKTTCAGTAGGCATTTATTGACGTAGAAACAAATATACTGTTGCATTAAAAAAATCAAGTCGTCCAGGACCGTAAACTGCGGAATTCAACTCTCGTATAGTACCTAAACCTAAAACTTTGACACAAAAGTTAAAGATATTTTCATTTCCTATCTATAATTGTACCTTTTTGCTTTTAAATATATTTGGCTTTTTCCTCAGCTTTTAAGATCACGGTTTTTAGAACAAAAACGTGAAAATAAAAATTACGTTTTAGCTTTGAATAACAGAGACCGCGATAGCACGCGGCAGTTGTGAAGCACATCTTTCTGAAATATATGCAGATATTACAGGTGTAGCAGGACTCGTTAGAATAAGTTATTTTTTCTTTTAGTTTCTTCAGTTTCAGGACGAATAATTAGGGTATTAAATACAGAGCATTTATAAAATTTATAACTTTTTTTAGGCCAGCTGATTAATCAGCTCCTTCTCTAACAATGATATTGACAACGGTAAAGTTTTTAAAAAGGTAAATAATATTTTGCCGAAATGGTTATGGATAAGTGGGGTATTTTAACAAAATGTTATATCAGTTTCAACCAAAGTACGCAGGTTTTGGTCTACACACTCTGTACATATTTTATTTTTTAAACCAGCTTATGTATGTTTATAAATTTATACAGATATGTAAAAAGTGGAGTGTTGCTACTATGCAGTTAATCAGTTTATTGCACAAATCGTAATCGAAAAAAACTTTTTTGCCTATGCGTACAGAAGATTTGAAATTGATCCGAATTTTGCTTTTCACGTCAATATGCCAAATATTTACAACGCACCCACAAGCTTGTGGTTGGTGACATCAAATAATTATGACCAGCATTTAAATAACCTAAAGTTACTAGATATACAGCTTACCTAATTCCAAGTTCGTTACACCTAGTGGTCATATCCAAGAAGGCTGCTTCATCACCAGATCTACTCGCTATGTTGTAGCTAATAGGTTGATACCTTTCATACCAAGGCCTTCCTTCAATGGCGTAATTTTCAGTAATGGGAGACACTTGGACCCCGGCGTAGCCCTTTTCAGCTAAGTATTGGCACTCGTCCGCCACAGCACTGAAGGGCCATTCGAACAGGTGGACCATGGCACTCCTGTTATCCCAGAAGTAAGGTTCCTTCTGTGCGGAACAGAAGGCCAGCAGAGCTGGCAAAACGATAGCTAGGACTTTCATTGTTGTCTGTGACAGTATACAAAAAACATTAGTGTTTATATACCTAGTTATATCAGTACTTCATAAAAAGTGCCGAAAATTCTCAGGCTAATTTTAAAATATTCTTATTTGATTGGTTTCTGATTATATCTTAATGCTAGTTACTTGTATTTTTTATAAGAGCGCGATTCAATCAGATAAGTTTAGGTCTGATGACCGAATGCCTTAGAGGTGAAACTACTTCAGAGGACATCACTAGGAGAAATTGTCTTAAACGAATTGTCAGGAGCAGTATAACGAGATGCCCCGTCATACCAAAAACTAATGCATTTTCATTCAACTCTTCACCTTGTTCCATGTTGTTCCCAAAACAAGGACCTGCGACATAATATCCTGGCTTTCTGTCCGACACATATATTTTGGTCTGTGAATGTGTACTTCCCGCATAAAGTGAGGGTTAGCATCGCTCCAGTATCTGTAGTTATACCTATTAACACGGCGATTTAAGAAAAATGTAGGCTAGACTTAAGAAGCAAGTGTTGTAAAGGAAACGTGGATTATTGTTGATAAGTTCCATTAAGTTTTCACAGAATATTACTTCTCTATTAAATCAGTTTTCATTTATTTTATCCGTTAAATGTTTTAGAAACAATGAAAATTATGTTTGTGGATAATTCAGAAGACTGATAACAGATTGACTCTAGAAACTTGATATATCTTTCGAACATATTGAGTCTTTTTCACGAGAGCTACATAACACCAAACAGCAGCAGCGGTAGCTTCATCAACAACTTGACGGGTTTGTTCCGATTCTGGAACGATCTAGTCTTCCTAAATTTTCCCGTAAGTTACAAGACGTAGATATTTCTGATGGATAGGTTTATCCGGATGAATTTGAACAGCAACTCTAGTACAATCATCATTTTTGTAAAATAAACCCACAATTTTCAAACGTCCCTATAATGTAAACGTCATTTTGGATTTGTAACTTTTAATGTTAGGTAGTGATCAGTTATAGAATCTAAACTGGTGATATAGAGTAAATATAAATTCAGGATAACTCAATTTATACAGTGCGAAAAAGGTTAGGAACGCAAAATACGATAAAAAATTGAAGAACGATTACCAAAGTTGCTTTAGTTTTTAATGAATTAGAGATCCAGTAAATGTTTTCGTTATAACAAAATCTATTCACTAGCTGCACCCACAAAAAATACAGTAAATTGAGTTGGAAAATAAAAATGTTTTAAATAAAATTCCTACGCATTAGAAAGACCTTTAAAATGAGGTATTGTATTACTCATCCCTTCTTCCCTATTTAAAAGTTCAGTTTTAATGCTGAGAGGTGGAGGGTTTATCTTACACCTTCGAATGTTACATCATAAAATGTGCTCCTCCAAAAGAAGTCGACCCTTTTGCAAGATTTCCCTAGAATATGTCTCCCGTATTGAGGGTTCTCTGGTGGTATGCAATATTGTATGCTTGGATATATGTATCTATATATTATGTTAAGAAGATTTTTGTTAAGAGTCGTGAAACCACTTGTCCTTAAATTTATATTAAAATCAATTAAGTACTCTCGTTAGCATTGTGAAATGATCCATTAGTGGCGTCTTAAGATAATCGTGTTTAGACTGACTTATGATTTCAGCAATCATAATTAATATCGGCCCAACAATTAACTAATTTTTTCCATTGAGAATCATTGTTGTAAGTATCGCAATTAAATAAGGTGCCACTAAATCATTCATTAACCCTGAAATAGCTCAAAAACTTTTTCCAAATTCTATTATTATTGACCCCTTCGTAGTCTCGACAGTATTTATAAAATCCGCTCATAAATTCAGCGCTAAAATCCCTGCATCTAAAATGTTTAATTTGCCCAAACCAGAACAGCTCAAATCCTTTTTATTCAGGTTCCATAATATTTTTGTCGGTTTGATTGGAGTAGATAATAATTGTATACATTTGAAAGCTCAATTAGATTTTTCTCGAGGTTATTTGGTTACACCGCACACAACAAATTAAAGTACTGTATTAAAACTGGAAATCAATTAAATTTTATCGAAAAGCACCTCGTTGACAGCAAACAATAAAAGTAAAAGTATCTGGTTTTAATGGAGAAATTATAATTCTACCCCGGAAACTAAACAATTGTGAAATACCAGAATGTCTCACAGTGGCGGCTCGTGAACTTCCAAGTAGGGTAGGCGACACCTTATACTCGTATATAGTATAAGCAATTATAATAATATTCTTCGATCTTATTGGAATTATGTGTATTTTAATGGTCATGCCAATCATTTATTTTTATTCGTATACCACCGCACATTTATTCGTTTTCTGCGACCTTAAATGTCTCCAAATCGAATGTTAAACAAGAAATTTAGCAAAACTTAAACTATAATAAGCTCAAAAACGCTAAAAAAGTAAACGAAACTTGTGAAACAGTACTTAATTTAAATAATAGAGCACCTCATATTATTCGTGTTGTAACTGTTCAGAGCATATTGAAAGTTTTATAAAACTTATTCCTATGTCACGTCTTCCTATTGCATGAATACTATGATGTTTCATTTTGAATAAGACGATAAAAAATGTAAAACTCTTACATTTGCAAGTTGCTGCCATATACCAGTGTCATTTAAAACCTCTATCGCCCTCTTTCGCAATGCGAATAGCCTGAGTCCATACAAAGTTTGTCGTACGCGACCGATCATTCCACCTGAGACGCAATATGCGATTTTACTACGTTAACCGTCAACGGCGGTCGTTAACGGTGCAGATTTTGAAGGACGTGAACACAAATACAAATGAATTTCAGTTGGTCAAGTTGTGTCGCCTATTACCAATTTAAACATTCGCCGTAATAACGCGGTTCGTAATTACTTCCACATCCAACGAATGGGAAGTATTGTATCGAGAAAAAAAATTTCAAAATTTTTTATTTGCTCATTCGCTTTAAAATGGCCGAAAACACAAAAAAGCAAAATTTGAGCAAAAAAAAATTTCTTGTCTGTGTGTCTGTGGGTCTGTGTGTCTGCGTGTCTGTGTGTCTGTAGTTTTGTTTAACTTTCGAAATACTTAATATATGAACTTGAAATTTGGCAAACGTATAAATCTCAACTACCCAAAGCGACCTATTGTTTATGGGGTAAGTACGGTATCGGGGAAGGGGGGGGGGTAACTACCCTTTTTGCAAATTTTATTTTTTTATATTTTTTTTCGTTTCAGTATGTGATTAGTAGTATAACTGCGAAACACTATTCATTCTTATAAATTTTTGGTGCAGCAAACTGTTTTAGAAGATATTAGCAAAAAAGCGTCACTTAAAGAAAACGGTTTTTCCTAAATTTCTCCGAATATACTTAATATATTAAAAAAAAATGAAAATGCCATCAGATAGGAAATAAAATTTCTCACAAAGAGTTTCTTAGAAAATTTATTCAAAATTTTGACATTTTCGAAATATTTCGAAAAAATCTATTTTGGTCCCTGCTTGTACGATTTTTTTAAAATTTTGGTATTATATATAAAATCAAATTTCTGATCAGAAAGCACTCTTGTAATTTTTTTGTTAAGTTAATAATTTTCGAGTTATTTGCAAAAATCTATTTTAAAATTTATAAATTTTTTTTTGAGCAGTATGGGTAAACTTGAGATGAAATATTAAATAAACACTGGTATAAAAACAAATTGCATTTAAAAAAATTATAAATTTCTAGCTAATTATTATTTATTTTTATGGCACTGTTGACTGAAATTGCAAGATAGGCGGTGCCTACCTTGCCTACCCCGAGGAGCTGCCACAGGTGTCTCACAATAGCAAAGAACGGTTGAGAATTGACAACTATTTTGAATAACACCATGAAAACGATAACTTTCGACTTTTCGGAACTTATTGAAGTTGAGAAATTTTATAAAGAACAAATTCAACACAAACTTAAATAGTTTATTTGGATTTTTTTGATCTATCCAAAATGAGAACAAATCACCTCAATTCGGAAGAGAACAAAAATAATTTGCCATTGTAAAGAGTACTCGGACATATTTTATAATGAAAATATGCATCTGAGGTTCACAAACATAATTAAACACCAAATTCGTACACCTGATGAAGTGCCAGTATACATTAAGTCAAGAATCAAATAGAGAAAATGCTGGATCAGAAAATTATTAGACCCAGCAATTTTCCACGATCATCACGTTGCATGTTCCTCAAGTGAAATTATGACAAAAAGTTTATATAAACATGGATTTTTTATCTTTTGAGAAAACCGTCTTTCCAAACTGCGGTTTTTTTAAGAATATTCTAATGGACAATGGCCAATAATTTGGCATAGAATATTATTTTACATATAAAGCAGCGGCGGCGTTGTGGCAGGGGCAGCAGGGGTTTTTTGGTAAAAAAATTTTTTTACAATTTTTACAAACCGAATTACTATTTTTAGAAGAAACAGTCTTATTTTATGTCGCTAAAACGAATCATTTTTTAACAAATGTTTCCATACATATTAGCATATTAAGCAAAAAATCAAAAAAACTTATTTAAAAAAACGGAGTTTTCAAACCTTACAATTTTTGGAAACAACAAATGGAAATTTAACAAAACAAAATAACACAAAAATTATTTACAACAAATGTTCAAAATGTCTACCGTGCATCTCGATACATCGGCGAGCCCTTCGAAATAACGACTCCGAAATTCATTCAAAAATCCCGGGATTATACGAATTTGGTTGTAACCATTGACGATCCTTTCAAGCAGTATAGCAATGTCGTTGATTGGAGCTGCATAAACAATTGCTTTTAAGTGGCCCCACAGATAAAGATCTAGGGGATTCAGATCAGGAGAACGCTTGAGGCCCACCTCCTCCAATCCATCTTTGCCCAAAAGTGGCGGTCATATAGTTTCTTACAGTAACTCTGAAATGTGGAGGTGACCCATCGTGCGTGAACCACAAAAAACCTCTCACCGCAAGAGGCATATCTTCTAATGAATCTGGCAAATAATTTTGCAACAATTCAAGCTATCTGTCCCCATTAATTACTTGTGGCAAGAAAAATGGTCCAATCAAATTGTCACCGACTATACCCACCCAAACGTTTAAATTATATTGCGGTTGATGTCGGGATTGAACGTAAAACACTTTTTTCTGCTTCGGCTGTTTATATATTGCCCTTGTAATTGTTTTTTTATTTGCGAAAAAAATATGTTTTGACCAAAAATCCTCGGTGGCCCCTCCCACAATGCCGACCCTGCTTAAGATATGAACAAGTACTCTATGCCAAATTATTGTCCATTGTCTATTAGAACATCTTTCAAAAAATTGTCAAGTTTGAAAAAAAGACTTTTTTCAAACAGAAAAAATTTAATTTTTGTTCTATTTGCTATAACGTGTATGGAAACACAATTTTATATACGAAAAAATGTTCTATACTGTTTTCTCAAAAATAAAAGTAAAATTTTTGTACTTTCAACACCCTGTCTATCATATATGGCGACATTGCGTGGCATGGCGTCACAGGTCACATGCAGTGTGCATAGTTTTACTGTCAAGCAATACTCCACTCTCCAGTCGAAGCGGTATTGTGTGACAGCATTGCGTCAATACATTGTTTCTGCCTTTAGGGATTATGGGCACTGATGTAAATACAAAATCAAGTGATTGATAAAAACCGTAATTAGACGTTTTGTCTAACTTTCCTAACCTTGAACAACACAGTTCCTTATTTACAAAGAAATATAATATACTTATTAGTTATTTTTATCATTATTAAAACACGCAAGTAATTGCTTAATACATTTTATTATACTTTTGCGTTTACACTTGATCACATCTACGATTGCTTAGCATTTACATGAATAGCTAATACTCCATCATCTTCGGACTCATAAAGGGACACCTGTCCATAGCCATCCTCATCAACCACAACAGTTTTCCCAGTGCAAACTCCATCTTGAAGTTCACCACTGATGACATCGCAATAGGTACCCTCAGGCAAACACGTCTGGATGCTTTGATCTATATCTCCTCCGTTAGTGAAGACCACGAACCCAGCATTTCCACGGCAGAAAGCGATCTGGTTGGATTCATTGTCCCACCAATTGTTTAGATCGGTGTCTTTAACGGCATTCCTAAAACCAATCATTCCGTAGATCTGTCTCCAACGGTGCTCACAAACCCAGCCGTCGTAGCAGCTTCCGTCAGAATTGGAATTTGGGATGATAATATTTTCAGAACTGTCTTGAGGTGGACCTGGAATTATTTCATTCTACATGAAATTTATGTGAAGCACGTGTGGATGTCATATATATAATTTATAAGATAAACTTTTCAGTACTGAAGACTGAGTTATGGAGTTTGGTTTTAATATATAGATAGGAAATTTTTTTATTGCACTTTCATTTAATAATATTTCTACGACTGCAGCTGCGGAAGCATTTATGCAACAACTAAAAGGCTTTCCCAAGCTCACAACAAGAATTTCCATCTACATACATAGTTATGTACTCAGTCCTATAACAGTAAAAATAAATAAGATTCCACATTATTGTATACTAAGTAGGTAAATTTTGTTTAAACAATAAAGGAAATAATTATTTTATTTTACAAGAGAAATACTTAATATTTGAAATCGAGCATATTGCTGTAAATCTAACTAAAGACGTCGCGATCATATTCGTCCAAAAATAATAAAATATGCAATTCTTATTTATTATCGGATGTGTCCTATGAATCAATGCTCCTTATATGAATAATGAATTAATTTTGAACATCGTGCCTCTGTGCATGTGCTGTCAGAGAAAGTTCCGAAATTCTTATTGTTTGTAAACGTTTACATTCGTACTGGATAATTGATATAAAGGTTAATTCACAAGACTGGTTTCGATGCAAAGGCATGTGAACTAAAGATAAATGATTCATGCAACGCGGGCGGCGTTTATTTCTGAATTCTTTGTGCTGCCTTTTTGTAACTGCTGCCAAGCTACAATTTGCACGGCGAAACGGCGATAGTACTGAAGGTTGTAGATCAATGTCACACCACAGCTCCGAAATGTGAGCTTTCTGCAACCTTAATTTATTTTTCCCACAAAACACTACAGAATATGTTGAAAATACACACTCTCAGGTGTTTTCTCATATTAAAATATATCAAATAGTTCAAAAATCGATAAATGACAAGTACATGTCACTTTCCTCAGTGGCGGCAAATTGATTTAGTCGATAATTTCCATAAGCGTCCCGGATGCATGATCATTTATAGAAACCCTGTATGATCCCTTATGTGTATGAATTATTTTCTCCAAGGCCTTCAAGTGAAATAGCCTTAAACTGATCTAAGCTTCTTAGGTAACGGGTTACATGCTAATGAAAAAGAAGAATGCTTAATTCTTCTAGCCAAGCGGTACATAATCAGTAGCATAAGGTGTCATTTCATGTCCACTATGGCAAATTAAATCTTGATAATTTCTAATAGATGAATAATTATGCACAGAAGTGGTGGTAAGTTAGTCATGCATATATAGTACATTACCTACCGCAGTCAACACAATCTAATTGAACATGTGTGAGTGCAATTGCCAAAAACATTGGACTAAACGAATCTGTTGGAGACTGATGGAGTAGTGAAAGATATGTGAAGAAAAGCTATGAAAAATTAATATTAGAGTACTTCGTTATGTTTTTTCATACTTCTGCACTAAAATTAGTTTATTTTAAATTAATAATCTTCTGTTATGGTCAACCTACTCGGACTCCATTACTTGTTTCGCCCTTGTTTGGGCTCCTGAGGTAGGTATACCGAGTAAATTGACCAAAGCAGGCTGCAGCCTTAATCGCAGCGTGCGCTATAGATATGAGAGCCAGGGCCCTCAACGCTTTGGTCAATATACTCGATATTCATCCGTGAGGAGCCCTAACAAAAGCGAAACTGGTCGTGGGGTCCGAGTAGGTTGATTATTAATTTACATATATCGCTCACGAAGACATTTCTCCGGTCCGATCTTTAGGAATCTGCACTAGGTCATAACTGGTTGCCATAGCTGCAACCCCCTAATATGCAGTGTTCCGCCTAGATGGCTCTGAGGGCCTTTGCTTTCACATAAGTTTATTTTATTCGTGCGGTAACGACAAATCCGATAGTGAATGAGTACCTCCCGCTAAAATTTTTAATATTTGAGTGAAAACAAACATAGAATTATGACGTCTTTAGCGCGGCAGAACGTCGTAAATATTCTATTTCTACTATATACCCATTAATGATTGATGTTACCAAACATACACGGGTCAGCTCAACAAGAGTTTAGTGTTTCATAAAAATTTACGATAGTTAATCGTTCGTGTACTATTTAGTGCTTTCGTTTATTTATTTATTTAATCAACTGTAATCATATCAATGCAGATAAGATGAAAATGTTACTACTTTATGGCCACTTTAGAAGATGATTGCATGAAAATATACTAAATCTAAAAAAAACGTTAATTGTACGTAGGTAAGGACATATTATATGCAAAGATGAGCTGTTTTAATGTATACGTAGGTAAATATTAGTGGTCATTATATGATTAGTAAACTTAATCTGTCGGCAAGATAGGTTTTGTGGAAATTTCTAATAACCTTTTTCATCTATATCTTGATTTAGCTTTATCAAACTGTATATAGAAACACAATCTTACCTTCAGAGGTGTCCTCGAAATCAAAACTGGACATCACCCTCGGTATGGCATATGGTTGGGCAAGCATAAAGGCATTAGCCATTACATACAGCTTAGGCGATTTGTATGTTAAAATAGAATCTCCTCCCGCACCATGTCCTCTCTGATTGTCATGATTATCAACGAACACCAGCGCGTCTTCACTAGCCATGAATCGATCAGCACCCCATGTATAGAGTGCGGACAGGTTTTCACTGCCTCCGAATATTGCTCCAATGGTGGTACTGTGGAGGAATTCCGTAACTCTGGCGAAATCGGTATACTCGGATGCGTGAACTCCTTCGGTACCTTAATACATAATTTAGAGTCTTTAGTTCGAGTAATTCACATGGGCTTTAATAAACATACTTAAAATAAAATGTTTTAAACATTATGAGTTTACATAGTATACGTTTTAAGAACATATACATACAACAAAACAAGTATATATCTGAGGTAAATGAAATTATTTAAAATTAATGCGCACGACCGAGTCTTACGAGCCTTGAACTGATCCCCTCTACTGCCATGACGTCACAAAAATATCCGAACGATATAAACATGACCTTAGGAGGTAATATGTGTAATTTGTTAAAAAAAAATATTAGCAAATTTACTGTTTTGGTTTCTTTGTGGTAATGAATAGTCTAGTTTTAATCGACGTTTGCGTCGGTTAATTCCGGACTTTACAATAATAAGAATACCATACCTTGAAATTAGAAATTCTGTTTTCCTTTATAACATCAACACATTGGATATATTTTTAATAAAACAGATAAAAAGGGAAGTGAATAGTGAAAAGGTAAGTGTATTTAACACATTTACTATTACAATTACTGTACTGCAATTGTGTCATCATTTTGAACGATACGCCACTTTTAAACAACTGGAGATCATACAAAGTCTGTGACAACATAATGGTTTCACAGACTTTGTTTACAGCGAAGTTTATTCTCCATATTATCGTGTGAGTACGTTTTTCGTATTTGTCGCGGTTTTTTCAAGGGTTGAGAAATAGGTTTGAGCAGCTCCATTTTCCTATTTACTGCCGCTACAAAACGATATTGGTCACTGCTGTGACATCACGCTAAGCAGTTCAAGGCATGTAAGACTGTCGAAGGCTCCTGCAGGACTATTAAAAACTCTTTACAAATATATAATCTAAAATAATACACGGAAAAGTCCAAGTAGCACATTACAAAAGTATTTTGCTTATGTAGTAAGGGAAAAATGTGTTTAAACTGAAGTTTTTCTTCCATACTGGCGAGCACATCGTAAGTAAAATGATCTGCTGTAACTTGTGGTCAAAACGTCGCTGTAATTTTTTTATAACCTGTGGGTAGATAACAGAAATTGCTTTCCGTTTATTTCTTTTTAAATTCGAAAATTGTGACCTAGCGACCTAGCGCATTTTTTTCGAATTCCATTAAACAGCAGTGGGTATAACGCAGAATTTCCAATATGAGGCACCCGTAGTAAAATATTTCAACTGAATCTTACCCAAATCAATGACTTCTTGGAAAATGAATGGACGGGATCCAGCAGCGAATCCAAAGTCAGTATTGAGGTCGTCTATTTGGGAGTAGATATATTCTAGATCAGATGGATCCATATGTTTAGCGGCGTCAACTCTGAAACCAGCCGCTCCTAGGCTAACTAGTTTGTTGAGAAGCGCAACGATCTTCGTTCTAACAAAGCTGTTGCTCTAGGTCGAATTAAATGTAAGTAGAAAAACAATATCACTTCAGTATAAATAGCTAATAATTATATAATTGCTTTTTAAACTAATTGTAATCATTGTTTATTAAATGCTGAAATTCAACTGGCTTTTTTATTAATAACAGACAACATCATAGAAAGAGTGGTGTGGTGTTAAATCATAGCATATAATTGGTTATAGATGTAAAAAAAAATGGGGTACGTTAATCAGTGATATAATAGAACAATTATTGCTAGAGCTATAATATTGGTCGATGATTCCATAATAAAATACCTAATATTTAAAAACATTGAGTTCCTGAGTTCTTTATAAAAATTGATGTAAATTTTAGTACTGCCTTCAATTAATATTCATAACCTTTTATTTCTTACCTGATCTAAATCCTTCAGTCCACTTACTTCGCAGTTTCTTACATTCTCGGGATCAGAATAGTCAGTAACTGTGCMGGTTTCGTGGAAGTGCTCACTTGTGTACCCTACTGTTGGGTAATCCTTGTTTGTGGTGTCAGCAACACTTCCTCCTGTTCCGTAAGCCTCGCTACCCCATTCTCCTGTCATGTGGTTGAAAACCACGTCTACGTATATCCTGAAATTTTCATTTTGATTTGAAATCTTTGACAATAGCAAAAGTGTTAAAATAGCTCATACAGTGTGGGTCAGAATTTATACCCCTCTCGCCCATGTTAACTTTTGAACGCATTAAGTATAAGTAGTAACGCGGGGAAGCTTGCCCCCCCCCCCTTATAATTAAATAATGAGGGTTTCAATCTGAAAACACATCACATCAATGACAATTTGTACAATATAAAGCATTTATATCGCAATAGCACTTTACCACATGCCGCAGGGTTTTATTTTGAACTACTGTTGTTTTTGTTTCTTAACGATTTGACGTATGTACATAGATGGTGTGAATATAGTTAGCATAATTAAATTTGTAAAAGATTGCTATTCAGCAGGACCTATTCAATACCAACAGGTTGTACAGGGTTTCCCAATTTCGTTGTAATTACAATGTATCTCGGTCTCGATAATTATTAATGCTAGAGGGTTGCGGTTTCGACATTACTGTCCAACTTTTGGATAAACTTACATTTCTTCAATCCCCAATATCTTGCTTAGGAATGTATAAATACACAAAATCTGTAAAAATAATATTAACAGATATTTTAATTTTCAATTCAGTGGCGTACTCAGAATTTCATTAGAGGGTCACATTTTTGAGATATAACACAAACCTGCATTTTTTTATGGAAACCATAGCTGGCTTTCCTATGGCTGAAAAGACCTAATTTTTTCTGACTAAGATAATATATAATTGCTAGGTTTATTATCAATAATTTTGATATTATTTTTTTAAATAATTTAATCAGATGTTACGTTTGCTTCCAGGAGACTATAGAACAATAAWACAATATAATTTCTATTTTTACAGGTGCTTATGCACTTCTTTTGACGGTAAGCAAAGATGTCATGTAATTAATGAAGATGCATTTTCTAGCCTCACATTATTTACATACATTTTGACAAAAAAACTTTTAAWCTCATTAAATTACTACAAAAATTGGAATAATACCAACATTAATAAAAATAAACCCAACAACAACAGCTAACTATATTTTCGTTTTGAAAAAATTTAAATTTGTGCAAGAATGCGACTCCTAAAAAATTCTTAGTTCGCCATTGGTTTGAAAGAAAATATCTTTGCAGTTTTATTGTACCTACATACCCAAACAAGATACTGAGCACTTAAGAAAGGAAAACCTTACATTCTAAAAMTTTTTTCCATAGTAGGAGTTTCGATGTCTAGGCTATGTTTATAATGAAACAGGATTGATCCTTTTAACGGCCATCGTTTGTTGAATTTAGTTTTAGCAAGCTTACGTTAGTCAACTTCAAATAAAGAAATTCTGTCTCTCCTGATGAGCTTACTTTGGACCCCCTAGCGGCAAATTTATGTACTTTATAATATTTTTATGAAATCTGCGTGGTCAAATTTGCCAAAAGAATTTTTACCGTATAACTCCAGCACGATTAGTTTCTAAGTTACAGCCGTTATCAAGCGATAACTGATCACCCTGTATATTAACCGTATACCTCTACTACTCGTATACTTTTAAACCAGCATACTATTTATTAAATAAATGTTTTAAATACAACCAGTTAAACAATGTTTTGTATATTACACTAAATTCTCTTCTTATTAATAGTCAAAATCAAACGCCTAATGAAAAACAAAAACAGTCTAGCATATGTTTACCTTATCTTATTTTACCGAATAAATATGTCATTCAAAAATAAATATAATTACCATAAAGTAAGTAATTAAATTAACATTCACTCAGTTGTATTTGCAGTATTTCCATTTCACTGCCTCCGATATCATACAGGGTGGCACACATATTATTATTATTCAATCCCAGTTTTTGACGATKTTCGTTTCAAGAACGACATCTAAATCTATATTAGGCGATTAGAAGCCCTTGAAATCCAATCGGTAAATTAAAGTTCAAGTACACAGTTAGACAACAGAACCAAAACTATTTATCTATAGTAAATAACAACCCGTATTATGTTACGTGCACACGAATACATTTCAGTGTCTGAGTTCCACTATTAAGTGATTGTATGTCCCTAGTTATTCCTATTTTTTATCCACTCTTTTAGCGTCAAGACCGTCTTTCATTTTTATTTAAAGGAAATGCAATTGCGGCCGCTGCAAAACATGCTTTTCTGGACAATTTTAAAAATAAACAAGAGGGAGTCACTACTAGATGACGAAGTATTCATGATAATAAGAAATTGCACTCGTAATGTCCTTATATTTAGATAAAGTTAAACTGTACGTGTGAACATAATGGTAGGAAAGTGTAGCAACTTTAGTGTATGTTAATCTACGACATTACTCTATTTACTGCTTTATGCAACAAAATGCTGATTGGTGTGAACATACCCCAGAGTAATCTAGAAACAAGTGTTGACATTTTAATGTCTACGTGTATACGTAGCATTAGGAAAAAGACACCCACTTTCATGTGCAAAAAAATAAACTTTTATTGGAAACAGTTATCCTGCGATTTCACAAGAGCATTCGAAAAGCGCACTCACAATTTCTGCCGGCAGGAAATTCGCACTTTACATATTGGAGTGTCATCGACAGAATGTGTGGAATTGTCCACGTACCACGTAAGCGAATATACCGCTGTTCACAGAACCTTAAAGTTACGTCATCGATGACGTGTTTTCATTACCATCATAAGAACCCATGAGCACAACGCAGGGAGAATAACAGAACTGATTTAATAAGTTATTGGCTTCAGTGTATGCTGTTGTCAAATAGGTTTAAAGTTTCCACACACAATCGACACTTAGTTTTTCGCTGTTAGCACATGTATTCCTAGGTTTCTGATGTACTACTACATAATACCATACGTACTACAAGTATTATATTACCTGGTATTTTGCATGCATTATAACTTTGCATTTCTGGATTTCTAGCAACAATGAAAACTTCACGTTAATCGATGACGCAAACTTAAAATTCTGTAAACAGCGCCTTTGCACTTTTTTATTCACAAAGTTTAGATTCACCGCGTATTCCACAATAAAACGGATATGAATTTTAAAGATTTTTAGCTAGTATTTATAGTTTTAATTCAGGGTATAAATGATCGAAAAAATCAAATTAAAACCTTTGCTATAGCAAGCTGATAAGAATTACGGAAAGGATGTCAATCATTTTGGTTTTCTTTAAAAAGTATAATTGCGCTGATTGCTCTAGAATTGTTTAATGAAGGGTACAAATGAAGGAACAGAATTACCCAGCGGTTTTGAGTCATATTCCTATGCTACAAGAAAACTAGCTGCTGGATTGGGAGACCATTCCATATTATTCAACTAACTAAAAAAATTCACATGATATCTTTCTAAAATAAGTTTTTTAAAACTCACAAAGATGACTGTGACCGACGTTTGCAATGTTTTGTGAGAATGTACCTAAATGAAATCTTATTTAACGTGATCATATTTTTGAACCATTCTGTCCTGGTAATTTGATTAGTGATATGTACTTGTTACTGTTCGAAGATTAAGTGGTAAATTAATTGAACGAAAAAGCCCTCATTAAATGGTTTTTCTTCGCAAGATCTCCAGATTTACCTTATTCAATTTTTTCCTGTGAGGCCACTTACACAGTAAAGTTTATGGAATGCTATCCGTATCTATCGAATATTTATGACGTGAGTGAGTGCTTCCAAGATACTTCACAAATGCTGCAGATTGTATGGCAACGTTTTGAGTTTTTCGTTTTTCCTTTTTATAAAAATTATCCTGTGTGATAATTATTATGAGGTATTAATAGTTGTTGTTAGTAAATAATAACGCTGTTGAAAAAGTAATGGCCTTAAAACCGTGTACCTATTTATATATAAGTTGAAGTTATGTAAATAGCCCTAATAAAAAAATTTAAATGTACCCTTTTAAGCGAAAATCGTAGGTTTATGTACCAGCTGTTTTCAGATATTCTTTTATTCTGGTCGACCAAAAATTTTTGTACAATATGTACCTACTATGAAAATTATATTTATTCAAACCAAAACGGAAATGTTGATTACGCACACAAAATCGATAATTGTTAAGCAGGTGCGATGATAAAAATTAAAAACCTATAATCATTATAATGTCTGTTTAATTCTAATAACTTTAAAATAATACTTAAGGTACCAATGTTCAATAATACATTCTCGAAATAAATGACGTTTCTGAAGGTTTCGCAGTTTACATGTTCATACCGCATGCAAAAGTGCGATTGATGGAACACAATGACTACGAAAACTCGTCTAAGGTTATTAGSTGGCTTACCTTATGCCAAGCTCATTACATCTGGTTGTCATGTTCAAAAAGGCTTCTTMGCCACCAGATCTACTGGCTATWTCGTAACTGATGGGTTGGTACCTCTCATACCAAGGTCTTCCTTCAACGATGTAATTTTCGGTAATGGGAGAGACTTGAACTCMGGCGTAGCCCCTTTCAGCCAAGTACTGGCATTCCTCCGCCACAGMACTGAAGGGCCATTCAAACAGGTGGACCAGGGCACTCCTGTCATACAAGAAGTAAGGATCTTTCTGTGCGGAACAGAAGGCCAGCAGAGCCGGCAAAACGATAGCTAGAAATTTCATTGTTAACTGTGACAGCGGAAAAAATAGTAATGTTTATATAGACGGTATAAGTACTTCACAAAAAGTAGCGAAAAATTGCCGGGCTAATTTTAGAACATATTTGTTTGATTGGTTCTTGATAATACCTTAATGTTAGTTGTTGTTTTTTATATGAGTGGGATTTGTGTAAATAAGTTTAGGCCTAGTGATAAAATGCTTTAGAGGCGAAACTACTTTAACACGAGTATTTAAAAACCGGTATCTTTCCATCACTTGATAGTATTTAAAACACCAAAGAAAATATCATCACTTATCACGGTTTATTCCACTTATTCTAAACTTACATAAAAGTTAATGGCGCTGAGACATTCTTGTGTTTTGCGTTTTGAATTCTGGTGGTAAAATTTTTAATATTGGCCATGTGAAGACAAGGCTGCTCCGACGGGTCTAGAGAGCACATGTTCTTTAATTTATATCCAAAGCATTTACTGAAGTTTTTAACAACGAGCTCTTTTCTCCTTTACATTGTGTAGTTGTGTCAGACAGCATTTGAGCAGGTTATTCTCAACGATAAACATACGAAAGTTTAGTTACATTATATCAGATTTTTATGTTTATGAAACTTATTTCAACTTATTTGAATGATTTACGAGTAGTTTCAACAAAATTCTAATACAGGGTTTCTATAAATGATTCATGCATCCAGGGCGCTTATGGAAATTATCGATTAAATCAATTTGCCGCCCCTCATGCAAGTGAACACAGCCATTGCTTTAACGTATATTTGATATATTTTATTATGAGAAAACGCGTGGGAGTGTGTATTTTCAACATACTCTGTAGTGTTTTGTGCAATAATCAACTTTAAGATATCAGAAAGGTCACATTTCGGAGCTGTGGGGTTACACATCTACAGCCTGCATTTATTTCGCTCACGTGATCTTGGTCTCCCAATTTTAGAAATTATTTTGCTTCGGTCTACAAGTTTAAAGATAACCTTCATTTTCATTGCACTAGCAACTTTGCTAGTACTTTGAAAAAGTTATTTCTGAAAATGATATTTGAGTTAAGATTTTACCCGTTTTTAACAAAGTCTGGCGAAATATTTTTAAAATTATAATTCCTTGATCTAACGATTTGACAACTAATAGACAATTTGGTGGTAGGGAAATGTTCTTTTGGGTGGGAACATGCGTTGTGTAAAAACAGCACGAATGTTCCTCTTGTCCTTTACCGCCGTTTTGTCAAAATCGTGTAACTATTCCTCCATGAGCTCGGAAGTAATACATACTTTGAGGTTACATTTCCAAGTTAAGGCCAGTGTATTAGCATATAACCTACTGAACACTTTTGGGTTTCATGGCTTACTATTCACTAAAAGCTTTTTTTTATCCACATCCATCTTTACCCAAGCAAACTTTTTTGGCCAATTGGCCTTATACACATTTTTTGTTCTTTAGTGTTTTGTTCGATAAAGCTCGAAAAAAACAACTTCGTTTTGACAGCATTAAAAATATCTCATGGCAAATGGTTTTCTACGAGTGAACGCGCCATATTCGAGAATCTTTCTACGTCGTCGGGACTATCACTTGCTGCTAATCCTGATATAGCTTTGAAAGCAATGCTGTGCTGTTTAGGTTTAGGTTTGTTTTTTCAAGCCATACTAAGGTGCATTGTGACGATTTCGTATCCTAAACTATTTTCTTTGCTGTTCTACAAATCTAAAGCATAAATAAAAATGCAGATGCTTCGATCCTATTTTACGTGACAAACGAATTCCTTCGTTTCTCGATTTAACAACGAGTCGTGGCACAGTTTATCAACCTTTACGCCTATTTTGTTAAAAACCAGTTCACAAAAGTACACTGGAATGCCTCTTGTTCCAAAAGTTGGGTTCTCTACTTAATAATGTCTGCTACTTATAGCTTTCCGATACCAAAACATTATTATACACTTTCCCTACACTGATTTCCTCTTTTAGTGTTAATACATTACATTTTGTTGCGATTTTCGTGCACGACTAATAAGTAAGTAATAAGTAATAAGAAAATATTAAAATTCCGGGAAGACCTGCTCTACGACCAGCGGTGTACGTATACTCCAGCTGAAATGCATACGTTTTGTACGCGTTATTAAAAATTGTATTATATTGTTTTGAAAAGAAGAAGCCGTGTTATTACCTACTTGCTGTTTAGCTAATAATATACTGCTTACATCCGAAAGTAACATTTCAGTCTGTTACATTTGCATAATATGTATGTGCATGCATATAGCAGTGGCTTTGTCAGTGTCATCACAAGGGTGCAATTTTTGCCTCGTGCAGAGAAGGCAACTGAGACTTTCCAAGTTTTTTCAAAATGAGATAAAGCTTATGCAATTTCTCGTGTCGCTTGACTTAAAATGTGCGGTAGACCAATTTTGTTCTTTACAGAAAGACATTCCTAAAAACGTGCTCTGCGCGGTTGTCAGTTGCAACAATTTATTGCCAGACTATACAACTTTGTTACGGTACGTACTTCTGCATTAAATGATAATTAGGTATTACTTGGGCACTACTATACGTGGTTTGAATTAGAAAGCTACATTTCGCAAATAAATGGACAGCAACTGCATACGCTTGCAGAAATATGAATAAAGCTCAAATAACTTAAACAACACTGGCATAACTAGCTGTCGCGCTTTTCGTATGCGCGGGCTTGCTCCGTTGTAGTTTATTCAGAGAAGTGTCAATGACCTCTGAACATTACAGTTGAACAAATTGTTTCAGCCCTAGATTTTACTTGTTTGCTTTCTATAAAGTTATCAAAACAGAGTGCAATTTTTTCTCAGTCTCAAGCCTGTTCATGTTTTTATTGGGGTATTAGTAAACATTTTGGGAAAAGTTAAAAAACGTGCACAACTGACAGTATTAGGGAAAAAAACATTTTCATGTTTGCTGCATATCACTCCCTTCCAAACGTCGAGCAACGACACTGCTCAACTTTACTTAAAGTCAAAGGACTTGTGAAAATACATCTGCTATAGATGTAACTTCGAAAATTTAAATAAGATGCCACATGTCGAAAACCCGGTTCAAAAACTTAGAAAAATGCAGTTTTTAGCAATTTGGTCCTGGTAAGTATGTAAGTCGCTGCCAGCGAGCCCTGCATCAGACTGCTCCCTCGTGGATCCATATCTTTAATCGAATGTATTGGTATGTACAACTCTAGTGCCGTMTCATCTCTTGATCGCATTTTGCAAGGTCATGCAACAGACAACAAATTGTAATTATAACAGCGATCGGATTGCAGGTGTCCCTAACATATATGTATATGTCCCTCACGGTCTCATATCGCAGCGGTTGTGCCCACAAAAAACATCACTATAAATATTAATGGTAATCAGGGAAAATCGACTGTAGCTGATGAGTCAATAACTTCCTGCTTTTAAACTGGGTCCTTACGTCACAATTTGTATACAAGACTACGTGTTGCACAAGGTCGTTACTTCGGAAAGTCTGGCAGTGTAACCAAGTAGTCTAGGACGCTACCTGCTACGTTACCATTAAATGGTGCATTAAAGTGGCTTTCTTCAGGTGGGCGGTGTACTTCCATTTAGCCAATGTGATTGATTCTCTGTGTTCGACTCGATTCCAATTCATCTCCGACTGCGCCTCCGCTTCTTGTAAAATTACTTGCGTAACATCCCTGCTTTGTACTGCGGCATGGAATGGAGAGATCAAAGGTGTACGTAGCTATATCACGAACAATCATGCTGGCTGGAACTTTCATCGCATCGAAACCTCTAGAGGAGAATCGTCCATTAACCATAGAGAAGAGAAGACTGCGATAATCAACAACATTAACGTCTAAGTTCGACCACCTGATGCGCGACCCAAAAGTACTGCAAATCATGTCCCATAATGTGCAGTCAGAAGGCTCTAGGGAAGTTTTTTTCTTCGATTTCATCTCGGACCTTTGACGTGGCACAATGGTTTTCTCGACAGTGGAATATGGACGTTTTAGCTTTAAACGTAACAGCACGTCAATCGACATCACATCCTGCAACCATTTACAAGAATCCCAAAGCCACGATGGGATTTTTCAAGAACATCTTATTGAGATCAAACATATTTTTGATATTGTAATGTAATGTATTTTTTTACGGAGACTTCTACAGCAATATAGGTACGCCTTGTATAGTATATGAACTAGAAATATTACCTGCAACTAATTTCACCTATTGAGCCCACGACTGATAAAGGAGCCACGATTGATGCAATATATGCGAGACTGATAAACTATACTGCAGAAGTTAAAGTTTATAAGATCTACTTCAGCTATCATTAGCCGTTAATTATTAGAATTATGCGAATTGAAGACTGGTAGTTTTAGGTACAATAAACTTATTTTGCTTTCTATAAAAAATAAGGAAATACATTTCAACCATACAAGGAAAATGCTCTAAGGTCTCTGCCCCAAAAAGGCTTTTATACTTGTTTAACTGTTGTGTTATAACGTTTTATCTTGCAATGGAGGTTGCAGTGCATCCTTCATCACCGCATATTACTAATTATTTATTATTATTATTAGTATTACTCGTGTTATTATTGATATTACTATATTATATACGAAAACGATAACATAGTTTGCTTGAATATATATTTAATAAAATAATTATAAAATAATTTACGCCAATTTAGCGTTTACATGGATAGCCAACACACCATCTTCATCAGACTCGTAAAGAGAGACGTATCCGTAACCATCGTCGCCAACGACAACCATCTTTCCCGTGCAGACTCCGTCTTGAAGCTCGCCGCTGATGACATCACAATAAGTACCGGCAGGAAGGCATGTTTGCAGGGATTCTTCGATGTCGCCTTCGCTGGTGATGGCGATAAATCCAGCATCGCCGCGACAGAAGGCGATCTGATTGTATCCATTGGTCCACCAGTCGTTCAGAGCCGTGCCTTTGACGGCATTCATAAATCCAATCATGCCGTAGATCTGTCGCCAACGGTGTTCACAAACCCAGCCATTATCACAGGTCCCGGCGGAGTTGGCACTTGGAGCAATGATGTTGCCATAAGTGTCCTGTGGTGGACCTAGAATTTCGCATTTTAATAAATGTATCGGATGAACTAGATAAACTTATTGTGTTATTTTATCATTTCTGGTGTTCATATAACACTATTTCGAAGGTTAATTTCATCATCAATAATCAACATCACTTTCTGTGTTAGTTTTGAATACTTCACGGCAGCTTTAGACGCAACACCAAATAATTAATTAATGTTTCTGTGATCCTAAAATTATCTGTATTTTTTGAAGCATGTGTGTACTCAAAGGTATAACATAACTGACATGTTTTCTTAAATCATGTAATCTTACCTTCATCTGTATCTTCAAAATCGAAGCTGGACATGACCCTTGGTATAGCATAAGGCTGAGCCAACATGAAAGCATTAGCCATTTTGTACAGCTTATCAGTTTTATAAGTAAGGATAGAATCTCCTCCAGCACCGTGACCTCTCTGATTGTCATGATTGTCGACAAACACCAGTGCGTCTTCACTTGCCAAAAATCGATCAGCACCCCACGTCGAAAGAACAGATAGCGATTCACCTCCTCGGAAAATACCACCGATGGTGGTGCTGTGGAGGAATTCTGTAACTCTGGCAATATCGGTGTACTCTGAGGCATGTACTCCTTCGGTTCCTATAATTGTTAATTACCAACTTTTATCCGATTCAAGATGTACCCGTGTAGATGTATAGACAGTTTGCCCGTGAAAACTGAAGCTGTAAGCGCATCCAGTCATCGCGGGAATAGTAATTGTAGGCGACACTATGTCATCTATTGGCAATCAACACTACCTCACAGGTGGGTGACACTTAATTACCAAAAGATGGCATAGTGTCGCTCACAACTCTTATTCTCGCGCCATGTTGTATGCATTGAAACTATAGCTGTGCTGAAGAGGCTTTATAGGCCGAAACAGCTATCTACAGATTATTCTGACGGAGACAACACGGCATAGGCTACTAAACAGTAATTGTTTAAAGTGCATCTTCGTGTGCATGAGTCTTACCCAGATCAATGACTTCTTGGAAAATGAATGGACGAGATCCAATGGCGAATCCAAAGTCCGTGTTGAGGTCGTTTATTTGGGAGTAGATGTATTCAAGGTCGGCAGGGTACATATGTTTTGCTGCATCAATTCTGAAGCCTGCAGCTCCTAAACTGACTAGTTTGTTGAGCAAATCTATGATCTTTTGCCGGACATAACTGTTGCTCTGTAAAAATAATCCATGTAATAAATATTACTTCACTTACACATTAATTGAATAAAAATGAATTTGTAGCTGAATTTTATCTTTTGCATGCAAACCTTGTAGTAAATTCAGATAAATACAATAACAGTGAGTTCAATTACATGATGATTTATAATGTTAACGACAAATTAGTTATGAATATTATATGTTTAGTCTGGAAAATAAATATCATATCACAAAGAACCAAAAGTCATCGATAGTACCATATCATAGTAGTTATCATCGTTAAACTTGTTCCATTTTGTGTGTTTAAAAAAATAAAATTGAATAGCACATTTGTTTTTACGTTCATATTCAGTTTTATTTACTTTAGTTATGCGTGTTACCTCTTACCTTACTTCATATTAAACTCTAATTTGACATGTAACGCGAGTAATACTTTTTTAAGCAGAACGAACATGATATATAATCATCAGTATTTTATTTCTTACCTGGTCTAAGTCCTTCAAGCCATTTACTTCGCAGTTTCTTACATTTTCGGCATCTGAATAGTCGGTAACTGTGCAAGTCGTGTGGAAATGTCCAGTAGTGTACCCTACTGCCGGGTAATCCTTATTTGTGGTATCGGCAACACTACCTCCTGTTCCATAAGCTTCACTGCCCCATTCTCCTGTCATGTGGTTGAAAACTACATCGACGTATATCCTAAATCGAATGCAACATTAACATATTTTGTGGTAACGCTTGAGAAATATTAAACATTATATAAACACATCTGATCTTTTGATTGCAAGCTAAGAAATGTGAACAAACCAATAATAAGTTAATAGACAAAAAGTGTTTCAGTGTAAATATGCACTTAGTTTTAAATTTCGACCTTGAAATTAATTAGAACTGACAAACATAGGTATAATAATAGAATATTGCTTAAGATTTTGGGCAGAAATGAATAACAAAAAAGTATTGCCGTTACCTGCAATCAGTAGTAATTCTATGGATGTAATTATATTTTTTAAATGAACAAAAATATGCTAGATAGATATGTATATTCCCCTAATCATTCCTTATTAATAACTCAGTCACTTTTACCTAATTCCAAGAGCGTTACACTGAGTGGTCATATCCAAGAAAGCTGCTTCATCACCGGATCTGCTGGCGATGTTGTAACTGATTGGTTGGTACCGCTCCCACCAGGGCCTTCCTGAGACAACGTAGTTTTCAGTAATCGGGGAAACCTGAACGCCTGCATAGCCCTTATCGGCCAAAAACTGACACTCTTCGGCGATGGCACTAAAGGGCCACTCGAAAAGGTGGACCATGCCACTCCTGTTATCCCAGAAGTGGGGGTTCTTCTGTGCAGAACAGAAGGCTACCAGAGCCAGTAAAGTAACCGATAGAAGCTTCATTTTCGGAGTGAAATAGTTAAGAAAGCAGTGGGTTTATATAGCAATCGGTGCAAGCACTTAAGTGTCGCAAATGGCACGCGCTAATATTGGGATAATTTGTTTTATCGATTGACGATAAGATCTTGATGCAGTTGCTCGGTACTTCTCTGCAAGAGCGTGCTTTGTGAAGATAAACCACCTAGAGGGTTTACGTCTGCTGCCTAAATTCCATATGGATAAGGCTACTGTATTTCAACCAGACTGATAAAGGGGCGATTTCTCTTTAAACCTTTTCTGGACCTACGGAGCCTAAATTAGATCTATTGAAACGGTTTGCTAATACTGTTTCGGACATCTGTCCGAGTATTTCAGGGCGTAGTTTTTCAGGAGTCGTTTATGCAAAAAAGACAGCCTTGCTCACAGTAATTAGTTCTACAGTTCTTAGTGGGAAATTATAATGGGATAATASACGTTCATCTAATTTATTAAGTTCTCAACATGCGGTATTATTAGACAAGGCAAAGGATATTCCAAAATAATTTCATATACTGCTTTCTGGTTATAATGCATCTTATTTCTTCAACCTGTTTTTTTTTACTTTTCAATATAATCTCTAGCCATATTATTACATTTATCCTAATTAATAGAGTTTGAAAGCTAGCCTGGGTCTGAAGGTTGACTTTTTAATTTCTGTAAGATCAAAGGAATTTTGGACGTGGGAATTCTTTTTGCATATTTATCATGTTTTTTATGTAAACATTGCAAAAAGTATAGCTTTCTATCTTTCCTTTCGCAAGACTGATGTTTCGATCTAAAAATAATTATTATTATTTAAAAATAAATTATATGTTTGTTTTCAATAAATATCAAAATCAGTTTAATTGTTCATTACCAACATAGATAAGTCCAGAACTTTAAGGGTTCCATCTCTTTTTTTCCATTTATTTTTCTAACATGAGGTGGATGTTTTTGTTTAGTTTAGACAAAAATTTTGACCAAGATTGGAAACAGGTGAATCAATTGAATTTTCATCATATTCTGTGTAATCAAACTGGGGTTCGGATGATGTCATTGTCCAAACCATGATGCGTAAGTCAAACAAGACGATGACAATCTGTAGAAGTCAAAAATCTGCTACAATTAAGAAGATGCACTCTTTGATGGCAATATTTTGCACTGATGTCTGATATCAGGCAGTCTGGCTACCTTCCCGCTAGCATCAAAAGGTCAAAGACATGAAAACGTATACTCCTTAATTCTTAATTTTTCATGAAATTAAAGGTAACATCTTTCAGTGCATCGAAATTTGACATGTTCTCATGATGAGCTTAATACCGGTACAACAGGAATGACATTGTACCAAAGCACAATACGACAGTTGGAATAAGTACTACAGACAACTGATATCGACAATTTGACAGATTAACATAGTATGCGTCACTTTACCGCCTGTGTTTAAAATAATTTTGATGGGCGCGCATTTCGTGGCCTTACATCAAGATTCAAGACATCTGCTTGGCACATTTGTTGTAAATGTGACTTCGAATCGCTTTCAGATTGCAGCCATCATAAAGTTAGAATGAATTGGTCGCTCTTAATTTTCTAGACACGAGCATATAGAGAACGAAAAGTGGCTGTCAAATGAAGTGTAACATTAATACAGTTGCTATTTGAAAATTTTAAGTTCATTTTAAGTCAACAGACATTTAAAATTTTAAGGGCCTGTTGCATAAATGTGGATCAATTTGATCGCAGTGTTAACCTTGGAAAAAACCATGGTAATACCAATAAGAATGCTTAGAATTTGTGGTTACCATGGTTAACACTGCGATCAAATTGATCCGCGTTTGTACAACCGGGCCCTACGAGTATCAAACGCTTGTTATTGCTGGTCACATCAGTGCCACTTAACATTCTTTTTAGTAAAATGACTTAGACGTGCAGCTTAAGAGAAATCTCAATGAAGCGCATACATGACAGTAGATATGCTATAACATTCCTGGGCACATGTAATGGGGAAGTTGCATGATTTTTAAATTCTGTTTAAACAGCAGAAGTATATTGTTCGTTCGACTCTATAACGAGTTGTAATTACAAAATTAAAAATAATTGCATAATTAGTGAGATATTTGCGTAGTTTGAAGGTGATCGGATGGGCGCCATGGACGGTCTGACGTCAGCTCACAGATACGACGGCCATTATTACCATTTAAACAATTGGTAACAGCATCACTCATCTTGATTATTATTTGAAATTTACGACACAGACTAGTATAAAACTGGTGTCAAAGCCATATAGCCCTTCGCGACTTTAATAACAGAGCATATAGAACGAACCGCACCCTAAGTACGTGCGTTTATTTGTTTTTTGTTTGTGTATTTGTTTTTATTGATTGGTACTTTAATCCTAGCCTGTCTTCTCAAAACTTGAAATTTCTCCATTGTGGATAATAGATTTTTTTGATTGGCAGTTATATATACCCCATATATTCCCTCACTGCCTCACTATCTAATTTTCTGTCGAACAAACATGCACTTCTCCCGAATAACATACAGATTCAACTGTCGCAGTCTAATACAGATTGTAAGTCTGCATATGATAATAGAACGCTAGCTATATGAAAATCAAATCACCCAAATAAGCGAACACCAAGATGCCGTTTTAACTCTCTCCGAAAATGGTCTATGAAACGTTAAATGGTCGCTGGTGCATTCACTAGTCCGAAAGGCATTCTAAGATATCGAAATTTTACAAATGGAGTTGTAAAGCTGTTTTTGTTCTACCGGCTGCATTTACTTTTGGATCCAATGACATCTAGAGCATAAGTCAAATGTGTACATAAAGACAGAAAGTTTAGACACACAAATTGTGTTTCTCCTGTTTTCTTTGGTACTAATACCACCACAGCAAAGGCCTATGGACCTTCAATAAAAAAATTCTAAAGAACAACTTTCAAGCGGGCACCATTTGCCCCTCACGTGTTAATTATATCATTATGTGCTTCAGGTTCAAGTGTATTTAACAATGATAAGCAAGCATTCAACAAGCAGAGTTTAGAAAACGATAGTAATCTGAAGTGCGACAAACTTTTTGTCATAAGAATTATAGCGTCATGGACAAATAAAGCAATCTAATTCTATACGCGGCATGCTCTGAAACAACTTATAAGAATTTAAACTCATATCTTAAAGTATTTGAGAATATCAATATTGTTCAATTGATGCGTAAAATGAACAACATATAAACGTCAGCAGTCATCTTTTTCAGATCTGTCTAGGTAAGGAGTCGAATACAGCTCCTTAAATAATTCTACTGAATATTGAAAAATGATGACTGCATGTATAAATATGTATTTAAAGAAATGTTTTTATAATAGCAAATATTTTAAACGGAATTTACATTGAAATTTTGTGCTTAAAGTGAGCTTAGATGTCACAAAAATCGTTCCATAATCGGCAACGGTGCCGGCGCAAACCCTGCCGAAAACAATTAATATTAATTAATAAACGGACGCGTTTGCTTTAATGTGAAAAAAGTAGTTATCTACTGAGTTTTGAGTTTTTTATTCAGTTTTTGTTATGTAATGTCATGTCAAATCAGCCTTTGCGTGCACAATATAAAATTTTTGAGGCCGTCATGGTTACTGTAAATATTTGTTATTTTGGTTTGTCCTTTCTCTGATAATTTGGAAGTGGCAGAATTTTGAGAAATAGTATATAGTTTCATAAGGCGCCATTTTGTTGCACGCGTCCAGCGTTTACAAAACGAGCCGGAGGCAAGTTTTTTAGTGGATGAGTGCGGCCAAAAACCTTATAAAACAATTTTTTATACATTTTTTCTATTTTGTGTGATTTTGGTCTTCTACATAAGAAAATGTGAAACCTTTAATAAAAATAAAAAAATTAGGGAAATTTAACCTGCCAAGCTTAAGTTGGCTAAGTGTCAATTTTGACAAGATTTATGACAGTTATAACTTTACGATGAGGAGTTTGTTCGATGTTCCCTCGGGTAGCGGCAGGATGGGACCCAGCACCGCGGCATGCGGCTTTTCCTGGGCGTATGCTTGTAAGCATTAATTTGCACTATGAAGGAACTTGACAGCACTAGACTTTTTGCATGGTTGCCAGTGCTACTACTTTTAAGGCGATTACTCATTACGCTTCAGCAAAAATCTGTTACTTTTTCGAATTATTAGTAATCAAGGTAATATAAATATAATAGGTGTGCATTCCAAGAGAAATTTGAGTTGCTGATTTGCTCCACACAAGCATTACCTACCTAGCAAGAGCGCCAATCTACGAAGCAGACAAGTTTTTATTTATTTACGCTAATTACTCTTTACTACTACGAAGTATTACTATTCTAAAATTAATAAAATAGCATACGAAGCCAAAGCTGTAGAATAAGTAATAAGTAATATATTCAATACACAGACCCACTGAATGCGGCTAATTTATTTATTTGCGAGAAATTTAAATAGCAGGTATTGCGACTTGTCGCTCCCACAAGTGTATTTTGCAGAAAACTTTTCTAACAAGTATTATGTGTCAGGACAGGCTTAACGCCTTAACATGTTTGTCAATTGAACAAAAACTTATTCGGTCTATTCCAGATTTTAATGACAAAGTGATTGACAAGTCTTTTTAAAAAAACAAACGCATCAACTTAGTGTTTAAAGAAAGTAGTAAATTTGTGTGTGTTATTGTTTTATTTTTAATATTATTATTGTTATTATTATTATTATTATTAAAATAAATAATGTTTTCCGTTTTGAATTCCAAAATATATCAAGTATTCGAGGGTGAATGCTTTCACAATTTTGTTTGAACTTGTGTCTGGCAAATTTTGAGGTTCTTCGTCTTGACAAAGATTACAGGTGTAATCGAAACGTCAAACCAATAACTTTTTGTCAGTGTTTTCAAGAAACAGCGATCTTTCCGAGAAAATATTATCTTATATCAAGTATTGTTTGAAAAATTAAAAAAAAAAACTAAATAAAAATTTGTCTTCCACCTCACTGATCTCTAATTAACTGGATGTCGCATGTCATTCAAAACTGTGATAAGTAGCCACCTGGTACTCGTACTATCAATTTAACGGCGCGTTCAAATTTTAGGTTAGATCCTCAACTATATAATATGGTTATGAGTAATCGTAACATCCAGTTTGTACGGTACGTTTCTTACTCAAACACTACAACGATCATCTTTTGGAAATCTGCAGACAGATGATGAGTTCACGATTTTAACCGTCAATCATTAACGTTATATTTACCGCAGAAGCGAACCTTTGTCAAAATTTTAGCACAAGGACCAGCGGCTAGGCGCTAAAGTAACGTAAATCTATCACCAATAATTTACATGCATTTTGGTATGTAAGCGACATCCAGTTATTTAGAGATCAGTGTTCCACCTTTGTGCCTGTGCTGCGCAGCACTGACAAATTTAAAGTCCACGAACCGCCACTGGTGCAAATCTTTGCATATACATATAAATGAGCAAACTAGGACTACCATGATAATACAAAGAAATCGTTATTGCAGTGCTTTATTGTGGTAAAGGGATTTGAATACTTTTATCTCTATATCCATGAAATCTTACGTAACATAGCCTAAAAGAGTAAAAGTGTAAGAACCTTGAGTACAAAAACAAAACAGAAACAAATTTTAATAGCACTCTAAAATAAAACGTGTACTTCATACACCAGATCACCCATAACTATGGCTAATTTACATAAAATTTGTCGACTGCGAAGTCTCCATCTTTAAACTATACTATAAATAACATAATGCTTGTCCTTTTAATCTATAATTAAAAATTATTTGCCATGAACCTTTTTACAATTTTCCCTAGTTCTTTTATTAATGTTATATACAAATTTCAGTACGCAAACTCCACATCTCATTTAGTATTGCATTACATAAGCAAATATTATTAAGGAGAAATACGCTACAAAGGAAATCCTGTCAATTGCCACTCCTAAACATATCCACATTTCCTGAGCACTTGAAACGGTTTTTGCAAAGGCATAGTCATCTCTTAGATTACCATATTCTTCAGGTTTCTACAAACAATCCCCTTTAGTCATTTTTAGTAATATTTATTTAAAAGCTTCTTACCGTTGAAGTTGGAAGGAGCAAAATGAGACGCACCAACGGAGCATTTAAGAGCTTCCCAACCATAAAGGGTAAACTGTATTGGTGATCTGTCCTAGACAAATTGATAACAATCGTCGATATTACCATCGATAACAAACTTCCAACCATGCTTGAACTATACAAAACAACTAAAAGAAACGTTTAGTTTAAAATTGATTATCGTGTTACTAAATTACCAAAAAATGGTACTTTCTCGGGATGAGCGGGAACATATTGTGCCAATCCTATTAAAATAAGTGAAGACAATAGAAGCTGTACGCTTCCCAAAACAAATTTGACGTAACCAAATGGAGACATGCAGAATGTTGCAAGAATCATAATGGAAATAACTGAAATGCATAATTGCGTTTGTTAGCGATTATTCCATTTGGACGTATTTACCTAAAAACGGAGTGAAAAATATCTTATAATAAACATCAGAATTCCTTCTAATCTTGAACATCATTGTTAAAAGTGGCACCTCTATCTGGTCAACGGTGTTGTTCCAGCCAACAGTCGATTGCATCTGTACTTCAACTACCTTCCACTCATTCTCAAAACTATGATCTCCCAACTGAATAAAATATAATATTTAATTTACAGATTTATTAAGAAAAATGAGGATGCTCACAAAACTATTATTGTCGTTTAAAACTTTCAGCTGTGTGCCTTCAACGTCTTTCCAGAAGGCTATGTTGAATTTGCAGGAATGCGAGTCATCAGGCCAATACCCAACATCTTTTGGGGAACAGAAAACTTTAAAGGAAATGGGAGGGTTCCATTGAACCATACCATTTGGTTTTACAACTGCTATGGCGTCTCCTAAAATATCCACAGCGGATCCCAGATTAACTGATCTAAAGAAAAGATGTCATTATCGGTAATTCAAGTAAGTAACCCCCTGTATAAAAATGTACTGAATACATCTATTTTCCTCTAGAGCTGACCTAAACAGCTTTTACAGAAGAAATCGAAAGAGCGAAAAAATATAAAAATACTATGCTTTTACAGAATTAACGGAATGCCTATTGATATAATGACTGATACAGAAATAAACTTGGATGTAGGTACATGTTTATTGGGGTAAAGTAAGTAATCCATTAAGGAACAGATGAGAATCGAGCAGTATTACAGGTATATACCCAGCGGGGGTACTACGATGTTTTCTCGCATCTCAACCACCCCTTTCTCCCAGGCCATTATTGATCATGGTCTTTTACTAAGGCATTCTGAATACCCTTCCTCTTCTTCGGCCGTTTGGCGAGCAATGATCTATAACTTTTTGTGGCCATATATACGTGTCCGTACGACATGAAGAGCTTTTGTCCGATTCTTTTTATAACTGTGTTGTCTACCTCTGTCGGCCATTTCACCGTTTTACTTTTACTTTGGCATTCTAGATTTTTCACCCCACGTGTTCTGAAAGCATGACCGACAACAACCCAGTAGCATAAACCCTATTCTCGGTAACAGTATTTGGCCTCTATTGCTCTATTCGCTAAGTTTGCGAAAATTGGCATGTCCTCGTTGTCGGCATTTCGATAAATTAAAAAAGCTTTTAGAAATGCACTGCAGCTAGCCATAACGTGTAATTTTTGTTATATACAAAGTGTCCAGTAACGAATGGGCCATACGTTCCTTGCGTCAAAATAAGCCTCAAAAAACAAACTTACCTTAGACCAATTTGTCTCCTTATCAAGTTAGGTATAACCCTTCAAAATAATTTTGTTTATTTCGTTTTTTCAACTGCTCATTTGTTTTCCAAAATATTTTATTCATTGGTACAGAGATATATAGGTAATCATTCCAGATAAGGCGAGATATTTACAATTTGAATAATAATAATAATAATAATAATAATAATAATAATAATAACAAACAGTAACTATATCAGTGCATGCATAAATATCTGCCTATTTATTTAAAGGGTGTTCGAAATGCCCTCCATTGACCTGTGCATGTTTGACACCTTTTAAATAAACGTGTAAATATTTATTTTTGCCTTGGTATAGTTACTAGTTATTAATGTTGCCTGCCCTTCATGCTGTATTTTGTTTTGTTACTATATATGATTTTACTGTTTTGTGTTGGGTTTTATTTAACCAACATGAATTAGATTGACAAATTAATGAAATAGGCTTACTAGTAGATTGGAAGTATTTTACGATCATTACATTTTTTCATTCAATTTTCAAAGTTAATTCACTGTTTTTTAAGGAATTTTGTCAAAATGTTTTATAAATATTTAAACGTTGAACACTGATCCATTTTACTCTACCTATGTGGATTTCTTGATTTCTTTTAACACCATCACATGCGATAAAAAAGCTAAAATTTGGTATCACCTTAGATTTATTGGTCAAGTCTTAAATTACCTTTCTAAATTATTTTCATCTAATGACATAAATATTGCATTTTCTACTGTAGGCACTGTATGTTCCCGGTTTATCAATAATAAAGATAACATTTCAGTTTTAAATAATTCAGGTCTATATAGCTTTGCTCGTAACGACTGTAGCTATATTTATATTGTACAAACGGGAAGATACTTTCTTATTAGAGGAAATGAACATCTAAAACAATTTGATAACTATAAAAATACAGTCATTGTAACTACAAATTATTCGTTAGCGAATCATTTATTATCATTTAAATATACTTTCGCTTTGGACAATTTAAAAAGTTTACATTTTTGTAAGAAATCATCAAAATTAAACTATTTAGAAATTTTATAGATATACAAAATTTTAAATGACCAAAATTAGACAATTCTAACTGATTTTTTTGCAATTTCAGTTGTTTCATTCTAATTTTTTTATTTGAACGCAATTTTTTATGTTGCTGGTTTGAAAGTGGCTTTCTATTTTAGTCAAGATTGCTTGGTTAGATTTTTAGATTCATTTGATAATTTTGACGTCATAATTTTTTTTCTCTTGTTTGTAATTTGGTACTGACGATGGCTTATTAGCTGAAAGCGCTTTACCTGTTAATAAATATTGTGGAAGCTTATTTAACAGGATTTATAGATATTTATTCTGCAAAAAAAGTTGCAAAAACAAATTAATAAAGGAGCGTCCTGAACGCTCTCTGTGATTTATTCAAATTGTAAATATACTGTCTTATGTACCAAATTTGAATAGAATATCTTGAAAAACAAAAGAACAGTAATGAAGAATATAAAAAATTATTTTGAAGTGCTAAAACTTCGTAGACACAAAATTGTACGAAAGGTAACTGCTGTTAACGCATTTCCCATTCTTTAATGGACAACCTGTATACAGAAAAATTAAAAAAAAATACAAAATAAAACAAACATGTCTACCAAATTCATTCAAATAAAACCAGTATTACTGAGTGTTCTTATTTCTGCGTCAGTCAGTATGTTTGTAAATAAATAATGTTGAAAAATCGTTGTTTTGTATCTAGCTAGCACTTTCTGCATTAGTGCTGAAGCCAAAAGGAAATTATACCCGAAGCTTCTTGCAACAATAAGGGTGAGTTATGACTGTTCGATCAGTCGACAATGCAGAAATTATTGATACAAAAAGTCGAAGCTTATACACATATGTAGGTTGTTCCATATTTTTTGTACAGTCTACAAATTACCGGTGTGAAAACAGCAGCCAAAACACAGCAGCCTAAATTTCCGAATGTAGCCGAACGTACCACAGAAGTAGTAAAAATAGAGCGCTTTTCGGTCAGACCCATCATCAAAATTAAGGATAAATATATTAGGTATACTGATTCAGGCGAAATGCTGAATAACTAATACTAGCTATAAATAAAGCCAAATAAACAAATATTATTTATATAACGGGCATTAGAGATTGTGCCACGCTAAAACCCCTCATAAAACAGCACTGATTATTTAAATATGGATCCGTACATACATATCTAATTAAACTTTCAGAAAAAAAACAAGCACTATTAGAGCAACTAATTTTGCATAAAAAGAATTTTTGCAAAGCATGCCTTGGTTGCGAAAAAAATAATCTTGCTTTTTAGAAATGCACTGCGGTGAATAATAAACATGGACGCGCACATATGAATCCAATAAAACTTTGAGAAAGGTACAAGCACTGTTAAAGAAACTAATTGCGCATAAAAATATTTTTTGCAAAGCACGCCTTGGTCGCGAAAAAAATTAATTTTGGTTTTTGGAAATAAACAGGGTTGAATATTAAACAAGGACGCGCACATACGAATCCAATGAAACTTTGAGAAAAGAACAACCACTATTAGAGAAAATAACTGCACATAAAAAGATTTTTTGCAAAGCATGCCTTGGTCTCGAAAAAAATTAATTTTGGTTTTTGGAAATATACAGTGTTGAATATTAAATATGGACGCGCTCATACGAATCCAATGAAACTTTGAAAAAAGAACGACCACTGTTAAAGAAAATAATTGCGCACAAGAAAGATTTTTTGCAAAGCATGCCTTAGTCGCGAAAAAAATTAATTTCGGTTTTTGGAAATATACATTGTTGAATATTAAACATGGACGCGCACATACGAATTCAATGAAACTTTGAGAAAAGAACAACCACTGTTAGAGAAACTAATTGCGCACAAAAAGATTTTTTGCAAAGCGTGCCTTGGTAGCGAAAAAAATTAATTTGGGTTTGTGAAAATATACAGGGTTGAATATTAAACATGGACGCGCACAAACGAATTCAATGAAACTTTAAGAAAAGAACAACCACTATTAAAGAAAATAACTGCGCACAAAAAGATTTTTTGCAAAGCATGCCTTGGTCACGAAAAAAATTAATTTTGGTTTTTGGAAATATACAGGGTTGAATATTAAACATGGACGCGCACATACATGCATGCCTTGGTCTCGAAAAAAATTAATTTTTTTCGCGACCAAGGCATTCTTTKCAAAAAATCTTTCTGTGTGCAATTAGTTTCTCTAACAGTGGTTGTTCTTTTCTCAAAGTTTCATTGGATTCGTATKTGCGCGTCCATGTTTAATATTCMACCCTGTATATTTCAAAAAACCAAAATTAMTTTTTTTCGAKACCAAGGCATGCTTTGCAAAAAATCTTTTTATGTGCAGTTAGTTTCTCTAACGGTGGTTGTTCTTTTCTCAAAGTTTCATTGGATTCGTATGTGCGCGTCCATGTTTAATATTCAACCCTGTATATTTCCAAAAACCAAAATTAAATTTTTTCGAGACCAAGGCATGCTTTGCAAAAAATCTTTTTATGTGCAATTAGTTTCCCTGATGGTGGTTGTTCTTTTCTCAAAGTTTCATTKGATTCGTCTGTGCGCGTCCATGTTTAATATTCAACCCTGTTTATTTCCAAAAACCAATATTAATTTTTTTCGAGACCAAGGTGTGCTTTGCAAAAAATCTTTTTATGTGCAATTAGTTTCTCTAATAGTGGTTGTTTTTTTTCTCAAAGTTTCATTGGATTCGTATGTGCGCGTCCATGTTTAATATTCAACCCTGTATATTTGCAAAAACCAAAATTATTTTTTTCTAGACTAAGTCATGCTTTGCAAAAAATCTTTATATGTGCAATTAGTTTCTCTAACAGCGGTTGTTCCTTTCTCAAAGTTTCATTGGATTCGTATGTGCGCGTCCATGTTTAATATTCAACCCTGTATATTTCCAAAAACCAAAATTAATTTTTTTCGAGACCAAGGCATGCTTTGCAAAAAATCTTTTTATGTGCAATTAGTTTCCCTAATAGCGGTTGTTCTTTTCTCAAAGTTTCATTGGATTCGTATGTGCGCGTCCATGTTTAATATTCAACCCTGTTTATTTCCAAAAACCAATATTAATTTTTTTCGAGACCAAGGCATGCTTTGCAAAAAATCTTTTTATATGCAATTAGTTTCTCTAATAGTGGTTGTTCTTTTCTCAAAGTTTCATTGGATTCGTATGTGCGCGTCCATGTTTAATATTCAACCCTGCATATTTCCAAAAACCAAAAATTTTTTTTTCGAGACCATGGCATGCTTTGCAAAAAATCTTTTTATGTGCAATTAGTTTCTCTAACAGTGGTTGTTCTTTTCTCAAAGTTTCATTGGATTCGTATGTGCGCGTCCTTGTTTAATATTCAACCCTGTATATTTCCAAAAACCAAAATTATTTTTTTCGAGACCAAGGCATGCTTTGCAAAAAATCTTTTTATGTGCAGTTAGTTTCTCTAATAGTGGTTGTTCTTTTCTCAAAGTTTCATTGGATTCGTATGTGCGCGTCCATGTTTAATATTCAACCCTGTTTATTTCCAAAAACCAAAATTAATTTTTTTCGAGACCAAGGCATGCTTTGCAAAAAATCTTTTTATGTGCAATTAGTTTCTTTAATAGTGGTTGTTCTTTTCTCAAAGTTTCATTGGATTCGTATGTGCGCGTCCATGTTTAATATTCAACCCTGTATATTTCCAAAAACCAAAATTAATTTTTTTCGCGACCAAGGCGTGCTTTGTAAAAAATCTTTTTATGCGCAATTAGTTTCTTTAACAGTGGTTGTTCTTTTGTCAAAGTTTCATTGGATTCGAATGTGTGCGTCCATGTTTAATATTCAACGGTTTATTTCCAAAAACCAAAATTAATTTTTTTCGACACTAAGGCATGCTTTGCAAAAAATCTTTTTATGTGCAATTAATTTCTCTAACAGTGGTTGTTCTTTTCTCAAAGTTTCATTGGATTCGTATGTGCGCGTCCATGTTTAATATTCAACCCTGTTTATTTCCAAAAACCAAAGTTAATTTTTTTCGAGACCAAGGCATGCTTTGCAAAAAATCTTTTTATGTGCAGTTAGTTTCTCTAAAGTGGTTGTTCTTTTCTCAAAGTTTCATTGGATTCGTATGTGCGCGTCCTTGTTTAATATTCAACCATGTGTATTTCCAAAAACCAAAATTGATTTATTTCGCAACCAAGGCATGCTTTGCAAAAAATCTTTTTGTGCGCAGTTAGTTTCTCTAACAGTGGTTGTTCTATTCTCAAAGTTTAATTGGATATGTATGTGCGCGTCCTTGTTTAATATTCAACCCTGTATATTTCCAAAAACCAAAATTAGTTTTTTCGATACCAACGTGTGCTTTGCAAAAAATCTTTTTATGTGCAATTAGTTTCTCTAATAGTGGTTGTTCTTTTCTCAAAGCTTCATTGAATTCGTATGTGCGCGTCCATGTTTAATATTCAACCCTGTATATTTCCAAAAACCAAAATTATTTTTTTTCTAGACCAAGTCATGCTTTGCAAAAAATCTTTTTATGTGCAATTAGTTTCTCTAATAGTGGTTGTTCCTTTCTCAATGTTTCATTGGATTCGTATGTGCGCGTCCATGTTTAATATTCAACCCTGTTTATTTCCAAAAACCAATATTAATTTTTTTCGAGACCAAGGCATGCTTTGCAAAAAATCTTTTTATGCAATTAGTTTCTCTAATAGTGGTTGTTCTTTTCTCAAAGTTTCATTGGATTCGTATGTGCGCGTCCATGTTTAATATTCAACCCTGCATATTTCCAAAAACCAAAAATTTTTTTTTCGAGACCATGGCATGCTTTGCAAAAAATCTTTTTATGTGCAATTAGTTTCTCTAACAGTGGTTGTTCTTTTCTCAAAGTTTCATTGGATTCGTATGTGCGCGTCCTTGTTTAATATTCAACCCTGTATATTTCCAAAAACCAAAATTATTTTTTTCGAGACCAAGGCATGCTTTGCAAAAAATCTTTTTATGTGCAGTTAGTTTCTCTAATAGTGGTTGTTCTTTTCTCAAAGTTTCATTGGATTCGTATGTGCGCGTCCATGTTTAATATTCAACCCTGTTTATTTCCAAAAACCAAAATTAATTTTTTTCGAGACCAAGGCATGCTTTGCAAAAAATCTTTTTATGTGCAATTAGTTTCTTTAATAGTGGTTGTTCTTTTCTCAAAGTTTCATTGGATTCGTATGTGCGCGTCCATGTTTAATATTCAACCCTGTATATTTCCAAAAACCAAAATTAATTTTTTTCGCGACCAAGGCGTGCTTTGTAAAAAATCTTTTTATGCGCAATTAGTTTCTTTAACAGTGGTTGTTCTTTTGTCAAAGTTTCATTGGATTCGAATGTGTGCGTCCATGTTTAATATTCAACGGTTTATTTCCAAAAACCAAAATTAATTTTTTTCGACACTAAGGCATGCTTTGCAAAAAATCTTTTTATGTGCAATTAATTTCTCTAACAGTGGTTGTTCTTTTCTCAAAGTTTCATTGGATTCGTATGTGCGCGTCCATGTTTAATATTCAACCCTGTTTATTTCCAAAAACCAAAGTTAATTTTTTTCGAGACCAAGGCATGCTTTGCAAAAAATCTTTTTATGTGCAGTTAGTTTCTCTAAAGTGGTTGTTCTTTTCTCAAAGTTTCATTGGATTCGTATGTGCGCGTCCTTGTTTAATATTCAACCATGTGTATTTCCAAAAACCAAAATTGATTTATTTCGCAACCAAGGCATGCTTTGCAAAAAATCTTTTTGTGCGCAGTTAGTTTCTCTAACAGTGGTTGTTCTATTCTCAAAGTTTAATTGGATATGTATGTGCGCGTCCTTGTTTAATATTCAACCCTGTATATTTCCAAAAACCAAAATTAGTTTTTTCGATACCAACGTGTGCTTTGCAAAAAATCTTTTTATGTGCAATTAGTTTCTCTAATAGTGGTTGTTCTTTTCTCAAAGCTTCATTGAATTCGTATGTGCGCGTCCATGTTTAATATTCAACCCTGTATATTTCCAAAAACCAAAATTATTTTTTTTCTAGACCAAGTCATGCTTTGCAAAAAATCTTTTTATGTGCAATTAGTTTCTCTAACAGTGGTGGTTCTTTTTTCAAAGTTTCATTGGATTCGTATGTGCGCGTTCATGTTTAATATTCCACCCTGTATATTTCCAAAAACCAAAATTAATTTTTTTCGAGAACAAGGCATGCTTTGCAAAAAATCTTTTTATGTGCGATTAGTTTCTCTAATAGCGGTTGTTCTTTTCTCAAAGTTTCATTGGATTCGTATGTGCGCGTCCATGTTTAATATTCAACCCTGTTTATTTCCAAAAACCAAAATTAATTTTTTTCGAGGCCAAGGCATGCTTTGCAAAAAATCTTTTTATGTTTAATTAGTTTCTCTAATAGTGGTTGTTCTTTTCTCAAAGTTTCATTGGATTCGTATGTGCGCGTCCATGTTTAATATTCAACCCTGTATATTTCCAAAAACCAAAATTAATTTTTTTCGAGACCAAGGCATGCTTTGCAAAAAATCTGTTTATGTGCAATTAGTTTCTCTAATAGTGGTTGTTCTTTTCTCAAAGTTTCATTGGATTCGTATGTGCGCGTCCATGTTTAATATTCAACCCTGTATATTTCCAAAAACCAAAATTAATTTTTTCGATACCAACGTGTGCTTTGCAAAAAATCTTTTTATGTGCAATTAGTTTCTCTAATAGTGGTTGTTCTTTTCTCAAAGCTTCATTGAATTCGTATGTGCGCGTCCATGTTTAATATTCAACCCTGTATATTTCCAAAAACCAAAATTATTTTTTTTCTAGACCAAGTCATGCTTTGCAAAAAATCTTTTTATGTGCAATTAGTTTCTCTAACAGTGGTGGTTCTTTTTTCAAAGTTTCATTGGATTCGTATGTGCGCGTTCATGTTTAATATTCCACCCTGTATATTTCCAAAAACCAAAATTAATTTTTTTCGAGAACAAGGCATGCTTTGCAAAAATCTTTTTATGTGCGATTAGTTTCTCTAATAGTGGTTGTTCTTTTCTCAAAGTTTCATTGGATTCGTATGTGCGCGTCCATGTTTAATATTCAAGC
This sequence comes from Rhyzopertha dominica, assembly GCA_025024175.1. Classification (NCBI taxonomy): domain Eukaryota; kingdom Metazoa; phylum Arthropoda; class Insecta; order Coleoptera; family Bostrichidae; genus Rhyzopertha; species Rhyzopertha dominica. The sequence goes on from QCXZ01000064.1 coordinate 38,870,870, forward strand.
CTGTTTATTTCCAAAAACCAAAATTAATTTTTTTCGAGACCAAGGCATGCTTTGCAAAAAATCTTTTTATGTGCAATTAGTTTCTCTAATAGTGGTTGTTCTTTTCTCAAAGTTTCATTGGATTCGTATGTGCGCGTCCATGTTTAATATTCAACCCTGTATATTTCCAAAAACCAAAATTAATTTTTTTCKAGACCAAGGCATGCTTTGCARAAAATCTTTTTATGTGCAGTTATTTTCTCTAATAGTGGTTGTTCTTTTCTCAAAGTTTCATTGGATTCGTATGTGCGCGTCCTTGTTTAATATTCAACCCAGTTTATTTCCAAAAACCAAAATTATTTTTTTTCGAGACCAAGGCATGCTTTGCAAAAAATCTTTTTATGTGCAATTAGTTTCTCTAATAGTGGTTGTTCTTTTCTCAAAGTATCATTGGATTCGTATGTGCGCGTCCATGTTTAATATTCAAGCCTGTTTATTTCCAAAAACCAAAATTAATTTTTTTCGAGACCAAGGCATGCTTTGCAAAAAATCTTTTTATGTGCAATTAGTTTCTCTAATAGTGGTTGTTCCTTTCTCAATGTTTCATTGGATTCGTATGTGCGCGTCCATGTTTAATATTCAACCCTGTATATCTCCAAAAACCAAAATTAATTTTTTTCGAGACCAAGGCATGCTTTGCAAAAAATCTTTTTATGTGCAGTTATTTTCTCTAATAGTGGTTGTTCTTTTCTCAAAGTTTCATTGGATTCGTATGTGCGCGTCCTTGTTTAATATTCAACCCTGTTTATTTCCAAAAACCAAAATTAATTTTTTTCGCGACCAAGGCGTGCTTTGCAAAAAATATTTTTATGCGCAATTAGTTTCTTTAACAGTGCTTGTACCTTTCTCAAAGTTTTATTGGATTCATATGTGCGCGTCCATGTTTATTATTCACCGCAGTGCATTTCTAAAAAGCAAGATTATTTTTTTTCGCAACCAAGGCATGCTTTGCAAAAATTCTTTTTATGCAAAATTAGTTGCTCTAATAGTGCTTGTTTTTTTTCTGAAAGTTTAATTAGATATGTATGTACGGATCCATATTTAAATAATCAGTGCTGTTTTATGAGGGGTTTTAGCGTGGCACAATCTCTAATGCCCGTTATATAAATAATATTTGTTTATTTGGCTTTATTTATAGCTAGTATTAGTTATTCAGCATTTCGCCTGAATCAGTATACCTAATATATTTATCCTTAATTTTGATGATGGGTCTGACCGAAAAGCGCTCTATTTTTACTACTTCTGTGGTACGTTCGGCTACATTCGGAAATTTAGGCTGCTGTGTTTTGGCTGCTGTTTTCACACCGGTCTACAAATTTATATTTTAATATAATTGTATATTTTTTTCTGGCATAATCCCATGCGCCACTTAAAATAGGTAGACTATCTGCGTAACTATTTTGTTTTCGATATTTTATCGCAGTGATGACAAGCTATTTAACTTTCTATGAACCAAATCACAGGCCTCTACTTAGAATTGTACGCTTGCTCCTTTTGTCACTAATAGTAAGACAACCAAACCTGTAGCAGATGGCTTACGGAAGTATGGTTTTTTTGCCATAACATTGTTTCCATTTTTCTTATTCAGTGTTCACCAGCGTTAATCAATGTTTGAACTTTTCGAGTACGCTTCATTTTCTAATTTTTAATGAAACTCCCGTATTTTAAAGAGATTGAATGCGTTCAGAATTCGCTTTTTATTAAGCTATGATTACGTGTAGAACACGCCGTTTTGTAGATTTTTTTCTGCAAAATTGTTTTCCTAACTTTTTCAATACAAAATTTTGCGAAGTCTTCTGAAGCCCGAGTTAATTTTTTATTTCGGTATGCTTTTAAGTAAAACCGAGGCGCGCGTCGTCTAAATTTCATAATACCTGAGCCATATGTCAGTGTCAAAGCCAAGCAAAACAATTGTTTTAATTTCATATTACTCTAGAGTATTTTACACATTATGATTTGGACGAAAAATTTTGCAAAATATAAACGATACTTTACGTCACAATGTCATAGCCAAAAGTCAGAAAATTTACATACGAGTAAATAATGGTGGGTTTACATAACAATAAAAAAAACATTGAAAAAAACAATGACTTAAGGCACATCATGTATTTAATAAAAAAACAGAATTTTAAAATACACGATAAGTTAAAACATTGATTTCTGCTGAAGACCCCATAGAAATAAAAATGAAAATTTCATCACGGCAAGAAATAGTCATCCTTCGCTAAGTAATTAACAGGATTTGTTTTTTACTGCTGGTAAGTAATAACAGAAATATAGAATTTTTAAGTACGTAGACGAATACTATTTGTATTTTTTGTACAAAGTTAGAAAACAAATTCTAAAATAAAATAATTAAAATAAACTTGTATACTGCACTAAAAACGCTCTGTATCTAAATGTGAATATATTTTAAATAAGTATAGGTATGTGCTTCGAGGTGGTGTAGCACACATTTTTGTATTATATTAACAACACCGGTCTGGCAGTAATGGTTCGTACTGTATACAATGGCGAAAATTAAAAAAAAATCAGGAATTTACTCAAGCTGTTTAAAGTCATAAACGTTAAGTAGGTAATTATTGATGGCTAAAAAAAGAAAATAGAACAATATTTAAGACTTACTGAAAAACGATTAGGTCAGGTTTCCATATTTCGTAACGGTATACTTGTAAGTGACTAACATTACCATATTTCTCGGGCTGCCATTGTAGCTTCTCATCTTTCCAGTCCTGAAACTTTCTATATGTAGACTTTTTCATTATTGTTTTGATTACTTACAATTTCAAGGTTTCCTCTAACTTCCATTTGGCATTTGTACATGTCCTAAAACAAGATATATACGTGATACTTCCAATAATTAATTCAGAAAGTCAGAAAGTATTATTAAAAATGATAAACTTTAGACAGAAATGGAAAGTAACTGAAGGTAACTGAACATTTATTACATCCATCTGGCCGATGAAATAGAATAATGGCAGACTAATTCCGTTGAGAGTGTTTTGAAACTTCCTCTTTTATTTCCATTGGTTCTAAAATCCAATTTCTACTAAAGTAAATCTTCATAAGCTATTCTACAACTTCTTGATTGCAGATATTTATACTTATTTACATACAAATGATATGAAGTGAGAAACGAAACGAAGTGACACAACTGTGTAATTGTCTTCATGGGCCACTGGTCGAACCATTGGGTCATAGTAACTCAGTAGGTCAAGTCTAAGTCTCTCGTATTCGGTGTAATTCTCCCTAGCTTCCTAAAATACAAATTCTTGTGCCATGGATATATTATTTTTATTTAATACTTGCAGTAGCGTTGATGGGTATTTCATTTGGACAGTCATAGTAGAATTTTGCCTCTACACCCTCCCAAGTACTGAAACTGAACCATTTAATAGCAAGTGGATCGGGATCCTTCCACAAGATAAAGGCTAGTTCTTCTCCTTCTCTGCCTACTTCGACGAATCCATCTAAGATGAAATACCGGATAGTTTGTCACAACTCCAATAAAGACAATGCATTGGACCTCACATTTTATTGATAAAAACAAGAAAAAATTATGACAACGCCTTCTTTTGTTCTGCTTAGGTTGATACAGTGGTTTACTCACCTTTGGATATATGTATCCAAAATGATTTTACATCCAACGCCGACAGAACTCCCTTAATCGATTTGGTACTCATCACTTTCATCTTCTGCGCCCTTCTGATATCACAGAACGTGTTTCCCCCAGCCCCCAAGACAATCTCGTAAGCAGAATCGGACTTTTCGAGTACATTAGATGGCGCAAGTAGAATGTGCGCATCGCTCTTTGCCAGCACCGAAAAATGTAGATCCAACACCAGCGAATTGTTTGTTGGTGAAAGTTTTTGGTTTATTTTAAAAAAGTCTTTGTATTGCGAGGTATGCCTTGCGTAGTATACTTCGCATTTGGAGAAATCTGAAAAAGATTGAAGATTTTTCTATTGAGTGCGAATGGACCGGTACAGATGTAGTTGTCCCACGGTATTTAATTCATTCCAAGAAAATAATTTAAGGTCTAATTGTTTTTAACTCGTGTAGTATATAGGGATTTGCAGAAAGGAAGAATAATAACTTGTTTTCGTGCTGATACCTAACGATGACAATATTGTAAGTCCAGCTAAATCGGTAGATTCGTCAATTTTCCATGAAAACTTGCATTATAGAAGATTAAAAGTAAGCTCATTCTGATGCGCTGAGCTAACGTGTCATTGGAAAGTAGGATGTTAACTATTTCTCTTGCTGATGTTTAACTTTATATATGTACATTTATTATAACTACTCATGCTTATAGGAAACTAATAGTAGTGTTTCCTAGCCGCTGCCTTTAATATCGTGCAGCGAAGTAAGTTGTGAGCCAACAAGAAAAGGAAGTATTTGAACAATTAATCCCAATTGAGAAAAGCACTGTCTAATGCTTGGATGTTCAGCCTGCTGATAACGTGACCCACCAGATAATGGATAAGATAAGTAAAAAAATACAAGAACAAGAGCTAAAAATAAAAAAAAAGTTGGAGAAAAAAATGACGGTTGCTCATAAAGATAACGAAATGCTTCTGGTTAAATAAATTTCAGAATTTCAACATAACAACTTTTGGACGTATCAAGAATAATTAGGATATTACACATATTATCACATACTACATATGTGATTCTTAAGGGATGGGAATTTTCCATCCATAGTATGGAAGATATTGATTAAATAAAAAAATACTTCTTCGACATTTTGAGCTATGTATGTTTTATTGGTTTAGTAATAACTAGCTGATTCAAATATTTCGGGATAACTATCCCTTCTTTACGTCCACTCGTTGAAACTTAGGCTTTATATCTTATTTTTATATATTTTGTATCTCCTTTTCTTGATGTATTTTCCCTTCATAGAAGCTTATGCATGTATCTTTCAATGGCACATCTCAACGTGAGTTCCTTCCTAAACGGATTTGCTTCGTTTTCCGATCTGTTGCAATAAGGTGAATATAATGTTTTTTTGCTTAACTGATAGCTGTTAGTGGCTATACGTTTGATAGATGTGGCAACAAGGTAGAGCCGGAGGGGTATGCTTGTATTGTAGGAATATCATCTCGTGATTTAAAGTTCGTCAAACTTTCGAATAAAAAATCAACATTTTTCTCTTGTAGGTCGCCATGAACAAATTTCAAACTGCAACCCATAGCTAGTGCCGTAGCACTATTTAGGAGAACTTTGGTGCAGATAATGCATTAAAAATTATAATTCTGGTTCGTGAATTCTAGATGTATAATTTTCATCATACTTCCTATTTTTTGTAGCTAGCATGGGTTGATTACTTGTAGAAGAATCAGTTAACCTAACTTTTTTTGAGGTGATTTCGTTTGCAATACTCTCACTATTTTTTTGCTCCGATTTTCGAGATTAGTAAGAGCGAGCAAGGGTTATTGGTTACTTTTCTAAAATTCGTAGAAGCATTAATTTTTATTGATTCATTATTTTCTTGAATGTTACGAAAAAACACGTAAGGTTTGAGGAACCTTACTCATCAATGATCTTCACAGAACCCTAGGGTTGATGACATAGAGTAATAATTGTTTCGTGAAAAAAAATTGTAATGTTTCAAACACATTAAGCAAAAGAGTATAGGGGAAGGTAGTTTGAAAAGGCTACCAATCAGAAATTATGTTGAATACTGACTATATAAGTATTTAATTGATAGCAATGACATACAGAATCTAGTATAAACTTAAAAACAAAACGTACGTAGAATTACTTACAGTCAGCAACTCTTATGAACGTGTTAAGCTCAAAGCTCGAGGGTTGGGATGAGTAACATGTAGGTAAAATAGATGAAATTAGACTTCCCTTTATACTTGAAAATTTAAAATAGTAAAAGGGTTCATGTTACACTTTATTTGAAAGTCACGTTCTTTTTGTACATAATGGCGTTTGGTAAATTCAATCAGATTACCAAGTGCGTGGCGTCACAATTTTTATGAAAATGACAATGAACTCCTTCATTTTTCGAAAAATGTTATATTATTATTATACACAAGGTGAGCCAGAGAGGTCAAACGGGGCTCATGTACGGACATTGTATGATATAAGCATGTTCTTCGCGTTAAAGTTGCTTAATTGGTATTTTAGAATGACTGGAGAACAACAACTTCTAAGAGCGCACTACAAATGCATGTATGAAAACAAACATTGTTTTTCAATTGATTTTGTCAAAATGATAATGCAATATCAGCATGTCACTGCTAATAATATCTTTTTCAAGCAATAATTAAAAATTTTATGAATTCTTCAAAACCACTGCACTATGTGGTGTAGGTTTAAAATACGAATAAACAATTGATCCAGTTCAGTAATACGTGTTTTATTTCAATGAATGCTCAATCTAACTTCCGCTACTAACAGAAGTAAGAATGTCTATTAAATATTAAAAAAATAACATCTGAAATGCTACAGGAAATTAAACAACTTTTTCTTTTAGGTCGGATTATAATTCTCGGATCCCTTTATCATTGTAAATATTTCATATGTGGCGATGAGATATACATAAGTATGTCAAAACTACTATATTTATACATGTTTCTAGCTTTTAAATTTGTAAATTTGCAGTCAAGCATTATTTTGAATTTTGAAAGGACACATGCTATATAAAATGCAATCAAGTCCACAAAACGTCGTTTCGTGATACTCTGTTTTTAAAGTGCGCTCAAGCAGTTGTCTAATTGCTCCTAAAGTTGGGCATAAATGAAAAAGGGTTGTCTTATTTTCCTCCATTATGTAGGTAGGTTGGTACTTTAAATACTTTACTAAAAACGCAGTTTATTATTTTTATTAACTTACCTGTTCTGTTACCGGTATACACTTTACCGAATGACACATTAAGTGTGATTAGTAAAACTACATAAAACACAAACATACACATTGTGGTGATATTAATAAAATGCGCACATTACCAGCTAAGAAGTTTTATCTGCATTTGTAGATAATGATTTCCTTCTACCCACAACCTATTTTAACAGTGCGTTTGAATTTACGATGGTTAGCTAGATTTATTCGTTTATTACCTAGCAACGGTGTATCCCATAATTTCTATCCATCAGATGATATATGTATATAAACAATGATCAGGAGAATAGATAAATCTTCATGTTAGGAATCGGTGGTAGGCTGGTAGGTCTTTGCATACGTGTTTTAGGTCTTTCATGTAGAATACATTATGATTATGTTATACCCCTATATAAAAAGCGATTTAAAAAAGAAGTGGTCTTTTTTATTTCATATGTAATGTTGAGTTTCACCAGTATTACCGGTACTAGAAGCGTTTTCGCCGAGTTTCTTTTTTGTAATTATTGCTTTGTTTATATTGCTTATATTACGTGGCCTGTTAGCCTGTTACGTACAATTACTCTAATGTGCTAATTTATTTTGAGCGGACGGTGGTAAATGTATTTCGCCTAACAATAAATAGGTATCATTATCTGTTTTTCTCTTTTGCTTTCAGCATTTTTGCCAGTTTGCAACCAATGTTCTGTTAGGGAGAACTTTATCTAATGTAGGCCAAAAAATCTGCCTAACGATGCGACAGGTTTACAATATAGATGCTTTTTGCATACTATTGCTTAGACCCCTAGATATTCCTGGCTGGTCTAAATACTTCAAGAATGTATTACTAACAACTTCCGTGATTGATATTACTATTGGTACTATAACTAGCAAATGGCATATACGGATGCTGTCAAGTCTGTATCCCTTAGGATTATTATGTTTTCAGAAAAGCGCTGTCGCTAATTAAATACTGGCAAAACAATTAATTAATTTAATTAMTTAGCGGCAGGGTTTTTCTGAAACACATCTAATTGATGGACGCTGAAAGCATTCACCACCCTCTGTATCTTTATTATCTATATTGAGCAGATACCATAGTGATTGAGGGCTATATAGTATGATAATGGAATAAATGTGTTTCCTTGGTATATACCCCTAACAGTTATTCACCAAGTTACTATTATTATTATTGTTATTATTATTATTAGTATTATTATTATTATTATTATTATTTATTTGTGGTATAATGAAAATAGCACACAGCATATTACCCAATATTAGCACAACCAATCAATAACCTTTTATAAATCAATCAAGGATGATTAAATCATTGTCCATCTGCTAGTCACATGCTGTTTTTATTGATACACCTAACAGCGGATCAAATTCAAGTAAAGTGTGTTTAAAAATGATAAAGAGCAGTTTACAAAACGATAGTAATCTGAAGCGTGATAGATACTTCGTCAGAATCGTTATATCATCAACGAATAAAGCAATCTGTGCATGCGGTGTCCTTTAAACTAGTTGTAAAAAATACAGAATCTTATCCTTAAGTGTGCGAAGATAGTAAACAATACATCTACGTGGTTCAATTATTTCAATCGAAATTGGTGAATGAATCAGTGAACAATAACTTCGATTAAATTAAACACTGGCAGTCATCTGTTTCCAACACAAAGTATTAGAGATGGAGATATGATAGGCCTATAGATTTTCGTATTCTATTTGGTATGTTCAAATAAATATTTCTTTAATCAAAATTTGGCGTCGAAGTGCAGTTTATTTACAGAACAATGCTGCCCTACGTATTCGGATGTAAAATATGTAATATAAATAATCAAAAGTCGTAATAATCGCAACGGACAAACATTTTATGCAGACATAAAATTTTGTTTAAAGCTATCATCGGCGTTCATGATCAAATTCTGACCATTCCTTGTTTGAGTCGTTCGCGTTTCGTAGTCGGAGTTGGCAGAAGTTCCGCCAAATGAAATTTTGAAAACCCACAAAAATAACTGAAATCCCTAAAAATAACACGAATGTTGATTAATAAGAAAGTATCGGGGAAATAAAGTTATATTTGAAACTTACAATTATATTCAAATAAAATATATTCATATTTGTATATTTCTAAAGATAATTCTGCAATAATTGCTTCATCTTCCTCCGTATAGTCATAGACGTTTTCGGAATTAAATGATTGCAGCATTCTTTCTGTCGATTTTTTTGAAGCCATAGACAATAGACATGCATTTGGTCTGCATTATGGCGTCCGTGCTTCAAATGCCAAACGATTCCACGCTTACTGCTTTTATATCGGATGCAAGACTTTTTTTACACTTTGCTCTTGGTTGAAGAGTCTGATTTAAAGTATGATCCAACAATAAGAATAGTTATTAACAATATTAAAATTACACATAGACGTAATATTGTTATTATTATGCTTGAGAACTGAAATCTTTGAAGACACCGTCATTGGGGACCTCTGTCTGTTTTTAAACGCCCACAGCATGATGGGCTACCATGCAGGTTTCCCGCAGAAACGGGTGGATAATACCGTTAAATCCCACTAGAAGGCAGGGTGTCATTCACATTATAATAACGTTTTTTCTTCATATATAAGTAATTAACATGAGCATATGTGATATTTTCTTGGGATTTGCAGGCATAAGATGAAATGAAAAAGTATTGGCCTTGACCGAGATTTGAACTCGGGTCTTTTGAATACTAGTCAAATGCTCTATCACTGAGCTATCAGGGCCCTATTCAAAATCGAGGTCAAGGCGGCATATATACATCACAGTCAACATGTAACGCTGGTGAACGCCATCCGATTTTGAATAGGGCCCTGATAGCTCAGTGATAGAGCGTTTGACTAGTATTCAAAAGACCCGAGTTCAAATCTCGGTCAAGGCCAATACTTTTTCATTTCATCTTATGCCTGCAAATCCCAAGAAAATATCACATATGCTCATTTTAATGAATTCAGGCGATAATTGATTATCTTTCATAATAAGTAATTAACTACACGGAAATACGTACAAACACTGTGCTGCTTAGAAATCACTTGAGTACTGATTCACTAGTCATTTTAGTTTGTCAGTTCTTAAAATTATTTAATATTTACATTTTTTAAACAAATTGCAAGTAGATACCACATTTCATTAAATCGACAGCCGAGGAAAGTCGGTTCCGACAATATTTAAAATACTTTTTTTACATACAATCTTTCAAGGAGCTCTGTTTTTCATAAAAACCAAATATGACACTGAAGCCATCTTGGATTTTAAGAAAAATCCTTATCTAAAAACGTTCATATTTTTATTTTTTGTTTTTTTTACTTTGGTTGTTTCATGTAAAAATCCATGGAGTTTGTATATTTGATACACCGGTAAGTTGACGTGAACGCGTCCTTCTTAACCACGTGGTAAAAAGAAAGTTAGCTTTGAGTTAAAATACATATGACATCAAAAATAATTTTATTTCACTCAATCCTTTTTCACTGGGCTTTTCCATTGGCCTCAAACGCTCATTGGACAACAGGCAATGTAGAATTCCGTATTTACTAACCGTACCAGGCTACTTCGTAGTCCGTAAAGACGAATTATCGATTTTCACCTAATGAGCGGGCAATCAGCATTGTAGATCTCTGTATTTACAGACAGTATCAACTTGCGCCGCAGTTTGTGAAGCCACCGCTAAAAGACTCATCGCCGATTTTCACATAATGACCCCAAACTGCGGCATAAGTCGTGTCCACATTAAAACATATAAAGGACATTTTTTTATTACCGGCTTAATGCGTTTAGAAGGTAGGATGGGATGAGGTTTCAAACCTGCAGAAAAGTTTGCAGATTGAAACACTCATATCTTTAAACAACATGCAGAGAGCGGCTTTCAAACGAGATATGTTATGATTCCAGTTTTTTTTTAATTTTAAGTTGGTAGCGACTGTGGCGCGATTTTAAWTTTTGCTTAAGAATATTTTCACTATTCATAGTAACGCGCAAACTAATTTTAAAGAACAATATCAATGTACTATTTTAGATATAAAGATTTATATTTTCAATTATAAAACAACAACATGAGAAGTTTTAATTTAWATTGAATAAAAAAGAACATCTTATAGGTCATATTAGATCAGGTCAGGTCCATTGCTGGCAATACACTGTCAAAACGTATTTTGAAAATCTTCATGATTCAAGAATAATTTGTGGCACATTGGCTATAATAAGTGCAGTTGCAACCACATATCTGCGCCCGCAATAAGTCACGGCGCGTGATAAATCAAACAAATCTTCCACATTTTTTTCATCATGGGCCTTTTCACATTTCGGGAATTGTAATCTTTATGCAGACATCACCTACAGTGGTTAAAAACGTATATAGATTAATGATTATAGTTCGGCTCTCAATTTTTGCGATTTTTGCAATTGAAATTTGATTGCTTTAATTTGATTTTGGACGTGACGTAATCTTGTGCAAGACAATAACAAGCATGCATTGTGTTGTGTACAGGATGACGTAATATTACCCCGCTAGCAAATATACATATATTTTCTCAGTATGAAATTGACTTATTTAAAAAATAAACCTACTCAGCATAGCTGAACCCATATTTTCATTTTTGATTAAAAAAATATTAGGGCCATCATTGGAGAGACCAGGACTTAGACAGCGAACTCGACAAGAAATATTTGAAACTCTCAAGATGCAGATGAATAACACCTTACATGATCAAATCTATACATTGAGAAATGTTTGAAAAAAGCAGATTCTTTTGTTATATTACGAGTTTCGCAAAAGATTTTGTGCACCCTCCATAGAAATGGAAAAATACTGAATATATGAAAAAATGCTTTCAAAAAAATGAGCCCTCGTTAAACATTTCCACAATGGTTTTATAATAAAGTAGTGAAAAAATACTAAACAATTGTAAAGATATAAGTGATAAGTAACAATTCAACTAATAAAGTAGCAGTTTGAATGGAAGCTACGATTAGATCCACAACTTACCTGGCATTCTCACATTGACTACGTTACTTCCAAGACCGCCAAAAATATATTTCTTTTGAAATCTCTTCGCGATATAATCTCAGATAAAATCCTATTGAATGTGTATTTTGCTTACATACATGCTAGGTTAACTTATGGAATATTAGTCTGGGGGCATTCTCCTGCATCTGATCGCTTATTCAAATTGCAGCGAAGAGCTGTCAGAGTAATTGCAAATTTGGATTATCAGGCAGATTGCAGAAAATCTTTTCAAAAGTTTAAAATTTTAACATTGCCTAGCTGTTACATACTATCTTGTCTATTATTTGTTAAAACTCACTTAGGTTCTTATACTACTCGTGGTGAATCACATATGCTTAATTTAAGGGGAAATCAAAATTTAAATGTTAACTTCCATCGTTTGMAAAGAAGCCGAAGCAGTGTTTCTTACTGGGGTCCCAAACTGTTTAATAAATTACCTGCACAAATTCAAAGCTTAGATTTAACAGTTTTTAAGAAAAAAGTTAAGTCATATCTACTTTGTAAAAATTTCTACTCCTTGGAGGAATTTTTAAATACTTCTTATTTATTATAATATCTTGTTTTAGTTTAGTTTATCTTTTATATAACGCTGTATTTTGACGTGTGTTAACACTGTAACTGTGAATCAACACAAATATATATATTTATTATTATTATTATTATTATTATTATTATTACTAGTGATGAAAACGACAATAATTGACGTGCTGCATGAAAAAAAAACTCATAAAATCATTCACATTGTGAACAGAATAAACTGTTATTCAAACCACAATTATATGTCAGTTTACTCGAAGTTCTTATAACAAAGTACCTATATTAATGTGATGAGCGATCACGAAAACACTGAGCGGTAAACGATTTTACCCTAACAGGCCAATTCTACCTCAAAAATCCCCTTGTATGAGATTAGAACCGAAAACACCATTTTCATTCTAAGTCCGCCATTTTGATTTTTTTGATAATTTCCGTAATAACCCCGAGTACAAATTTGGGATAGAAATATCTACTTTTTGGGTTTTGACCAGAAATTATGAAAATTAGCTCACTGTGCGTCTAGGCGAAATAGTTTGATCAATAACGAAGCTATTAGTGTCCTCCCAAAGTACAAACATGGAGCTTGATAGCGACACCCAGTCACTACTAAATTCAGATAATTTCAAATTAAGGTATATTCCAGTACTTAACGTAGGTATTTACTAAACAAGATATAAACTGTTTTAGCTTGGACTCAAACTCGGAAGACGTACCATATCCGTGGTACAGCGTTATACGAAATCTAACAACAAATCAGATAGAATCGTTGCAAGCGATATTTTCAGAGAAAATTTTCAGGGATAAACTATCCAGAAAGGAGAATGGGGACAGTGGATTAACTAAAGAAGAATTTGTTGACGCAATCGACGAAGTTTACGGTGAGTTAATAATTGCGAAACTATAAGGTATATTGGTAGCGTTTTCAAAAGACACAAGACACAAAGAGGTTAACTCCCACATATGTGTGTATAGTTTATATATGAAGTTTTTATCTGAATTCTTGCTGATTATTGAATATAAAAACCAGCTATTGAATTTGAAAGGTATTTTTAGATATTGTTTTCCAAAGTTGCGGGACTGATGCTTTAACTCACTCAGTTCATGGAGTTGTTAAAAGCAACTCTGTAAAACGTTATGTTCAATGTAGTACGAACGTAATAAGATTTAGGGGAAATATTCTTAGTAAATAAAAAAATAAAAAACAATTTTTTAGCACTTCAAAATGGTTTGCATGCGACATAATAATAATGGAAATGTAGATGGCAATGCCACCTGTCAGCATTACACTGACATGATGTCAATGCCACCTAGCTGCCTTAACGGGTACTACTTCCTGATGAGCTATAATGATAGCGAAATACCTGCAGTTGGTCGCGGTGCAGACAGCACAGCATAGACATGCTTTTTGTTTCTACTGAAAGTTGCGTCAAACTCTGCAGCCCTTTGATTTTAATGCTTTTTATTTTAGAACTTAATTTGTATGGAACCACAACTATTCATAATACCTTACAACGTCATATCATATCTAAACTACGCTTCAGAACTTTTATATGCCGACAGTTTAAAGTAGTTGTGGCCTTATCTGAAGTAGAACTGATTGTGTTAACTTGCAAAACAATTTAATCATTATGTACATACAGTGTTAGTCAAAATATAGAATAACAGGCTTAAAATATGAACTTAAAAGAAAAATTTCCTTAATAAATTCTCTCTCTATTTCTAGCTTTGGAGCTTCTGCAGTGTGCCGTTCACAGTTACGCAGCGCTTGCTCCTCTAGCTTTGTAGTGGTAATGTAAATCAACAGCGTATCCCAATTTTGCACTTGCTCTCCTAATTATTCAAGAAATCTAAGGTGAAACACTATCGATAATTTCATAATTTTTGTCGATGATTCCTTTTGATTGGTGTTTAAGGAATAAAGCGATTTGACATTGTTTTGTACCAGTAGTTTTACGTTATTGTATCTCTCGCAAAACGCGTCTCATGCTACCTGATAGCCATCTGCTGTAAATTCAATCGATTTTATTACTTGCACCTCGCTACCAACCAACGATGCCCTTAGGTAGTGAAACTTTCGAATGTCTGGTAATCTAACATTGTTTCCTACTCCAATCATGCATTATAATTTAGGTAATTCAATAAATGGTAATTTGACTGAATTTAAATTTGTAACGGGAACATTGATGCTTGACGAGGAAGACGAACTAGAGCCTGCATCGGTAGGCAGCATTTGCCAGGCATGCGTGGTTAGAAGTATTTTTCCTAAAGCTATACTGCTAAATCATGTTTAAATTTTGGCCTCGTAATACTTTATTCGCTTAAATAAATTTTTACATGAAATTAAGTGTTCAAACTGAAAACCTCCTACGAATCAGTTAGGCGGTATTTCTTGAATTTCATGTTTGATTATGGTTTCCAGCTCTTTCAAATTTTATGGTTTTTCTTTGTATACCCGATTTTTTAAATTACCCCAGAAGAAAAATCATCAGGAGACCTAGCGGGCCATTTAATAGTTCCCCAATGTCTTACCCATTTACCTGGTAATATTTTACACAGATACGGGCAAACAAAATGTGGTGGAAAGCCGTTTTGTTAAAACAAGACATTGCAGTCTGGCATTCTTCGTCGATCTTCATCGGGAAATAAATGTACAATAGCAGGTCTAGCTTTTTGCAATACATAAAAAGGTTCTGTTTTAGCACTTATTGGATATTTTTGCATTATATGTTAACCTTTTAAAGTAAACTTCTAAATACTGTATTTCTTGTTATTGCAAATTGTACATCTAATAAATACTGTTTAATATTAGTACCTATATCATTTAAAAAAGATGCTCCAAGATGATTTGCGATTGTAATAAACATTTCTTTTTAAGGAAGTGCGAGATGCTCACTGCAAGCAATCTTATTGTTTGAAGAAATTGATAAAACAGGCAAGCAGACCGTTACCTGGAGCGAATTTATTGAATTTCTCATACAAAACCTAGAAATAAAAGCACCGAAACCAGTAGAGCTTTCATTATCAGAGATAACAGCAGTTCCACATGTAAAGGTAATTATAGCAAAGCTTAATTATTAGTACCTAATATAAATTAGTGTACCTATTGCACTCCTTAGAGAGAAACCGTAATAAAAATAGTTCTACTGGAAACTAACAAGTACTTCTGCTATGCAATTATTTCAAAGCACGGACACGTTGGCTTATACGATGGAAATTTGAATTTCTTAATTTCGTACCATGTGATTATGACTAGAGAAGATGTCAGCAAGAATGATGAAGACCGCAGACGGAGGAACAGATGGATTACCGACGCCGTGTTTTGTTCAGACAATCTTATGTTGATAATAACAAATTCAGCAAGGAGTATTACCATATACGATGCTTCTGGCCTGGAACATGTTGCTGTTTGGCTTATTATGGGGGCACCTAACATTATTCATGTATGTAGGTGTTATATACTACTCACATTTCGCTAAACTTGAAAAACTATTTTCTTTCATCAACAGAGGATTCAATAATTTTAATTTGATAAGCATTTATTTCAGTGCTTTTCGTATTACAATAATTGTGAAAATGGTACCAGTATGTTGCTTATGGGAGACGAGCATGGGCAAGTGAGTTCCTTCAAGTTTATACAGCCAAAGAAAGGCCTCTTCGAGAGGAAACAGAACGATAAAATATCCTTATTTTATTGGCAGGTGAATATTAAAATTTTCTGAAATTATATTGGTAGTTTTTCTATTTATTAATTTAATGTTTGTGAATTTTGAACTGTTATTATAAAACTATATAATATATTCATTGGCTAAGGGGAAAGCTACTTAGCAAGCAGACAACAAGAGTTTGTTTGAAATTTTCTGTCGCAATCTCATCGTTAACGTCCAGTTTTATTTTTGTTATAATCATTACATATTCAGATGTATTTCATTTGAGATGTGGCCAGTTTAACGTAATCGTCATTTATTACACTGATGAAAATGGCACGCTATTACAGTTACCCGAGACACGACCTACGTAGGCTGTGCCTGAGACTAATACGGGCACCGTTGATTATGCGAAAACATTTGCAATTTCCAAATCGTGAAATACCTACCTATGGATAACCGCAACGTCAGCGTAAATTTATATAGACTAAAAAGGATTTCCGCTCTGCAAATAAATTGGAAAGTCAATCCATCATTCTAAAAAATTCTCACAAATTTCTCACCTCACTCACAGTATAATAAAGGAACCAGTATGTTTACTCTTTGTCCGCACCTTTGATCTCTTCGTAGAAAGAAGGCGTAGAAGGGCCGCTCTTATTTTTATTTTCAAATTCCGACTTTAATCTGGGAATTGCGACTTTAAACTCGGAATTTCTACTACAATCTCGAAATTCCGACTTTAATCTCGGAATTCCGACTTTAAACTCGGAATTCCGTCTTTAATCTAGGAAGTCCCACTTTAAACTCAGAATTCTAATTTTAATCTGCGAATTGCGTAGTTAAATCCCGAATTTCAATGCGTATATTTTCAACTCACGATATTCACATGGGCTGGGCGATACCATTAGACAGTTATGGATATTCGGATACCGGTGCAGTATCTATACTATTTAAAAGTATCAAAGTATCGAAAGTACCTGAAGTATCGAGAGTAGGTATCGAAGTATTTAAAGTACCTATCAAAAGTATTAAAAGTATTAAAAGTTTCGTAGTATCGAAATTACAGTGTTTTTTTCACGGGAAAAAGTGACAGGGCGTCATCACTGACGTCACTGCGCAGTGGTTCTATTTTCGAACAAGGTCAGCTGTTGGAATAATTATCCCATAGGCGTCGAAACAGGTTTACTATAGCGGTAAAGCAGCCAAGAAGGCTGGAAAGTTGCAAAAGAACATCTCGAAGAGCGACAAGAAGAAGAAACGCCGAAGGAAGGAGAGCTACGCCATTTACATTTACAAGGTACTGAAGCAGATCCACCCCGATACCGATACCTCCAGTAATATATCCATAAAATATTTTCGGCACACCACTGGTATCGTGATGAATACATAGCTGTACATAGGCAACCCCGCTCGCCGTGCATATGACGTTACCACTTGATGACGTCGCTATCACTTTTTCCCGTGAAAAACACTGTACTTATAGTATCAAAGTATAAAAAGTATCGAAAATATCGAAGTATTGAAAGTATCGAATATATCAAAAATATAAAAGTTACTTCACTATAATATAGGTGTTATTAGGTGGAATATGCTGAGGCACATGTATAATATACGTATGAAATGTTATATCCAGTTATAAAAATCGCTGCAAATTGAATCAATACTTCCACATCCAATTGTCAAAATGACATTTACGTTCTTATTTTTTATGCTATACGATTAGTAATGAGCTTTTGAGCAATTTTTCTCTACACATTTTTTCTAAGACAAACAGTCCTCGTGACATTAACAAAAATATATAAATTTTTAAAATCGGTTTTTTCCAAATAACTCGAAAATTATTAACTTAACAAAAATAATTACAAGAGTGCTTTCTGATCAGAAATTTGATTTTCTATATAATACCAAAATTTAAAAAAAATCGTACGAGCAGGTTCCGAAATAGGTTTTTTCGAAATATTTCGAAAATGTCAAAATTTTGGATAAATTTTCTAAAACACTTTTTGTGAGAAATTTCATTTACTATCTGATGGTATTCTTATTTTTTAAATATATTAAATATATTCGGAGATATTTAGGAAAACCGTTTTCTTTAAGTGTCGCTTTTTTGCTAATATCTTCTAAACAGTTTGCTGCACCAAAAATTTATAAGAGCTAATAATACTCGCAGTTATATTACTAATCACATACTAAAACGAAAAAAACATAAAAATTTGCAAAAAAGGGTAGTTACCCCCTAATTTTGCCCCCTTCCCGGTACCCTACTTACCCCACAAACAATAGGTCGCTTTGGGTAGTTGAGATTTATACGTTTGTCAAATTTCAAGTTCATATATTAAGTCTTTCGAAAGTTATCGTGTCCACAAACAATACCACAGACACACAGACAAGAAATTTTTTTTGCTCAAATTTTGTTTTTTTGCGTTTTCAGCTATTTTAAAGTGAATGAGCAAATAAAAATTTTTGAAAGTTTTTTTCGCGAAACAATACTTCCCATCCGTTGGGTGTGGAAGTAATTATGAAAAGATGAATCACTATAGATTATTGTATTGTATAGATTATTGTATTATTGTATTGTAGCGCAACAAATCCCCTGGAATGCTCGACGAGCTACGACTTTTTCCTTTCACAACTTTAGATACTTATCATGCTTTAATTAATTCTATATTTCGATACCTTCGATATCTTTGATGCTGTCAATATTTAGGACGCATCTATTTTTTTTCGATACGTACTTTTCCAATTGTATTGTTTCAATTTTTATATATTTCCATTACTTTTAATATCGCCGATGCTGCAATACCTATGAAGCTTTTCATACATTAAATTATTGCAATACCCGCTATTTTCAACACATTTGATATTTTCCACAAGTCAGATACTGTTGATACTCTCTATACTTTAATACCACGACAAGGTAGTATAGATCCTCCATACCGGCAAAAGTAATCATACTTTGAGTAAGTATTGATATTCTGTCCAGCCGCTATCAGTGCTTCGATATTTTCAATACATTTGATAATTTCGGTACTTCAGATGCTTTTGAATATTTTCGAATACTTTCGATACTTCGATAGTTTTCAATACTTTCGATACTTTTGAGTAGGTATGGAAACTTTACCCAACCCTAGTATTCACTTCCTTGGACAATATAACACGACAAGCGATGTTTAAAATATAGGCATTGAAATTCTGCATTTAATTACGTAATTCGCATATTAAAGAAGTCGGAATTCTGAGATTAAAGTCGGAATTCCGAGTTTAAAGTCGGAATTATGAGATTAAAGTCGGAATACCGGGATTAAAGTAGGAATTCCGAGATTAACGTCGGAATTTGAAAATAAAAATAAGAGTGGCCCTTCATGCCTTCGTAGGTTAAACCTTCCAAGGAAATTACACGTGCTTCTTCTAAATATGTAGACACCTACCTATGAAATTTGATACATCCACCTGGTTGCGGATTACTATTGCAGCCCATGGCATAACAGTATTTCAATATTTCGTGATGTAACACCTAATAATTTAACTATTTATTTTGATTACACGGCTGCTACTTTACTTTCAAGAGAATGCTGTACACTCACCATCGAGCATCCGTCTCACTTCAACGTTTCGGCTTCACATCCTAACCTGACTAATGATCCTTAGGACGCGCTCCAGTTCCCTCCCTTTACTTCATTGGTATAGACAAAACCTGCTCTGGCATGTGTCTACTAGACCTAAGCGGCACCGATGAGCTTGAACAAAAGCGAAACGGATCCGTCTGCAGCATAGCAAAGATAACCGGACAAGCATTTTAATGTGTTAAACTTGCAGTCAGCGCTTCTACTTCATTTAACATACTTAAGCAGGATTTCAATAGCTATAGTCAACATTATTATACATAGTAAAACCACTTTACATGTAGTAAGCGGCAAATAGAGTTTTCTCTGCATTGAAGGTTGTTTATTCAGAACTGGACGTCTAACTTATTACCCTCTTATCACAATGATCAGACATGCATGATGTAACTATTTTACAATATTTGAAACAGTATGACGTATTGCTCGCGGCTTTGGGCGACACGTCAGCAGGTCAGAATAATAAGGGATATCTAATTATAATGCCCACTGCTGCAACGAGCACAACGTCACGTAGGTACAGTAAAAAAACATTTAATAAAGAATAGACGTATTACAGGAAATGGCAACTCAAATCGAATTTGTTCTCTTCAAAATGCACGGAAAATTTCATAATGATGGTATTCAACGTTTATGCTACTTCGGCAAAACTGGAATTATTATAACTTGCAGCAGGGATCCAAAGGCGTCCGTTGTAAGCAAACATATTGCTAACAGGAAGAAACCATATGTGTTTAAGATGCATCGAGTAAGTCCATGAGTTTATTAGCGCAATCATAAAAGTTATGTAAATTTCTAAACAATAAATAAGTTTAATGAGTGATATTAGCAATCAACCCAATATAATGTCTATAGCTTTTATTCTATTACAGTTATTATCAATTAAGCAGATTGAAAGCAAGTCGGTTTGTGCTTTGTTTTTTTCCTCTGTTTTTGTGCTCTCTTTTCGTAATTGTTCAAGAGCACGCGTATTTTTTAGGGTGCATTTTGCTTTGCCGTTAGKGAGGTGCTAAAGATMCTGATATCAGGGAGTGATGACGGCCTCATAAGAATCTGGAACTGTGTTGTCAMATCAAACCCAGTTGCTATTCTCTCAACACATCGTTGTGGAATAGTTGACATACAAATTTGCGACAGTCAGCAGTTGTTCTTCAGCTGCTCTCGTGATGGCGTTATAAAACTATGGGAAGCAAAGGATTATAGTTGCTTGCAAACTTTGAAACTCCGGTTTCCTGTTTTCGGAGTTATGGGCAAAATTGTTGAGTGGGGTACGACAAGTATTTATACCGGCCCTAAAAGATCATCGTTTGAAGATGATGAAAATAGCTATGACAATTGGGAACGTTCGAATATACTTATAGCTTGTTGCAACTATCTGGCAAAAATAACTTTAGTTTTTTCGAACAGTGAATTGCAGCAAGCTTGCGAATTTCCTGTTTTACCACCTCCACCTCTACAGAACAGTGTACTCATACCAGCTACATGGAACATTGCAGATGATGCGAATAATATTGTTCAAAATTCTAAGTAAAAAGTTCGTCACAACCGAAATAGTGACATTATATTTAATCGGTTTACAGGCTTGATCCCACTGAACTAGATGAAGTAGTAGAAAACCGCATAAAAGAACTAGATTTTATTTTGGAACGAGATGTCATTGCAGAATATGGCTTGGTGCAAGACATCAATTACAAAATATCGACATTGGAACGGAAGAAACTTGATGTAATAACTTGCCTTGAATTCTCCATTTTTATATTTGATACAATCTGTTTTATTAGATGCAATGGTCAGTAGCCCAGTGTGCGCCCTATGTGGCGTTGGATTTGCACAACATCGAAGAAATTGTCCTTCCACCAGATTTACCCGTCCCAAAGGATAACTCAGTTGTTAGATTGATTGAGAAGACAAGGAAAATGTTAACAAAAGCTAATTCAAAGGACCAGCTGTTTTCAGAGCCTTCATCAAGTAGATCTAGATCTTCCAGGAGTAGTGTAATAGAATTTAACTTCTAGTATAAATATCTGCTTGAATTTTTTAATAAATTTGTACTCTTTTAAAGCGTCTTTTATGTTGTGAATGATTTGTAATATAAGCAGGGCCGGCCGGTAAGCGTATAAGACGCCGCACCTCCATAGGCCCCACGGCGTCAATGACTAATTTAGAAAAATAAACTTTTTTAGGCGGTACTCATAGGAGACATTGTTTGAGAAAAAAGGAAAACCATACACATATTCTCTGACGCTAGAACGGTCATAGGCTTGTTAGACTGTCAAAGTATATATGCGGTCGAGTTCAGTGAGGGTGCGATAAACCAATAATGGTTCTGTTTTGGTGACAGTTACCTACGTTTCATAACAGCGCCGTTTCGTAAGTGTATTTTCATAGCAACGACATACTATGAAAAAAATGTTCATAGGCAGTAACGTCGATGATATTTTAATGGCTTAAGAGGCATAAGAAATTAAAAAGTATTGCCAGTCTTGACCGAGATTTGAACTCGGAACCTTTTCAACACTGAATAGGGCCTTAATAGCTCAGTGGATAGAGCTTTTGACTAGTGTTCAAAAGGTCCCGAGTTCATATCTCGGTCAAGGCTGGCAATACTTTTTCATTTCTTCTTATGCCTCTTAACCCATTAAAATATCATCGACGTTAATTATAAACAAATTTCAGGCAATAATTAACAATAATACGGATTATTTTATTGGATACCAAATTTTACATAAATCTCATTCAAGGCAGGTTTAAATTCGATACCAATAATTTTTCAGTGAAATGGGACTTACCAAAATCAAATATCGTGTTATATGCAACTGGTAATTCGTATTTGGATAAGCAGCTGATGTTACCTAAATCGTAAGGGCAGAATATGTATCCACTAAATAATCAACACATTTTGTTATACGTTCATCTTAGCTTGTAATTTACTTAAATGAAAGGCAAGACAGTATTCTACTTTACTTACTGACAGATAAGTGTATTTTAAGAATTTTGCAATTTCTTAAAAATTATTCAAAAATCAATGTCTTTTCCACTATATTGATTTTTTAAATTGTTATTGAAGAATTTCTATTAAATCAAAACTCCGCACATTAATGGATCAGTTCACTGTTTCCAATTTCTGTTTCGCTTTTATATTTTACAGGCAATTAAATCTCTTGAATTTTGCTCCATTAAAATTGATTATGTTGGAGAATACATATCGATTTGTGGCTACACATTAAAGATGGTTAGGTGGATGGATTTTTCAGTCAGTTGCCATTTTCGAAGTTCCAAATATCTTATTTCCCATCTACACTCTTCAAACAATCCTTGTATAATGCTGTTGTCTTCATTTTTAGGAGGCAATAAACAATGTTAATTTTWGTAGCAATGAATTAAAAATAAATGGTTAAAAAGTTTCGTGTATTACGAAAAGGTTCCATMAATATGCATCAATTCATGCACGAAAACTGTTGAAGATCCAGTTATTTTTGTCCGGCTGGCAACAGCGCTCTTGACGCAAATATGTTGGTGTTGGTMCTACTGCGTTTTTGTRATCCAAAAGGAACTGTCAAGCACGCTAATATGTTTTGTATTACCTGATTAATTTTCGCTGTTTTCGTGACTTCTTTTCACCCCAAAGGTCAACAAAAACGCGACTAACTCTTTACCCCACCTGGTGACTAAAACGTTATCGATGCCAAAGCCAAGCGGTCTATATTGGTGCTTAACAAGTACAACCAAATAACTCATAGTATGATCATATTAAAAAAAAAACACGTATCCACGTCACCACAGTTATACGTATTTAATATTGTTGTACTTGTTATAGTATTGAAGATGGCTGCTGGGCAGATGAAATGCTATCATATTGCATTTGGGTTTGCAAATATATATACTATAATAAAGACCATTGATCTTTACCACCAGGTCGAATTCCCCCAAGATATTTCTGCTTAATATTGACAAGTAAATGACCACAAACAATTTCCTTCAGTACACTATAATAATATATACTACACGGTTTATAAGAAAACCTTTGTTCAGGTGCTAGGTACGGCAATAAAATTTGAGATATTTTCCCCGAATTTGCGTCTTATAACCAAAACGACGAACTTTCCTGCGTATTTAAGAGAATATACCTATACCCACAAGACTGCAGATTAGGACACTCGTACAACTATATTTTTACTACCTACCCCCATACCTTATAACGAAATTATAAATTTCCGGCCTTACATTTTCTTCCAGTATTAAAAACGATTTGTTGAAAGTGAAGTGTCGTAGGGATTCGTTGTAGTGTGAGATTTGGTTTTGTTCTGCAATGTAGAAGTTCTAAATCATTAAAATAACTAAAGGCAAACCTTCTGCTGTTCACGGATGTTACCAATATCGCCTGTATCGCAAAGATAACGAAGAAGTGATTACATGGACCTGTATTAGAGAACACCATCATCACTGTACCGGCAGAATGAAGAGCAAGAGTGAATCAATACTGAGGTAACGCTGCATTCGTATGTACCGGACATAGCTTTAGTAGAAGTAAAAAAGGCTACATAATATATTGCAAAAAAGCAAGCTCTAAAGGAAGATGTTCTTATTCCAGCCATTTATCGTGAGAAATTTGGAAGCCTTGATTTTGTAACAGAAGTTTCGCTATATGTATCCTGAAACGTATTTTTCGGCAGCAGTAAAGGAAGACAATAGTTAGGAACCGTCATCTGCAGATCACATCGATTTTCCCAATATTAAAACTACCATGCAATCAATCCTTTTTGTTCTTTGATGATACCGAAGATAGAGAACGAATTTTGTGTTTTTTAAAACCAACTGGAAAGAAAATGTTAAAGACTAAAATTGCCTTTTTGTGAATGGTACTTTCAAGAGCTGTTCCAAACAGTTCACACAAAGATATACGTCGACGTTGTAGTAATCCCAGTCGTATATGCCCTCCTGCCGAACAAGAGGGCGAGAATATATTCAAGATTTTTTTACCCTGCTCTCAAGGAAACTAAGCGGCTGGAAACCAAAGCCGGTCACCATTGATTTTCAAGAAGCTGCTATTCAGGAGCTAAAGGCTATATTACCAAAAACAAATATTAATGGCTGTAATTTCTACTTTAATCAGGCTATCGGAAGAAAAATTCAAGCCGTTGGGCTTACAGCAGCGTACAATGATGAAAATATAAAACTTCATTAAAGGATGTGCTCGGCTCTGCTTACTTACCAGTACATCTTGTAGAAGAGGGTTGGCTTATCATACAAGAGGATACACCACATGACGACAAAATGATAGAATTCTATAACTACTTTGTCGAGCAATGGCTGGAGAACTTTGTGATAACAATCGAACTGTGGAATTGTTGTCTTCGTCACACAACCGCCAATGCTCTAGAATGGTGGCACAGCTTCAGGTAAAATAAGTTATTAGTAAACTCTCGTCCAAACTTCATCATCATTTCATCAGACGCCTTCGTAAAGAAGCCGTATACGTTGATTACGTTTTAAACAGGATTGAGTTGATTTCGAAAACAAAGAAAAAGAAAGTGTACATGTACATGCAATGGACAACATAATAAAGCGTATTATGGAAGAATTAGAAAACTTCCGAGATATAAAGTTCTTAATTTATATAGGATATGCACAAAAGTTGCAATAGATTTTATAATTACTGCGAATAACTTTGTGGCTATAAATATCAGTACTACATTTAAATAAAATTGATAATGAAACATGTATAGTAATGCAACTCTTTTACCGTTTTTACAACCCTGCAATACTATTTACCTTTCATTTACAGGCACAGTTGGAACGGCACGCGACCCCTTATAAATCAAACCCTCTCTTTGTGATTTTGCGAATTTCCAGTGCCGGCTTTAAGCCGTTTTAAAACTCGTTTTTTGTTTGAGTAGTGTATATTATTCTAAGTAGTTTTTAATCATTCGATTAATAAGAGGTTTTACATCGATCGTTTTTATTTACGTCTCAAAATGAATTGTACGTAATTTTAGATGAGTAGCAACTTTATTTTGCACAAGCAAAGTATATCTAGTTATAATGAAATTTGTAATCTAATTAGACAACATGCACATCTGAAGATTTTTTAATATGCAAAGAAAAATCTCGCATTCCTAAATATTTTTATTTTGATTTTTAACATTCCTGTAATATTTATATCCTGTCAATATGTTGAATGCTGTGCTAGCCGAAAATTATAAACAATGCATTTTAATATTTTTACAATCTTTTAACTATTGAAAACATGCGGTTAACGGTTAACATAACTAAATATGTAAATAAAAGACAAGTATTTTAAAAGAAAATAATAAGAATATATATTTTTTATCTAAAGCTCTAAATACAAAAAAATAGTTCCATTCATCTATTATATTTTTTACAAAAAAGTCTAACAAGTTTACAGCGGCATAACATAAATATATTAATTATTATCATCATCACTACTGTCAAATTCTGAATCACTGCTAGCATCATCATTAACATGTATTATAAAATTTTGAAAATTTGGGGATACATAGCTATTTTCAATTTCAATAACATGCTTAATACAGCTTTTCCACAGTTCTTTCGTTATACTACTTACCTCTCTACGCACTAAATCTACAACTCCCGAACTTAAACGCGGACATGTATTGTTTCTTCGTATCCTTTTTTAAGCGTACTCCACACTAATTCAATCGGGTTTAGGACGCAATAATACGGTGGCAAACGCATAACTATATGTCCATGTCCTTTCGCTAGTTCATCAACTCGATATTGTTTAGGTATGTTGAGATTTTTTATTATTGTCAACAGATCTTTTTTGGTAACTTTTCCATCCGGAATTGTAATTTTATTCTTTTTCATGTAAACAATTATTTCTATTTTTTGTAGCTGATGTTGGCGCCTTGTTCAATAATTTTGAATGTTAACTCGCGTTATCTATGACTATAACAGATCCTGGTGGTAGCCCTGGCAATAACTGCTGCTGAAACCAAGTTTCAAAAAGTGCAGAGTCCATGTCGCAATGGTAGTCAGCAGTACAATTTTGGACCTGTTTCGCTGACAGTAATAAGCCATTTTCCACCCATCCATCACTTCCTCCCGCATGAAGAATTATAATTCTTTTTCCTCTCGAAGGTGGTGCTTGCAGAACGCAGTTATTTGTCCCATCTGTCAGACCTTTTTTTATCAAGTCGTGGGTGTCGTACCACGTTTCATCCAAATATACGATATTACGATTTTCTTGGCGGTACCTTCTGATTTCGTTTATGTAATCCCATCTCATTCTTTTTAGTCGGGTTGATTCCATTATGGAAAACGTTGGTTTAATGTACTATAATTTAAACCGATGCTCCTCAAGTATTTTCTGAACCACTCTTCGCAATAACTTATGTCATATCCTAMTTCCAAAAGTTTTCATTTTAGACTTGCCGTAGTTGGAACTTGCCTTATACATTTGGTAAGTCACTTTTTTAATTTCTATCCCAAGCTCTTTTCATATATTTAGAAATTTCTCCGCATTGCATGATTTTCTTGAATTGCCTTTATTTTCAATAATATCTCTCACAGTCGTGTAGGGGACACCAATCATTTCACTTGTCACTTTTAACGGAACACTGCACTCTTTTTTATCAAAAAATTCTATACATTTTTTATGATTTCTTTGTCATTCCTCTTGTTTTCTTCAATTTGCACTTCCATGTCAGCGTCAGTAACTTCATTCTGAGTGGTACTTGGGGCAGCTTTTTCCCTAGGACGGAACATTTTTCGCTTCTCTTGTCCCGCGCACAGAAATACTAAGACTGAATGCTAGTTTTGGTTTGACCGGTAGTGAACTTTAAATAATCCGGCTCTGATTAACCATATTCCGAAAATCGGACCTAAATTTATGGTAATCCGGTTATTTGCGGTAACTTGTGAGGCTGCTCTTCGAAATGAAAGATAAATTTTATTGCAGGGTTGTAATAACGGTAAGAGATTTGCATTACTATACTATTATTTAATTTTTACTATACCTATATAAAAATAGAAAATATGGTAAACTAATTTTATTCACTCTACAAGATTACTAATTATGGTATCATCTGTTAAGCTTTTATAATAATTGGTCATTGGAAAATATTGACATTAAGCACTACAAATGATGGTAAACGTAAACTTAAAGCTGAACTGCAAATGATAAAATAGTCATTTTTCATACACATTTCTGCATTTTTTTTTAGTCGTAGCCAGTTTGCCTTCGCCAGTTCAATCAAATTTTTCTGCTAGATACAAGTATTTGCTATGTTTTACAAAAACATATATTTACTTATACTCGATCAAATTTACTCAACTATTACTGACGTTGCAACTTTAACTTTTATTTATTTATGTTTTTGTACAGGTAACTAGCTGACTAGTCAGACGTTGTCCGGTTCAAACTTCGATAAATTTGTTTGTGTATGATTGTTTGAATTTGTGAAAATCCACTGGATATGTGTATTACAATTGTGACCATAGATATTGAATTGTCCGAGCATTTTGTTAAAGAGAAGTGGTTCTAAATGTATGCCAGTACACAGCTGCAATGCTGGAAATGTGTGATGTGTCCTGGAATGTGATCGAAGTTCCAAGTCAATCAGTCTATAAAATTGTTTGAGATTGCGATTAACGTACAACAGAATCACAATTCAACTGGAAAATAGACAACTGAAACAATTTTTTTTTCACCATAAAATTGGCATTTCATTCGTTCGACGATGATACGGTGATAAATATTTTTGAAAATCGACTATACTTTATTAAATTTATGAAATAAAACTTGATTAGCCATTGGAAATCCACTTTAAATCAAAACTGGATAAAACTGAGGAAAGTTATTGTCCGAATCAAGTACGCTCATTAACAGATCGCAAAAGAAAGACCGCACAAATGAATCGGCTGCAAAACGACATTTGTAACATATGCAACTAATGTAATTTTATTTTAATTTAGGCTCAAATACGTTTTTCAAAACTTTTCATTTTACCGAAAACATTCAATTGGATTGTACCCATAAAACCAATTTTTAGTTTTTTAAGTTTGCTTATTTTCTTCAAAATAAAAAAAACAATAAAATATTTCGTTTCTATCATTAGTTATAATAGAGATCGCATGTAAAATTTTAGATTTTTTTTGTCCTTCCGCAAATCCCGAGCTTTCTTTTGATGAAAACTTTCCCAGGACCATAACGAGCAAAACAAAAAAAGAATTACACGAATCATGAGTTATGGTCGTGAGTTCATACAAAAATCACATGGCAAAAGGCTCTTTCAGATAGTTTTCCAATTTTCCGGGAAACTTCCAATCTTTATGATTATTTATGAACATCAATCACATCTTGGTTTTTTTCATTTTATAATACTTTTACGGTCAATAGTGTCATTTGCCACTAAACTTCGATCTTTTTGCCCTGCTACGACTCTTGCTGTTCAGAGTCATAATAATACTGTTACTTACATCAATGTAGTGGGCAAATAAAGATGATTTATTATTATTATTATTATTATTATTATTATTATTATTATTATTATTATTACTATTATTATTATTATTATTATTATTATTTGAAAAATGAGGCAAATGGGTGCAGCCGTTCTCAAGTGATATGCACACCCACGAACAGCATTTCATTTTAATTTATATAGATTTTTTGTTTCCTTTGCACCAAGTCCCGTTTTTATTCGRGACAGTAAACATAATGCAATCTTAACAAATAATACAATTTAGATTGAAATCTCGGTAGAAGCAAAGTGGCAATAGTTATTGATGCTATATTAGATTAAAACACTTAATTCGTAATTAGAGTACTGAGTTTTATTATCTTATCCACACACTCTAGTGTGTTTTGTCGCTATAAAATATAGCTATGTATAGAATGCACCATTATTTATTAGTTTACTTGACTACCTAAACATTATCTAGTTAAAATCGCTCAAACTCTAAGTAATAAGTAGCTTTATAACATACCAGAAACGTATATCTATAATCTATAGCTACAAGGGTAAACAGAATACAATAAACAATAAGTCATCAAGCACGTGCAATTCCAGTCTTACCATAAGCAGTGACTGCGTAAGGTACTACCTACCGACGAGTTACAAATCTATTTCAAGGCACAAACTGAAAGTTCGAGCCATTATGGATAGTAATAAAGTATCAAGTGATCGTGTTAGTGGAATGATATCCAATATGAAACAGTTAAACACTTAAGTATAATACCTAGCTAGAGTAGAGTAAAATAAAATTCTGTTCTTCAGAACATCAATCATGTTGGCGCTATCGTCTTTCGACGGAGCGCTGCGAAGCACCAAGATTTTATAAGGCACTGCAGGCAATGCACAAGGGTGCAAGAATATTTGTTCTGTGCATTTTACAGATTCGTTTCTTTTTAGCCTTACTGTAATTTTCTTGCCTATTATTTCCTGTTTACAAGGGAACGAACACTGATCTTACTCGATTTTTTGACACAATGCTACACAGATTATTGCACTATGTGGGCGTAGAAAAAGGTGCGTTACAATTGTATGAAAGCTACTTTATTGACAGGTATCAATGTACTCAGAACGGACAGAGAGTATCTGAACGGAGTTTCGTGGTTACTGGTGTGTCCCAGGGTTCTGGGGTCATTACTATTTTTTGTTTACACATCTGTTTTATTAAAGTACATTCGATTTTGTATCTATCACTGCTATGCAGGTGATACAGTTGTACTATATGTTCAAACTTTGTGGTCTTGATGCAGCAGTCGAAAGAAATAAATTCTGACTTAAAACTTTTTTGTTCTGCAGCTGCCGATCATTCCTTACTGATTAATTCAACGAAAAGTAAAACTATGTTGTTTGGAAATTATAAATATTTTAATAATAATAATAATAATAATAATAATAATAATAA
Source organism: Rhyzopertha dominica (assembly GCA_025024175.1). Lineage (NCBI taxonomy): Eukaryota > Metazoa > Arthropoda > Insecta > Coleoptera > Bostrichidae > Rhyzopertha > Rhyzopertha dominica. The sequence goes on from QCXZ01000064.1 coordinate 38,901,480, forward strand.
TAATAATAATAATAATTACTGACTATTAATGACCAACGTATTGACTGTGTAGAATCCCTTAGAAATTTGAGTTTGATTATGGATTTTAGATTAAGTGTTTGTGAATACATTGAAGCATTAAGTACTTCTCTTAAACTTTAACTATGCCACAGTAGTATATGGACCTAATTTAGATGTTAAAACAAGTAATAGAATTCAAGTAGGTACTTCAAAATTCCCGTCTGAGACTCATTTTGGCGCATATATCACAGTTGTAATTATATTTCTTGGTTAAATATAAAAAGCAGAAGATACCTGCATGCTGCTTATCATTATCATAAAATTGTAGTCAGCAGATCACCTCCATATCATAATAAGATAAGGTATAAAACAGACGTTCATAATATGTAATTCTGTAAGTATGGAAAAAGTATGAATTAACAATACCTCGTCATAATTCTACATTGTTTAAAAGAGGATACTCGTACAACATTATAGTAACATATATAATTATATTATACTTTGCTACATAAAAAATTGCCTTTCTCTAGGTTCAAGTTGACTTTCTATAAAGCACTACTTCAGTATACAACAGATTTTTAAACACTTCGGGTCGGTTCCTATTCTTTTGTTAAAGTTGGTGTTAGCTAAAATCAGTAACCATGACAACACCTTAAATTGAGGTATGTGATTGATTTAGATTTTAAAAATAGAGTTGATTTTAGCTTAAAATAGAAAAGAGAAACCGGCCTTTTGTATTTAGCTCGCTAAATTTTGCATTATAAAGTTATTAATTATATTTATTTTGCGGCTAAGTGATCCTGCTGGTTTCTGAACTTCGCCGTTTGATCGTCACTGCATTATTGCACTCGATTGCCTCTATTGTTTTGCAGTGTATTGTTAGGAGTAAATAAAGTCATATTTATTAGTGCAATAAACAAAAAGCTTTATGTTTTGTCATATAGCTGTTTTTCTGTAACACTTCTACCATTAAGTTCACAGAGGCACATTTGTTAAAAATGCAAAGTTCTCCTAATCATCTAAAATCCTAGGTAGGTACTCACAGGTTTTCCTCCAAATTTGATGTTATAACAAAATGTGTCAGTTTTTTAAATTTGTATTTTACATTAACAAATCGATGTAGGATCTGTGTAAGAAAAATTATTCCATTTGTTGTATTACACCCCATTTCACAAAATAATTCTACAAATTCATTTGGAAATAAAGTTATAATACCTAATATTAATGTAAAGAGATCGTATTACTTTGTTCTCAGAAATTCAGTACTGTATGTTAAAAATTAAACAAATAGTAGTTTAAACTCAATTATTATGTTTGGTTCTAAGACTGATTACCACTCTAAGTATAATATTTAATCTGACCACTTTTTATACTTTATACAGGTACACAGGTATTTCAGCTAAATTATCACTTCATACTTAAATACAATTACCATATTAAATAAACAAATTTCAGTGATTTTTTTCTTGTCACTCATCTGCTACCTCGATAGATATTATTATTAATATTCAGTGTTACCACAAGAAGTTGAAAAGTTGAAAATTCGAGAGGAACTATTGAGATTAGAGGATAGAGAAAGTGTACCAAACAATTATTACGAGAAAAGTGAGGTAATTTGTATTATTTCCAACCGTAAAAGGAACGGTTGGCTGATTTCAATTCTAGCAAAATTGTATTTAATGGAAGAATGGAAAACGTAAATTTATACTGCCATGCAACAACCTACACAATCAACTCTGCAGTATCTGGATTTGTTCCTCATATATTTATTTAAATAAGAACAGGAGTTTCAACTATTGAAACACAACAATTCATTATAACTTAACTAGAATTTTTTCACAATTTTAGATAACAATGAAGAGAGGTGTACAAAAAAGTAAAAGTTGTCAATTAAAAGACCGATACTGTGAATACAACTCAAATGTATGCTGATTTATCTAAGAATAGTGTACATATATTCCAAAATGTTTGATAATGGTCTTATTCGAAAGCTCGTGTTCGACATTTTCACATAAGCTATTTTGTCTGTACAAACTAAGGGGTGCTATAAGTAAAATTTGCAAAAGTGTAAGCCATAGATAATTAGAAAGGTAAACCTAACATTTTACAGCTATTTCAAAAAAAGTATTGAGTACCTATGTTTGTTTAAAAAAATACCTTAGGCTGTATTTGATTTTTTTATCTTTCAGGTAAGTATTCATTTATCTCTAAATATTCAGTAGTTTATTACATTAACTGGTACTCTTTTTATGTCTGGGTCGCTTTCTATCGTTCTGTCGATTACATCTTCGAATATAGAATGTACACCAAAGACGATCTCTGTACACTCTATATCTTCTTTCTCTAGGGTTCTAGCACACTTCATTTTCATTTGTCACAAGCCTGTTGCACTTTGTCTTGTTGTTTTGCTGCTTTTATTAAGAAATAATAAAATATGTGGTTTGATAGTTTGATGTACTTAGTACCGTATAACCCTATCATACAAAGCTATTACTTTTATACTTAATTCACACAATTGCATTGATATGGCAACACCCCAATTTTAATTTCATAAAAGGTTGTTGGTTGTTGGTATGTTGGTTGCATAACTACAATCCCTTAATTCCAGTTGCAGCTGTTCTGCTCTTGCGCATTGCTATCCGCAAGAACGCGGGAAATGGATAATATTTTTTGCAGCATCCAATTGTTTTGCCTAAATCCTCCGTTATAGGTATTTTCAAAACAAACAGAAATATATCAATCAATTCTTACGAGCCCTTTCGGTCAATACATATATTTAGTTTGTTTAGGCGGTTTTCGCTAAATAAGGTTATCATTGACCTTTGCAGTTTGCAAGCAGTAGTAACATCAAATTAGTGTTTAGGCAAGTTCGCTTTAAAGAATTTTTATACTGAATTATATGCAAATCTGGGGTTACCACGAGCAAATTAAATGGTTTTGTATGGATGTTAAATTGCCAGGGCGATAAGAAGTGAAATTTCGTCGAACTTTGTGATTTCATTCCCGCGCTTTTTAGGCGTTGGCGTACCTACGTGGTGCCTGGTGCAAACACCTAGCAGTGCAGCGTACGTTTTGTGTCTGTGTTGTTTTGGGTGTTGTTTTGTCCGTGATTATTGTGTATAAAAATGGTACTATCTTCAGAAGATGCTGAAGATATTTTATTTAAGAAACATCAGGAACTCGGCCACAAGCTAAATTTGGAACCAACAACTGTGGCACAGGCATGGCAAAATTTCGAATATATTCGTACTAGTTATACCCTAGAGGTCTGTATTTTTATTATCTCTATAACGTGTATTTATATGGTATTATTTTACCAGGGTGATCCTTTACATTGGCTTGGATGTGCTATGTTCGTTGCTTGTAGAGAAGCTACAACCACTACTGTTGCTCAGGGAACACTAGAAGGGAACTGTGTCAATTTAACCAGCTTGTTAAGGAACTGTAATTTAAGGTAAACTAAGCATAGTACTTGAGAGAAACAAATGAAAAAACAAATATTGTTTTTATATAGCTTGGCACAATTTTTTAATAAAATAAAGCGATGGGGTGATATGTCGGGTCTCAATGAGGAATTCAAGACAAGAATAGATAATTTAGAAAGCAATTTCATTGTTTCCTGTAATGTTTTCAAACAGTATACAGCTACGTTTACAAAAATTTTCAAGAGCCCAACCGATCCAGAGCAGAGCAAACATCATCGCAACAGAAAACAAAGGTAGGCTATGATTGCTTTGTTTACTTTTTTATTACAGAATGATTTCATTGTAGGGCTGTGCCGTGTAATGCTACCAAAGTGTTTGAATTCACATGGAATTTGTTTGTGACATTGAAGGGCAAGTACTTGTCTTGCAGCAATGATCTAGTGACTTCAGTGCAATTACTGTTTGCGTGTTGCGATTTAGCATTTAAGAACGCCTTTCTCAGTGAACGGAGGGATCTATTAAAGCCCACATTTGAAGGTTAGTACTCTACATTGTTTCTTAGTGCCCTCGTTTACATATTTGTGTAGGTCTTCCACTTGATTGGGAGCATCCGAATTTTGTGATGCCTGAAGAGGCGCCGTGCATTATCCATAAAATTGTAGAAGCTGACAGCAACATAGAAACGGAAGCAATGCACATGAAAGTCTACCAGCTCAAAAATTTTCTTGAGGATATGTTTACTAATGGGGTTCTTCAGGGAAACATTGAGAATTTTACTGAGCTGTTCGATTCTGCCAATTTTGACACAAATTACAAGAATGTCAACAGGGCTTATGAGGCACACCTTCTGAACAAAGGGGATTTCGATGAAAGGATATTCCTAGGTATGTGGCTGGGTTAAATGTATTTCAGGTTTAAAGAACTGGTGGCAGGTGTTGAATGAGTGAACAGCTGATCCAAAGGGCCAGCTGTTATTATGACCTTGCACATGACATCTTGAACCTGCCTTGAGTTGCACTGTCCTTCCATTCTTAGAGCTTGCTTAATAATTGTTCTGAATGACAGACACAAAATGTTCTGTTTTTCTTTAACTTAATGAACGTCAGTACTTTCTATTTATTCAAATCCTGATAGAACAAGATTGCATGTAAAATAACTTCAGCCATATATTGAAGCGAGGCAAATGAAAAATATTTGTCCTCTTTGTAATGTTTAAAATCATATTCATTAAAATCTTACATGCATATATCTGTCATTAGGCATTTTTCAAAAAAGGTCAGTTCGTGAACTTTTTGAAAAAGCCTGTATATGATTATTATATGACCTGGTTATTTTTTTATCTGGCGTTAAACTGTTTCACTTTTCAGTCTTAAATTAATATTTTGTACATTTTGTGATTATATTCCAAAGACTACATTAAATAATCTTGATTTAATTAATGTCAGTATTTTTGGCTTTAAGTTAAATTAAATTTAATAGTAGTAGTTTTACTAAACTGAATTCATATTTTTGGGAGATAAATAAGGATAGGCAAAGGAACATTTTCATGAACTAGGTAATTAGGGTGACTGCTGGTAGTTAACTTTTTTTAGAAGAGCTACCCGAAAAAAATTAATATATCATCCACCCCTAATGTTAGTTCAGTAAGGCACTGTTCAAAAGCAAGCTTAAATATTTTTGTTTTATTGACCTTTTTATTCTATTTTATGGCTTTCATGAAATTTTTTAATATAAATACAACAGTGAAAAACTACACTTTTGTAGGTCGTAGGCCATACAAATTTAGTTGTCAACTTCTAAGAAGTTAGAAGCTTTATAAAAGTTTATCTGTTATAGTATACTTAAAAACAAAATTAGCTAGCTGTAGTGTATGTGTAGCAATACTGTTCCTAGTGTTATTTGTAATAACTGTTTCTTTTTTTTTTAATGAGTGCCATAAATTTCAAAAGAGGATATACAGTATGTTGTTGTGCACTTTGAGGTGATGGAGAATACCACCAATATTTTATGAACAAATTTACATTTATTGTTTGACACTCTTACGGAACATCCTATGTAAATTAAAACTTTCTTCTCACATCCTTTCATTTTCAATTTTTTTTAGCTGAGTATCGTCGAAGGACTTTGTTAAAAGAGCAGGCTAGCACTTCGGTACCTAGTTCACCATTTAGAGATTCAGGTAAATACATCTGTAATTTTTATAAAAATCATTAGGCTTGACATTGTTTGCCATTTTATTAGTTGTAAATAAAAGAACTGTCATAAGTTAAATGATGTAGTTATTGGACAGTTAAGAAAATCTCACAAAATAAAAATTATAAATATCTTCGTACTAACATTGTTTGAGGTTTGATGGTACTTAAAATTTATTTTGAAATGTTCTTTTTTGATCATCTAAAACTAAAATATCTTATTTATGTTGAGTATTGCACTTTTTTTCATAAACATATGCAAAAATTATAGTCATTGCACAAACATGATAATTATTTGTCAGCTCAAAGATAGTTATCAGGAATGATTGAATTAAAAGCTTTTTTTTGTAATCTGCTCATAGAAAATCCTTTATTTACCTTGATAGTAGTATTATATACACTAACACCCTGTTATGCATTTAAAAAATTGATCTAAGTACATCATCTTCCTTGGTTTGCATTTAATTAACAGTCTCTTCATTTTGTGAGTTATTCTTATCAAGTTCTGTATTTTGTTCTTCAAAATTGATCTGCTTAAAATTAATTTTAAAAAATGACAAAACAAGTAGTCACCATTTTCCTCCGGTATTTAGGTACTGTTCGTGTTGTAAAAATACAGGGCTTCTATAAATGATTCATGCAACGCGGGCGGCGTTGATTTCTGAATTCTTTGTGCCGCTTTTTGTAGCTGCTGCCAAACTACTACAATATGCAAGGCGATAGTTTTGTAGATTGCAGATCAATGTCGCACCATAGTTCTGAAATGTGAGTTTCTGCAACCTTAAAGTTAATTATTCCACAAAACACTTCTCATATTGCCCTGGATCCATGAATCATTTATAGAAACCCTGTACATAGTTTTTATGCTAAGATAGAGATTTATTATTTCTGTTTTAAGCTTGTTATAAGACTCACTCAGTTTGTATTACAAGTAAGACTTGAACCCATTGATAAAAGAATAACTGGGAGTGTTAGAGATATTTCCACCAAATGAGGATAAAAGACATCTTCAGCGTATTATACAATATTTCTGCTGTCATCCAATCCGATTTAGGGTTGACAGTCTTCTGCAGTCTTCTTAGAGATCCGTTTACAAGGGAAAACAATCATTGAACATAAACCCTTTCACTAATTGGAAATGTAAGCATTACTAGAATGCTTCTTTCGTTGGTCCATAGTCAACATTGTACATGTTTTCAGAGCCTTTTGTGGCATATACCTTGCTGGTTTTCAGACATATTTGGAATAAGCTTAGTTTCTAGTAAAAACTAGACGGTTCTTTCAGAATATCAACCAATTTTTTTCTTCCAAATATAATTTTGTCCAAACCATTTATCTACAAGTAATTGAATTGATGGTGATTCAGCATTTTATTACATGTCTTCTTTCATCCTAGGAAATGTTTTGTGGCCAGATTCAAATGCTGCTTTTCTAAAGAATTCTCATTTTCAAAGAAAAGGCACGCATGTGTCTTTTGTCCTGAATGTTTTGGTTTAAACTTGATGTTTGATTTTGCAACCTGATGTTTGCATTTGATTTTATATGACATGCCTCCTTGTTTAGCTCTTACAGTTTTTTTCCCCAACCAATGGAAAGTAATATCTTTTTTCGTCATTGTTAAAGAAATAAGAAGATATTTTTCATTACAACAAAGGTCCATCCAAATTTATGTGAGAAAAGTAGGGGTTATGCGGAAATTTCTATCAGACAAGAAGTATAGTATTACAAAGCAATAATCTTGAAAACAGTTATTGGACAGTTGCCCAATAACTGATGACATCAAAATGTTCCTAAAGAGGTATTGTAGTGATTATTTTGTTTTGGTCCGATACCCATGATCCCTTTTCTTCATTAAGATCTACAGACATGAAACAGAAATAATGGAATATATAAAGTTAACATGTTGGCAATATGGTACATGTGTATTTTATATTCATTTACAATTTTTGTATTTTGTTTGTAGGCGATTCATCGGTGATTCTTTCGCCCAGACAGACAGGAGAGGTAACTTTGAAATATATATAAAAAGTGAGTAAATTAATTGAAATCCTTTTTAGGATGCCCAGAATGCACCAGCAACACCTCTGACAGCTAGGAGGTATGTTGGCCCAAAGGAACAGCCTGATGTTTCTTCATCTCCCGGCCTACAGACATTGGCCAGACTGCAGTCTATGCTGAATGGGCGACAGGCTGCTCCAAGTGATGTTCTTCTACAAATATTTCAGTAAGTGTCATAAAAAGTTCTCTGTTTAATATTATTATCATTGAAGTTCTGAAAAAAGTTTTTTTTTGATAACTCTTAGGAAATTGAGTGACCTTGTTTTCTTTCATATATCGTTTTGAGACATTACAATAACATATTTGCATACCTTTAAATTTCTGTGCTTTTCTTTTCAACAGTGCAATTTAACATGTTCATTTAACATACACTATGGCCTTCATAAGAAGAGCATTTAACTGTATCATTGTCTTGAGTATTACAGACAATAACCAGTATGTATGAGGGCAGCACCAGGATTACCTAGCCTAACTATGAATTGAAATAAAACAATATGTTTTTGATCATTTTTCAATAGAATCTCTGTTAACTGCAATACATTTATATATCTTTCGATTAATAACTCAGACCTTTTAAAGATTAATCCTTTGATTTGTTCTCAAAATGCACCGATTTTGCCACTTTCAGCCCATCTGACAGCCGCATTATGAACTGGTTAACATCCCTTTCCCCATCTTTTTTCATGTATATTGTCTTGCAATATGGAACAAAGCTGAATAATATGCACCATTCACTGTGCTATTAGTTTCTTTAGTTTATCAAAACAATTCCCCCTCATMATTTAAAAATCTCGTAGCCATCAACTTTTTAGTTGATTKACATATTTTAAATTTACATGGAGGTGCTTGTCCTTTACACCTCCATCGATTTCCTTTCTGATAGGTKATCATAGTATGGAACCATAGTTTCATCATATTGGTCTCTAATATAACCATTGGGACCCGGTTTTTAGAGCCCTAAACAAGATTGTGCACATTCAACTTGATATTGGCGCTGAACTGCCAAAAGTTGTTTGGGAACTCATCTTGCACTCACGATTTTCATTACGAAATGGTCGTGCAAATTTCTGTGAACACTTGTATCGGAAAGCTTTAACATTTCTGATATTCTTTACCTTGAAGCAGCGGGCGCTTAACTTTGCCTCTTCTACAAGAGCAATTCTTTTGGCCCTTACCAATTCTACTGGCCAATCAGTTATTGTATCATATTGAAGACTTTCCTGTCCCATGTGATAGCCCTTTCCCATTTGTTTAACACCTAATAAAAAGGTGCACTTCTGTCATGCACGTCATCCAACTTTTGATCACTTGAGGATTGAGATCTTTTGTGAAAAATTTTATTACAGACTTCTTGAAATATAGCATTAATTTTTATTCCCGAAACGTACTAAGCCATGTTTGTTTGGATCTGTATCAAGCTGGGAATTTTGACACTTGTATATATATGTACCACTGATATGAAAATTATTCGTTTAGGCATCACAATAGTTTCTCATACATATCAATTTGTTTTGTGGATTGAAAATGACTAGTCATTGAAAAAAAAATTGTGAAAAGTATATTTTTTTATAAAATAAAGTAGATATGTTCAATTAAAAAAGACAATTTTTGATTCCTGCCAATTGAAGTTGAAGAAAATTGTAAATTGTGATTTAAACCGCAATATGTTTAATACAGTGACTTAAATTCAACAGGAAACTGGAAAATGCATATGGTGAGCACTCGCTAATCTGGATTAATTAAAACACGGACAATTTACATTAGTGAGTCATTATTGCCATAATTTAAAAAAATGCATAATTCAGTTAGAAAAGTCTGTAATTTTTGCTTATCAATATTTAATTTGTTCAGCTTCCATCAAAGTGTGTATAATGTTTCTAATTCGTCTCCAATTTCCTCAGCTCATTGTATATAAGCATTAAAGCTGCTGATAGCCTCTTCATGTTGTACTTTTGGTTTAGGCATGGCTGATCCTTGTCTGGAATACTATCATCGTTATTTAGAAGAAGAAGGTCATCATTTCTAATAATCCATTTGTTAAGTTCGCTATGTTGATGATTATCAGCCGAAATTGGTTAGAGCAGGCATAGGAGGTCATAATCTGAATCATCCTCAGATTTTAGATGAGCTGCCGCGGAAGCATCATCTTTAGGATAAAAAAAAATATTTTTTCTTACATTTCTTTATCGCATCAGATGCATCCTTTTAGGTAACATTTTTCATTTGAAATGTTCCCAACAGCCAGAAGTTGGACCAATGTAGTAAGATAGTTCTGTTTTTGAAGTTCTCTTCTTTGCCAAAAAAGCACGAAACTTCTCCATTTTGTAGTTTTGCCGATAACTATAATTTGAACAAGCACTAAAAGCTACTTTCGCTTTCGAAGTTTTTTACCCTGGTACTGAGGTTTGTTAATGTATACTAATTTATGATCGGGTAGCAGCTTTTAAAATATTGCTGATTCGTCAGCATTATATATCTGGCTAGGTAATAGKTTTAGATCGCTCATTTTTTTCTGTCATATTGTTTTTCAAGAGRGACTGAATCACTAGGATGGCTTGATACCTTTTCTCCATTAACTTTTAATTAGCAAATGGCATGGCTTTATTTCAATTGGTTGACCCACTCCTTACTTGCAATAAACTTATCATTCTAATGTTTGGCATAAATGCATTGCCTTTTCCCTTATAATGGTTATAGTTACATTTACGAGTTTTTTCTTTATGTCAAAAACCGTTTATAAAAGTTCGGTTTGCATTATGGGGTATTCTGAATTGCATAGAGTTTTTTTACATTTTGGTATCAAAATGGAATCTCCAATGTTGCTACAGAAAATTTAATTGTGGTAATAACTAGAAATGGAAATGAACAAAAGAAACTACATGCCCTATTATTTTATCGCTATTTTTTTTATATCCAAAGTGGTTTACATACCAACATCATTTTTTGTGACCAATGATTTTCCACTTGCAACCCTTTTTAATTTATTCAAAATCTGCTTTTCGCTTAGCCTTAACATTTTAAGTGTTTGTTTAGTCACCATATTAGGTTACACTGTTCCGGAAATTCCCCAAGCTTCAACAGATTGTACAGTTGTGATCCATTAGCATTTCAGCTTTTCAGTTTTGTCCAGATTACAATGCAATGTGGATTACTGGGGTTTTGGATTAGTGAGACCCTACTGTTTATTATCTATTCAGAAAAAGTAAAACATGCTGTATAATMAGATATTACAATAACAATAATAATAAAAGAAACTGAGATGGTAATACTTAGAAAATTGATTTGCTTAATATTAAAAAACAAAACTTAAGTATAACTCTATTTGAGTTATGAGTTAACTAATGGCATCCCGTAGGTAATATTTATGCAATTATTTTCTAGATTGGGAGCACCAGACACAAAAGAAAGAGTGGAAGAAGTCGTTTCCAGACTKGGTGAAAGGTTTTCAACAGCTTGTTCACAACAAAACACCCAAGAAGTTCACTTTGCCATCAAACTCTTCTATAAACTGGTGGAAAACATTCTGCAGAATGAGAAAACTATTCGCAGGGACATATCGGTATGAGCAAATGAAATGGTTTACAGAGCATTTTACTAAATTGTTATTGAATTTGTAGGGTTTATTAGGCAGGACAATTTTCTATGAATGCGTGCTGGCATGTAGTATGGAAATTATTATCTATTCTAGCATTCACAATAATAATTCACATAGTAGAAAGTTTCCTTGGATATTACAAGTGCTTGATATTCAAGCTTACAATTTTGTTAAAGTTATTGAATTAATTGTGCGAGCCAAAGACCAATTGCCGAGGGACGTTGTTAAACATCTTAGTTGGGTGAGTACTTACAGTAGTTATCTGTTGTTTTTTTTAATTATAATTGTTCCCTAAGAAGTTTCTAAATGCATACAAAAACATTGTGTAAAAATTGTATACTCGTCCAATTCATATAAGGTTATATTGGAGGTCCCTTTGTATAAAAATCAGTTGCCTCACAAATGGGTTTACTACAGGCCCCTGGCCCTACCATAAATTTACATTTCTTGTGCTCATCTACAAGCTGTTGCGGTCCAGTACCGGAATTATCATGCTGTGTGTTACGTGTTACGGTATGTGATGTACACTTATTTAGTCGTTTACTGAACATATGGAACCATGTTATGCGATATCGTATTGAATTTTTCTTAACTAATATGATTATCTGATTATCTCTCTCACGCAGTTTATAAATTGGAAAAACAGCCATATGCAGTTAACAGTGGTCTGTGCCAATATCCGCATTTAAGTAACCACCTAAATAAATTAAATTTTAAATGTTTTATATGCAAAGATACTCTTCTTGGGACTGCCACATTTGCACTCATGACCTCCCTACTGCAGAAACGACATTAAAATTTTTAAGTAAACTGTTTTTGTGATGGTAAAGTTTGCGTGCTTAAGCCAATTTGCCTCAGATTTAGTAGTTTGAAACCCATGAAATTTATACAAATTAAAAGTTTTATGAAAAAATACATCTGATAGCTCTTTTCTGTCATTACTCATACTTTTCAGCAATATTTGCAATGATTCTGTAAAACAAAACATAAGCAAGAATGATGCCTGTTGGCAACAATGCATAAATGTGGTGATCCAACCTCATCCGGATCAAGGGTGCCTTTTGCACGTTGTTACGTAGCAGATGTTCATGTTTATGTCAACGAGTCAGTTGTTATAAATGTCATGCAACTAGTAACATGAACGTGTACTTTCGTTCAATAGATATTTACTTTTATCCAACACGCTTCTGCTAACAATTCCACACATTGGAACAGTATACAGTAAATAGGTCATTAACAAAGACAACAAATTTTGTTGGATTAGCACCGTTCTACAGGGTATAGGGATGAAACGATACAAGTAAATACAATACTTTGCTTTCGATACCAAGAGTTTTTGATATTGATACTTTACAATCAAGTACTAAGTTTACTTCTACAATTAATCTCCCCGAAGTCTATCAAATCCACTATGAGAAGTGTCTCATTGATGATGGCTAATTATAGCTGAAAGCGCTTTGCCTATTCATTAAATATAGTGGATTTGATAGACTTCGGGGAGATTTATTGTAGAAGTAAACATTACTCATATATTCACTTAGAGGAAAATGGATTTGCATCTAACCCTATGAAAAAACTGAGTGATACTGTTGATTCTATACTGAAGTGGGTATCAATACTTTATTATGACTGATACGATATCGAGTAATAGTATCCTTACCTAAGTGGTACATTTCATCCCTAACAAGCAAGCTACCTTGCCTTACCTATGTGTACATTATTTCTTGCTTTTTTAAGTAATTTTTCAGGATGTAACTATTGCTTAAATGGTTTATGACTTTGCTTGGTAATTAATGTGGATTTTCGTTCAAAATTTTGACATAAATCATTTGAAAATTCAGAAACATTGGAAAAATCTTACTTTTCACACGTTAATTAATAATCTAAAAGTATCTATCATAAGATCATGAAAATTTCTTTTGGTACAATTTTGTTTTATTAAATTTCAAACATTTTTTAGGTGTAGACAACCTGCGTAAACCTAAAATGTTTTTTGTTGTAACATGTATTATTTCAGGTGGAAGAATCTGTTATTGAATCACTTGCATGGAGAACAGGTAGCCAACTATGGCAAGACATAGAAAAATTTGGAAAGGAAATTCCCAAGTTTGAAGATATTGCTTTGCCTGGAAGTCTTATTTATGAAGATAAGCGTTCAGTAAATACCATAGAAGGTATGGCAATATTTTTCTCATTAAATAAGTTAAAAGTGGCATTCATTGTAAATAAGAGTGCTTATACAGTATTTTGATTTTTTTTTATTTTCTCGTATAATATAAAAGCACATGAATTTCTAAAAAAACACATCACACCTCCAGAAGAACGACGTAAGTGCAAAAAAGTAATTTCCTTGGAAAAGGTGATTTAAATATTTTTTACCTCTTATCATTGGTTAACTAAGCAATATTAATTTTGCACCTAATGGCAAAAGCTGTATTGTACAACAAATTTATTAGTTTTAGATATGGCATACAGTTTAAAGAATTTATTGATAAAAAAGCAGCTACAGCTTATCGAAGTCAATGTAATTGATGGAATTTCATATCAAAAATAAATTATTAAAACTCATATTTGCTTTGGGACGATAACCTATGAAAAAAAATAAGTATTAGGAAAAATTTATGTAATGAAAACTATATTAGTAATAATAATTAAAAACTTTGCGGCTTACATAATGCTGCTGAAATATTGTTCATAAAATGTAGGAATGATATTACTCTCTGGATTAAACTTAGTATGTCACCTGTGCATACTACAATTAGGTTGTTGTTTGACAGGAAGAATAATTATTTCTGACATGTTCGACATAATTAACTAAATAGTTTCAAAATTTGCACTTGCGTTATTGTTCTATTGAAGGTGCGAATGTACATGGTGATGCTGAAAGGTAGATGTTAATGCAAAAATATTTTTTATCAGTTTCTAGTCTTCTATGTACTTAAATTTGATAAAAATTTATTTTAGTTATTTTCTTTTACCTGTCTATTATATTTGCCAGCATTTCCCTCTAATAACTTCACCTCTTACAATGTAGAATATAAAACCTATAGTGTTTAATGTTATTTGTAATTTGTTTATAAAAAAGTTTTAAAATTTGGTTTGTCAGTCCAGTGACTGCTAAGTTTTAGATATAAATTTTGAAACCGCAAACTGATCTTTTTATGTAGCGTTTTTATATAATATAATTATGCAAATATCAAAATCTTCACTTTCGGCCTTAATTAGCCATTATCAGTGCCTTATACAAATATTATGAAAAAATATAAACTATGGGGAAACAACAGAAATTAATTTTGATAGAAGTCAAAAAATGAAAACCACTATTTAGACTTCAAAGTTATGCCTCTAGGTTGCACATTTGCAGAAAGTTATTTAAAATGGGTGAGTTAAAAACTTTAACACTTTTGTCATTTAAAATTTTGTAATCTCAAAAATTTCCTAAAAGTTAATTTTGGTGATTTGTTGCAAAACTGTAAATTTTCTTGGCTAAGGAGGAATTTGTCATAACTACATCAGTGTTCTTATATTTTGTCCCACATAAACTGCAGTACAATCATTGCAAGAAAAACTACAAACAAGTTCTATTTAAAAAGTCTATGATGGAATAAATTATAGAAAATAATATCTATATACATTAGTTTTCTAAAAATTTCGAAAGTGTGAATATTATTCGTTACGTTTAATTATCAAATCTAGTAAAGAAATGATGTTGTTTATCTCTTTTTTATGACTGAAATTTATAGATGGATATTTTTTAGGTTTATTCATGGATATCTAAGGATACCTGCTTTCTGTCTAATGTTCATTTTTGGTTTCATTACATAAATAATATTTTGTGCCTCTTTAAAGGAAAACAAGTGGATCTCATTAATTTTCTTTCTTTTATTAAATAATTACATCCTTCTATAAATTTCAGTGTCAGAAAAGAAATAAACAACAACATCTCTTTCCTGGATTTATTAATTAAATTTTATGAATCATATTTACACTTTACTTTAAAAATTTTTAGGAAACCAATGTATACAGATAATATTATTTCTTATAACTCTTTCCATACTTACCAACATAAATTAGCTGTCTTTCATTCTTTATTTAATAGACTTTTAAAATACTTCTTCCCTATATGGCTTTTGAAACAGAACAAAATTTAAGTTTTTTTTAAATACTATTGTTTCATATCAAAAAGGACAAAATTGGCATTCACTTTGGGTTGTTGGTCTAGTTTCAGTAAATGTTTCCAAATTATTTTTATCTCATGGAATTCATATTAGTACATGACAAAGATAAAATTCGTTTCTGGTGTTTACAGTTTTTGTTGCATTGATTGTACTGCAATCTATGTGCGACGAACTGGAATATCTTGAATGGTTAAAGCTAAGGAACGCCTCAAACAATTTCAAAAATATAAGAACACTGATGTAGTTAAGACAAATTCCTCCTTGGGCAACCATTATTTAATAAGCACTCTACTAGTTTGGATTGCAACAAATCACCAAAATTAAACATTTTAGAAATTCTAGAGGTTTATAAAAATTTTAATAACCAGTGTTAGGGTTTTAAATGAAATTCAAAAAGTTAACTCACCCATTTTAAATAATTTGTTCAATATTCGATTATAATGTTGGTGACTTCCTGCAACAGCACAGCCTGCAGACATAACTTTAAAGTCTAAATAGTTGTTTTCATTTTTTGATTTCTATTAAAATTAATTTCTGTTGTTTCCCCGTAGTTTGATTTTTTTATAATATTTGCATAAGCAGTGACGATGGTAATGAAGGGCGAAAGTGCTCTCACCATTAATATTTACCAAATAAAGTGGATAAGACTTTGGTATTTGTATAATTTATATAAATTTTGATAACTAGTGTTGAAGACATAGGTAATTTATTTTCGTGCTTATATTTAGTATTTAGTTTCTGTAGATCAAATGGTATAAAAATTTAAAATCAGTTATGTAATATACTCAATATAAATTTTTTTGTAAGATATCATAAAAGATACGTAGAAGGAATCACTATTAAATGTTTTGAGTACAAAGCAATTTTATATCTGCAGATTTGTTGCAATCACCTGGGCCTTCGGCAATTGACAGATTTCAATCGCCGATACAGGGTTCTTCCACAGCTAAAAAGCAACTCTTCCCAGGAGCAAAACAGACTCATTTAGGTACATGATTGAAAACAACTTGCAAAAGAATGATTAACCTGTTTTCATAAATATTCCATTTTCAGTGTTGGAAAGAGACGGCACTAAACGAGTCGTGTCATTGATTTATGATGGCGAACACCCGCCTACTCAGGAGATCACTCCCACCAAACCCAAGAAGCCCATAAACMGTTTAGGAATATTCTTCAGGAAGTTTTACAACCTGGCCGCTGTTAGAATGGATGACCTGTGCAATAAACTGGAAATCGCAGATGTCGAGTTGAAGAGGAGGATATGGACGGTTTTCGAACAGAGCATCAGAAATGTGACTGATCTCATGCGGGATAGACACCTAGACCAGCTGTTGATGTGTACTGTTTATGTGATATGTAAAGTAAGTTTAAACTTTTCTGAAAAGATTCTCCTCAACTATTATATCTTACTTTACCCGTATTTTAATCTTTTGTGCTTTCATTAACGTTATGAAATTTGGTATTTTGTGTTCTTCATCTGTGGTTAACAGTTTTGCTGGTACAGTATGTGATCTGCGGCTCTCTGGGGAGCCACGAAATGTTGCAAAAATTCATAATTTTAGTCCTGTTTTCAATTCAACTTAGACAAGTCTCTAGGGAGTAGAGATCATATTACACCAGAATTAAAATAAATAAATAAGTTTTTTTAGTCATTTACCAGCCTGCCAGCCTAAAGTACATTCTACAAAAGTTTTAGAATATATCCTAGTATTAGTTGGTTGTTTTTTAGTTTCAAGAACAGAGTTGCATGATTCAGCTATCTTTTTAACTAATTAGTGATATGTAAATTAACCGAAGTAACAAGTCGACAATTTAGGCTATTTCTAAAACATGAAAAGTCCTCGTAAGAAAAAATACAGACGATTAGAACATGTTAACATGCTTGATCTGATGATCTTCTAAATAATATGACTCAGGCTACAAACCAATCCACAACCTTTTTAATTTCAAACTCAGATATCACTTGGTGCTTTTGTCTCTTCAACAAAATATTTTTTTCGCAGCAGAAAAATATTTCCAGTTATCATTAGTTGTGTTGATGGTATAACTTTCTTGGGTTTTTCTGGTATATAAATGGAATAAAAATAAATATTTGTTTGTTTCTGACTAGGTTAGCAACATAGATGGTGGTATAACGTTTACTGAAATTATGAGATGCTACCGATGTCAACCCCAGGCGAAGAGTGATGTTTAKAGGAAKGTGTTGCTTAGACCTGTCAGAACTGATGGGCTAAATAATAGTAGTKCCGRAGAAACAAACGAACGTGGTGACCTGATCAAGTTTTATAATGATATATATGTGACTGTAATGACTGCTGTAATAACAAAATTTACAAGCAATTCAAACCAGGTAAGCACAAACATACACTATTGTGTTGAACGATTTCATTTTTTGCATATTTTATGGTGTAGTAGTAAAAATTCACAGCAATTTTTTTTGTTGAAACAAAGTGTTATTTCCATGTAGTCAAGTATATCCACATTTATCATAATTATTATGACATAGGTTTAAATGTTTCAGATTTTCAGCTGTAGTCGAGAGCTCGTGACAAAAACCTGCAGAAGTTTATTAATGGCCCATTTTTTAATATAATGTAGTACTCAGTAGTGGAACATCTGGTAGTGGCACTAAGAGTTGCTTCATTCTGTTGATATCTGAATTTCAAATGATTGCTGACTGTGTATGTTCTATTAAATAAAGGTCTCACTATTTTTATCTTTAATTATATATAATAATTAAGTAATAAATAATTTTTCAGCAATTACTAAACTCTTGAACCAACTTCATTATTGTGACATTTTACACCACATTCCACAACTATGCGGTCTGGCCTTTTATTACATTGTTTTGGTAGTACAAACAAGTATATGGCTAATTTTTAACTATTATGAAACACTTGTAGTACATGTGTCAGTTTGACATACTTCAAATTACATGACTATTAGGTGTTCCACTACCTGTGTACACCCTAAGTACTACAACATATGAGCTGTTATTGAACTATTGCAATTTTTTATAATGAGCTCTCAGACTATTAAGTAATGTTACTCCAAAATTTGTTTTCGTGTTTGAAAATATAAATTTTTGATGTGGTTTGTATTGAAATAAATAATGATGATAATGATAAAAGTTAGAAATGAAAAACTTCGCTAATTCAAAAGAATTTTTTTGTGCTGGATAATAATAATGGACTATTCTTGACCAGATAAATGTGAAAAAAAAATATTTTCTTACATAATATGGTTTGAATGAAAATTCCGTAATCAAATTATTTTCCCCTACTCGATGCAGTGACCTATAAATACTGTTTACTTTTACTATTCTGTAGTTAAGGAAGGATAACCGTAGCCCAAACAGTAAAATTTTATTAAAAATTGAAGCCAGTTCAATTCGTTTGTTTATTTCTGAAAAGAATGTATGAATGCCAAAGGTCCAAAATTTCTACTCTGATTCCCCTATAGCAAAGATTACTGAACTCACTTTACTTGTTGGTCTACCTTGACTTATTTTTTTTTCCAAAATCATGTTTTACAAATAGAATGGAGAATCAAAGTAGGTGTGGTTTAGGATTTTTTATACATATAACAATTTCTAGTTCATTTTTATTTCTTTATTGTACTGTGCTTAATCTCATTTGGATATAAAAATAAAGAGATTTCAAAAGAAGAAGGACATTGCATGCTATTCTTATAGCTTTTGTATCCCAAAAGTGAATAGCCCAATTATTATTGAAAACTGCTTATAACATACATATAAGTGGCTCTTTGTGTACAATTCAATGTTACAAGCTTTTTCACCTTTTTATATTTCTTACTTATTAAAAAAAAGTTGTGCCAGGCAATTTCGAAACAACCTATATGCTTGCCGTAAGAAAACTAAATATAGTGCAACTTCTTTGGAAACTAGGCATAAAACAACGTAGCAACTTATGCACTTTTATTTAACAACTTAACACATTTAAATAAAAAACATTAGTCACATATTTAATATAACAAGAATACAATGTGACAAAAATTTTAATAATGATCTTCCGAGGGACAATTGCACCACAGCATAACCCTTCAGCCAGGTCTGCATTTTGGTATTCAGCTCTCTCAATTAAGTATTCTAGAAGTTTTCGTGATGTCTCAAAAACCTACCCAAAACTAACTAAATTCAGTTACTTTTTTCCTCACTGAGGCACAAACTAACTAAATTAAATTTTTAAATGCTCTAGGGCCTAGAGTGATGTGCTTGTCCAACATCAAACAATTTTATTTTTTTACTATCTGTTCTGTAGCATTGGCACAAGGCATTAGAGTTATTCCCTCTTTACTAATTCTTCACCTAATTGCAGGTGTTTCATTGCCAAGAGCCCTTGTTTTGTGGGATAGCACCCTCCAAAACAACTCATTTTCATTCACATTGTAAATCTGATCTAAATTAAGATCCAGATACATAATTAATTTTGTGTCTTAGTTGCACTTCGAGCAGTTCTACAGCATCAGTATTCCTAGAAAGCAATTCCCCGCCAATACAAAATTATCTGTCTTTCTGAAGCCACTTAAAAGTTGCTTTGAAACCTTAATTTTCAGATAATTGCCAGAAAAAGAATGTAGTTTTGTGAAATATTACATCATCTGACAAAGTGGTACCTAAAATAAAAAATGTATACAGTTTGTGTAAGTACCAAAGCAAAGCAACTCATATTCTATTCACTAAATAATATCTGTAACTAGAACAAACACAATTTTTAATTCTTAAAAGATACATGTCGTGAGCTCTTTTCTGGAGAAACCTGATAAAGTTGTTTTTTTCTATTTTAAGATATCTACTTAGTTTAACATTTTTCCCTTTCCTGGACCAAATCCGAATAAATTCTGTTATTTTTTTCTTAGTATTAGCTATACTGCAAATCATGAATTTTCCAACACCATATTTATCAAACTGTTTTTCATCAACACTTTTTCGTACTTCAGTTTGGTTTATTATTTCTCTCTACTCTCCTTCCCTCTAAATAATATGGGACTGCTGTAGTGACCAACTGAATGAAGTAACATAAAACGCCAACTTTTGCTTACAGACAGGTTTAAACTCTAAAATCTTCACACATATAACATATATGCATTAATTAGATATGCCTGGACTATTATCGTGATAATTGTAGTTCTGGATTACTGGATATTCGGATCAGATTCAGATATGCATCCTGAGAGGTTTCACTGTATATGCTTAGAACTTATGTTATTATTTGTTAAATTATGATTGCTTAATTAAGTTACAGACTTTTCCAGAAATATCAGAAAATTTTTGTTAACTTTCATGAGAGATTAAATAGTGTTGAAGTATATTCTTAAAATAAATTTACAAACTCCAGGCATCTTGTTATATCTGCCAAACTGTAAAGGAGCTAATTCATAATATATTTCATAATGTTTATAATTCTCAATATAAGGCTTATTTAGACTTTATAGCTTCAAAATGTGGATGCCAACTTCACAAGTTACATATAAGTTTATAATAGAGGTGGTAATTCTCCTTCCATGTGTGGGTTTGTGATAAGTTATTTGTACATACCTAAATTTATGTAAAAATTTCTTATATTCAAAAGAATTAGCTTTTTTTGTGGTCATCAATTGATAAGATGCTCTAGTTACAAACTGACTTACCATAAAAGTATACCAAATGTTATTGCCATGAGGTTTGTAATTCCTCAATAATATAACAAAATTTATTTAACCATTAGCATTAAATAATGAACTAAAACTTTATTCCAGCCCACTGACCTACTGCTAAGTCCACTGCCAGCTCCTAAGTCAAGCTTAATATCTCCAAAATTCCAAATAGCACAGAATGTGTTTCTAAAGCCATATGAAAGCCCGAGCAGTTTGAATACAGCCAAAACACACAATTACATTTTTAGTAGGAGTCCATCAAAGGTAAGTCTTGATGTCACAAAATCATCAGTAATCACAACAGCTTCCTCATAGGACCTCAGGAACATCAACAAAGCAATTAACAATGGAGTTGGAGGAAAAAGACTGTTGATGGATGGTGGATCAGAATTCCCCAATAAAAAAATAGTTAATCGTAGAACGCTATCTTTGCTGGAAGACAGGAAGAGTCAGAGTGTGGAGTAAATCTTAAATTTTCTATGTTCGATGTTAGTTTTAGAGAAATTTTTTTATCTTGTGCCTTTCTAATGTGGTTCCCCAAAATTTTATTTCATATTAGTCTCACTTAAAGGTTTGAAAATTTCTACCCTGTTATTTACCAGCTCACAATTTAAGATTACAAGCG
Organism: Rhyzopertha dominica; assembly: GCA_025024175.1. Lineage (NCBI taxonomy): Eukaryota > Metazoa > Arthropoda > Insecta > Coleoptera > Bostrichidae > Rhyzopertha > Rhyzopertha dominica. Next base: position 38,923,208 of record QCXZ01000064.1, read on the forward strand.
GTACAAAGATTTGATCTCTTCTGAATTATTTATTATGCTATATAAATTATGAATATGAGCTTCGATATGATCCTGAATAATATATAAACGCTTGAACATAATGAAGTTGCTTTGTGATCTACAATATGCTTTTGCAATAACATGGTGGTGCCTGCAAATTATGTGGAAGGTTTCCATGTCCTGTGTTTTATAAGTTGTACATATGATTATGTAGTTTCTACATAAGTGCTTTGTAGTTCATAACCTATGTATGGAGATAGTTAAATCTTATATTTGAAATACAAATTTGAGGGAATACGAGTTTTATTTCATATCTCTATTTCCTCATACTTCGGTGGTGTGCTTCAGACGTTACGGAAAGGTAGGTAAACATAAGAAAGAAATGCAAAAAAAAAATTAATAGCATAAGTGCATAATTTCTAACAGAATAATTAAATTAATAATAATAAAATATAACAAATATTTAAATATATAATTACAATGAAACCAGTATTGTAAAAATTAAAATGAGAAAACCATACTTTGAAGTTATCCTGATTTTCACTTTTCTTATTTTAAGATTTTTGGTCTGAAACTATAGTATTATATGCTGTACTAGTGTGACATAGATTTCGGCCATTTTGTTATATCGTGGGTAGATAAAACACAATAGTATACACTGGGTAATCACAGGAACCGTAAATTTGAATATAAAATCACTTTGCTTGATTCTGCTTACTTATTTTGACAAGGACACGTCGTGTTGTGAAAATACCTATATGCCGTCTAGCAGTGGCTTTAGGAAATATGACATAGGTTGGTAGTCTGTATGTACAGAGACCTACATTGCCGATTGCCCAGGTATTTTGATAAGATTACTAAATCTTGATAGGTTGCGATATATATAATTTACTTATAGTTCCATTTATGTTATTGCTGGATTTGACAGCAATGGTTGCTAGGCGAAGTGAAAATCCGGCAATAGTTGCTACCCCATCTCTAGCTCGTGCCATAAGGAAAAGTATCATTCTATCTTTTGTGTCACGAGATCAAATCTGAGATTAGAGGTGTGCGTCATTTAGCGGTGGCGTTACAAACTATGACATGTTACATTCGGTAAGTACAGGAAAAGCCAGGGAAGAATAGTCCAGTGAAATAAATTTGCTTTGAATGATTAATCTTTTTCATATTGATGTTAACTCAAAGTTAACTACCTCCTCTTCCACATAGGTATTTATGGTACACATGTCAGTCAAACTTATCAAAAATAGAGCTACCTGAAACTATTTTGCTCATGTGTTTTTGTGTATTCTATGTATTTTGAAGTGGGTTCCATAATTTGATAATTTATCAACACTCCACGATCTCCGTGTTTCAAGCTATAAGTGAACTATTAGTGCATGTGAAATGCCAGGGGTCGCTTGCTCACTGGTATTACTTAGTTATTTCATTTGAAGGTAAAAGTATGGAATGCAGTTTTTTTTAGACAACGTGACGTCTATTATTTAAATGGATTCTATTTCTGTGTTTCACTACATAGGTAATGTAAAATAGCAGACTTATTCTGAACCTTTTTATGGTGAAATAGGTACATAAGTTTTAGATAATTTCTAATTTAAACTAATCTGTCTGTTGAGTGTAGCAATTTCATACTAGCTAATTTTCATTTCATTCATTTTCTCTTTATAAGTGAAACATTTCCCTTTTTCGATAGAAAGAAAGTACTAATTAAAATCATGTTTCAAGTGTCAGATAAATGCAGTATCTAACATTAAAATTAAGTAACAAATAATAATAATATTTATTGTTCAACAGATTTCTCCAATTACAGGACAATTAACAAAAGAATATTATGCAATGCAAAAGCATCCAGTAGAAATTAAACAAAACTATAAATATTAATAACTATACAATTGAGAAGTAGTGGAATATTAAAGGTAAGCAAAATTAATTATACAGCATTAAGGAATCTATTTCTAGCAGAGGTAACAATCTGCCTCAGCCCATCAGAATGAATGTCGCAAAGTTCGCTTAGAGTACTGCAGTTACTACTAGACATAACAAATATCGGAGACTTTAAGCCAATGTTCATGCGATAGGTATTATTTTAATTAAGAAGAGGATAGAAAAAAACATTCTTCTGAATTTAAGTAAGTCAATGTAGAATTGACTCAAAAGTTGTGTATGGTTCACATTATGTGGTAGATAGTGGTTATGAACTCTAAAAAACAAAAACTTTAAAAACTGTCGTTGAACTTTTTCCAAAGCAATTGAACCAATATTATAATAAGGAGACCTAACTATCGAAGCTTACTCAAATTTTGAATGGACAAGTGAGTAATAGAGACATTTTATTGCACCTTACATTATCAAAAGCCCTTGTATTTTTGATCAAAAATCCCAGTGTTTTGTTAGAAGCTTGTATATGATTGAGTTGATGTGATCATTAAACATTAGTTTTGCGTTAAAAGTTACTCCCAAATCTTTTTTGCTTATATTTCAAGCGTTGCACCGTTTGTGTTATATTGACAAGTGTGGATATTTATATTTCTTGTATACGACACCACGCTGCATTTTCCAGTATGCAGTTCCAAATCATTTATTCACAACAGAATTTAAGTCTGCCTGCAGATGAAAGGAATCAACATCATTATTAATTTCCTTATAAATTTTTAAATCATCTGCAAAATTTTTTAAAGAAGAGGATGTCGCTGATGTCATTAATATACACAAGTAAGAGTAGGTAACAAAATTAAACCCTTGAGGCACACCTGACACTTGTGTAAATAGTTGAGAAAGTAAGCCATTTTAACTTACAATTTTTTGTTGTCTATTGCATAATAAGTGTGACGCTAAAAAAATGTTTATTTGTGTGTTACAAAAATTTCACAAACAAGTCAGGTATAATCAAATAAATAAAATTATTTCCTTTAGGAATTATACATTTCCCTTAAGAGAATACCTACCAATTATTAGAATTACCTACATCAACGGTAAATTTACAAAATCTTTTGGTTTCAAATATTTAAAACAGGTATTTGAATTAACATTTAAATATTTGTATTGCTACTATAATGTATCTGTTCATTGAAATGGATGAATCAAATTGGTATGCGATCATTTGAATGAGTTGTCCTTCCATATGAGATATGTATTGTGATTTGGGCACATATTTAATAATATAAAATGGAATTAGTGTTTTTTTTTTAATTCAATGTTAGTTTAAATAATAGTTGAATTTGTATTATGTAGTGAAATATAAAAATAGATTATTCTTAGTGTATTTATTTGTAGGTTCTGGCTCCTGTTTTTATTAAATTAAAGATACTTTTATCTATAAATATGACATTTCGACCTATAATTTAGGTGTTTTATCGACTATTTTTATTTTATAGATTGACAAACTAGTATGAAATTAATATGACATTTACAATTTTTTTAATACGAAAGGACTCCACACAATTAACATCAATATCTATATAAAAATAGAATGCACATTAAATAATACACAAAAGGTTTGTGTCTAATAAAAAGTAAAATGGCTTTCCACATTAAGATATATAGGTATATTATATTACCTTTTATAGCTATATGTTATTACTACACGCTAAATAGAGGATAGTGTTATGTCATGAATTAAAAATTTAAGTTTTATTTTTAAAATGTCACACACTAGAAATATTAAGATCGGATAGGTAGATAAGTTTTACCAATACTTTCGGGTATTAACGATCGAATAAAACTCTAAAGAAAATTATGAATGAACTTAGTGAAATGAGTTGTGTTTATTGAAGAAAGTGGTTGTTTAGCAGTATTGTTATACAGAACATCAAAGGTACACTGTCTGATAATTTTTAAGCGGTGAGAAGACGCACATTATTTTGTGACTTTGTAATTAATGTAATATTTGAAGCTTTTTTATAAATAAAAAAGAGAAAAAATATTTTGCTAATTAAACTGTAATTTTTCTGAAATAATTAAACAACCGGCAACCTTGTAGCGCGTTTAAAAATCCCACCATATTGGCGCATGCTCAAGCAGCGCCATCCACCAGTGTTGCACCCCAATCTGTCGTTGACCGGCAACGTACGAAAGCGAGTAGCACCTGTTACGCTTCTGTGGTACTCTCACTCTCTTTTCCGCTCATTGTTCGTGAGGAAGCCGGCCGGTGTAAACAGAAATCGCGCGTGTTGAATTCAACGATGCCTGAAGCAACCGAAACGGCCCCAGCAGAGGAGCAGAAGAATGACAGCCCTCCAGAAAACAAAGACGTTAAAGAAAACGGCGCCGGCGACGCCGCGGAGGCTGCTGCCGAACCGGAGCCGCCGAAGGAGATGAGAGCCGTCGTTTTGACCGGTTTCGGGGGCCTCAAATCCGTCAAAATACAGAAGAAGCCGGAACCTACAGTCGGCGAAGGAGAGGTGCTCATCAGAGTTAAGGCATGGTGAGTTTTTGCAATGAAAAGATAATGTGTTCTATCTTTGTCACGATTCTTGGTCGATTTATTAAATTATCAGTGCAGCACACAACGGAAGCAGTTTTTTGGTCTGGTTAAGGTCGACGGAGGATGCCAATCGTTTTTTTATTTCGGCAAAAGAATACCTTATCTGCCTTTTGGCTAGTTTTTGTTTGCGATTGTTTTGCCAAGCAACTTAGTCCGCTAGTCAGATGACATATGAACAAAACGGTATCTTTATGCAAACTACATTATTTTAACTTTTATAACCCGAAAAGTATAGTATGTATTTCTGCCATAAGGTACACCCTTTATCATACAAGTCAGCTTTGGTGAATGGTAAATACAAGGGTGAACTGCTGAGCTTTGCAAATGAGTGAAAAATAAAAAAATGAAATGTATTTACACTACGTTGTTTTTCTTCGTGTTTACATTAATGTACCCAGTTATGCGTATTGTATGGATAACTACTGCGTAGTGATTGTTTTGATTAATAACGACGTAAAAAGTCAACAATGGATGGGATTTTTTTCAACAGCAGTACAGTATACCTATTTTACAAGTGCCATAGTGACCAGGTTTGTTCCAAATATTAGTAGGTATAATTTCATAAAACTTTCATTAAACAGAGTAAATAAAGTAACGCATAAAATTCTAAATTAGGGGTTATTTGCAAAAATTCGAGAAAAAAACGCTGAAAAAAGTATTTATTTTCAAATGATTGAAATAGGGTAGTCTGTTACCATGACGAAGATGTGAAGTCATCATTTTTCTTATAGAACCATATGCATTTTTTGACGTCATTCGAGCCCTTATTATACAGGGTAAGTCAGTTTTTTGTAGACGAACTTTAACAGCAGATAAAAAAGATAGAAAAGTTTCTATAAACATATGTCGTAGAAGGCTTTGTTTCCGAGATACAGGGTGTTGAATATAATTTCTTTTTCTCGAATTTTCATTATAAATTATGAACGAATGCTAAGATCTTTTTCATGTTTGGGGGATAATGCCTATTTATTAAGGGGCGTAAAACAAGCGATAAGAATGTTAAAAAATTTGCACAGTGGCACAGTGGCGGAGTGGAGGTGGTGCTCAACCCCTTTCTTAAACAGAACTTCTACGCCAATGACTATTTGTAAAAAAAACTGTTATTTTCTTTATTTACATATAGTTTAAAAAATAATTTCCCTTCTTCTGCTTCCAAAATCCTATGGGTTTCAAGTTATTTTGTTGTGTTAGTGTTTAATGTGTGCTAAATTAAGTAAGTAATTTTTTTTATTATCAATTATCGGCTAAATTAAAAAAAAATAACTCGGAAACACACAGGATTTTGGAATCAGAAGAAGGGACATTTGTTTTTGTTAAACTGTATGTAGATAATGAACATAACAGTTTTTTTTACAAATAGTCATTGGCGTAGAAGTTCTGTTTAAGAAAGGGGTTAAGCACCCCTCCACTCCGCCATTGTGCAAATTTTTGAACATTCTTATCGCTTGTTTTATGACCCTTAATTAATAGGCATTATCCCCCAAACATGAAAAAAATCTTAGCATTCGTTTATAAGTTATAATGAAAATTTGAGAAAAGGAAATTATATTCAACACCCTGTATCTCGGAAATGAAGCTTTCTGCGACATATGTTTATAGGAACTTCTCTTTTTAAAAATATGTGTTTTATCTTCTGTTAAAGTTTGTTTACAAAAAACTGACTCACCCTGTATAAAGAATCTTCGACCTCACAAACCATTGTGTGATTTGGCATAGAATAAACAAAATAGGTACCTATATACCTTTTCGACAAATGAAACAGTATACGTCTGCGTCATCAAATGACTGAATAATTAATAAGGTTTGAAATTAGCAAAAAAAGACTACCCTAATGTTAAAATTTGACATTGCTCAAGGAGTCGGAAGTGGCGATTGGGGTGTGCATTCTACAACTCCCTGCGACCTATCCATCTTTTGGAAATACGTCATCAAGGAAGTGATGCACCGCTATATACACCAAAATGTGCCGCTGCACCATCTTGCTGCAACCATATGTCTTCTCGTGGAATATCATTGTCCAGCTCGTTCGGAAATATCTCAGACAGTATAGGGTTCAAATCATCTCTTAGAAACTCTTAATACCTATTTGTCGTAAGATTATCTTCAAAAAAGTAAGGGCCGATAATGCTTTGGCCAATGGTGTCTGCCCAAACATAAACATTAAGCTTCTTAGGACATTGCGTGTGTATTATTTAATGAACCTGGTGTGGATTTTTTCTTGTCCAGTAGCGACAATTGTGACGATTGACTTCGCCGTGTAAATAAGCAGTTGCTTTGTTGGAAAACAGAATATTTCTTAAAAAGTTAGGGTCTTCAGCACATCTTCTCATCAGCACCTCTCAAAATTGTAAGCATGGATCAGGATCGTCCTCCTGAAGTTATAATGGATCAATCGGATCTTCTAAGGATGAAATTTTTCAGTTTGATAAAGTTTATCCACTGTTGAGTGGTGTAAGTCGTTGTTTATTGCTACCTGACGCGTAGGTTCGGATTTTCTTGGGCTTCTAATGAGTTTAATTTTATTACGTCCTTTATACTGAGCAATTTGTTTTGGTGTTCCATGTTAAACAATTGACAAACTTCCTGATGACTCCGAAGTCTTAGTCGTTCTACGATTCGTTCAGTCTGCGTTAGATACACCGTTTTAATTTAATATGCAGGGTACAACATTTTTACATTACTTCTTACTAAGGATTAAGCACTGGTTGAACATTAACAATTTAAAAAAAATAACAAAGATACTATTGGTATCAATAGACATAAAGTTATTATCTGTAGATTTTGAACTCTTTCAGTTTCACTGGAATCTATGCAGATGATAGCATTGTCTTTAGATAGTAGTAGACGTTTTTGTTATTTTTGGAACTATCCTTAATTCAAGATATTCAACAAGTGCTTACTTCAGTCGGAAGGAACATAAAGTACCAGCAGGTTTAACTCCTCGTTACTCCGTCGAACCATTTTTTGATGCATCGATTAGGTGTGTTAAATTGTAAATCGACTGATCACATTTTGAACATTTGCTTGCTTACTTATCTATGTAATTTTGTGAACGCAATTTTATGCACGAAAGAACTCGAGCGACACAAAAAATGCATATTGTTCTTGAAAAAAAATGATGGCGTCATTATGTTCGTCATAGCAATAGACTGCTGTTTCAATCGTCTGAGACTAAAGCTCTTTTTAAATCTTAAGTTACCTGTTTATGGATTGGGCTTGTTGATGGTCTTGACCTAACGATCTGTAGGAAATGTATCTGCTATAAGTACTTAAAATAAAAAGTTAAATACATCTCAACGATACAAGGAAAACCCGCTAAAGTCTTGAGCCGAAAAGGCGTTTTTAATCTAGATTTTCATTTTTTTTTCATTTGACGCTTAATTTTAGGGTGAGTTGTCTTGATGTTATCTAAATCCAACATAAACGGTTTCAATATATATCTTCATCTTTCTGAAAAGACATCCTCATGGATTTATTCAACATTCGTAACTTGAATTTCGAGCTCAAATTCATTAAAACTGCAAAACTAATAATAATAATATGGTAGAGACACAAACTAAAGCTTTTTAGAATTATTAAATAGTTTGTCATATCGAAGTAAACAAAACCAATGATTTGACTTGATTGTAAATCAACGTTCTCCATCATAAACATTTAAAAGATTAAGAATATTATGTTTGTCTGTTGAGATACATTTATACATATTCAGCTGTTATTCTAAATAAAATATGTGTTTATATTTAGACATGTCTGTACTTTGTACTAAAGATTAACCAAACTTTTTTGTGTAAATACCAACAGACAATGTAATCGACAGTTTAATAACTATATAATCTAACTAAATTAATTATAGATAAGATCGATTTCAGCCCACCACATGTTTGGTATTAAATACCTCAAATTTAACTAATTTTCATTTTTTTGAGAAAAATAAAGTTTTAGTCTTAATTCTGATTAGAAACTGCCTTAGAACATGTATTGTTAACTAACAACATTTTTTTTTAATTTTCTGTTTGTTACGGATCTGGCAAAATTGAGCTTGTTACGCGGTATCAGAAGACGGTCTATTTATAATATACATAATTTTTCAGTGATGAAGTCAAATTTTTGAATGAATAGAATCTTCAGACTACAAAACATCATTATTATTCTACCAAAAACGTTGATGAAATGACAACACCATTATCAGAACCAAAGAACTATTGGCGATCAAACGTTTAATATTAAGTCAAAACAAACAAATCCTGTATCTACATTTCTATATATAATGAAAATTTGGCTTGGATTTCTACCGCTGTCGATTTTAAATAAAATAACTGAATTTATAGCAGCCTTTTTAACGTTGTTGATCAGCTTGTTTCTACTTATAATATTGCAATTGCATTACATTTCGCAACGGGTMCCTCGCTTGAATCTTCCTGCGTTATCTCCAGAAYTCCCATCTTCCTCTCGCAATCGTATCTTGTAATAGCGGCAGATGCATGAAGATACACTTATTGTTGATGTAAACAAAAATAATGAAGAAATCCATTTGGTTCAAATCCGAGGAATGCGTAGGGCAACGGTAATTTACTATTAAACATTTCTTCTAAAAGTTTTCCATTAACGCCTCCATTATATAACGAAGTGTCCGGTTAATAGTTATACCAGGCGACGATCAAATGCTGTTAAAATGTTTCTCTTGCATATCCAAATGCAGGAATTATTATTTTTAACGATACTACAGACGTTAGACCGTCAACGTCTTTAATAGTGACATTTTGTTTCATAGGGGTTTTCCGCAGCCCAATAGTAATTATTTCGTCTGTTAAAACAAATTCCATTCTTAGAAAATTTTGTTTCATCCTTTACAATAGCATTAAACAGCATCGATTGGTGTCGCGAAAMATCTGTTTTTGACACCGAACCTGCTCGTATGAAAAAGGCTAACACTGTAATCCAAGTCCATCTTTTCATTGCCTTCATTTGGTCATAATTTATTATTAGCACTTTTCCAAAAGAATTGATCTAGCTTAGGTTTTAGTTTTTGTAATTTTCGGCAGATATTTTGACAGTTACTTCTATTGTTGGTCTTACTTCCTGGAGATATCGTCTTTCTCGAAGTGTGTCAGTGGTATTACCACATTTGCATAAATAAACAGTAAATTTAAAAAAAAGTTCATAAATCCTAAAGTAGTAGGAATTTAATTAAAATAATTATTGCTTTATTGGCACACTATTGATCGAGACGTAGGTGCTCCTAATATAAAATTTTGAAAAAACCACGAGTGCCGATATGTATAAAAAACTTCAGAGAATGAAGAGTTAAAGTTTTGATTAATGCAAAACAAAATATACATGCAGGTTTCATTTAGTATAAGGAAGATATATGAGTTCACTTTTTGTTAGAAACCGTGTAGTTTGTTTCATAAAAAATGTCTTGGCGTGATATTTTTTTGACAGAAGTTGACCATTTATGTAGCTGGATTTAGAGGACTACATTTTAATGTTTAATATATACCTTGCCAACGCTAACTTAGCTTGGGATAAATATATATTATTTTTATGGTGATCAAAGCCAGACGCTTTGGTAGTAATTATGATAACGTATGTAGGAAAAACGCCAGCGAAATCGTACATGTATATATTCGATTTTAGGCATGTCGGCTTTTTTTAATTACATTTTATCGTCATGCGACATGTGCATTGAAAATTGAGCTTTTGGGTAGCTTAACTAGTATTTAATGCGGTTTGAAAGAGTATTTTGTCTTTTGTTTTTTTTTTCAGTACACAAGGTACTTAATTTTTTCTTACATTTCGTAAAAGTTGACTTAATTTTTTTGCAAATAGAATTTCACACTTTCGCTTAATTTAGTATGGCATGATAATTAATACAAAATATTAATATTTAATTGGTTTTGTGAGAAACTTAAGTCAGAAATAATTGACCATAAAAAGATAGGAGCAAATAATAGGACCAAATCCTACTGTGAATTTCACAAAACTTCAACTATGGCAAATATCAACTATTACAGATAAAGAGTGGCACAAACCACGTGTTAAGTGATTTTTTAGAGGTCTTTCTATGGTGTATGATATAGATATGAAATTAATACTCAAACGATATAGATTCACAAAAGCGGACAAATTCACATGGAAATACACAGATAAGTTGTTAAAGTTTTATCGTTTTAATTAACTGATAATCGTATATTCCGCCAAAAGTTGTCCCCTTATTTTTATTGTACATACCTATTAATGATTTTGACACATAACTATACATAACTTCCTTTGACTCAGAAGCTTGATAATTTGTTTTATTATTAGTTTATTTATTCTTGTATTATTCAGGTACTTGCAGTCCTAATTTAGATAACATAAGTATTCGAAGAATGGAGGTAAAAATAAAATTCTCATGATTTTATCTGACTAATCCAGCACTTTGCCTAATAAAATGTTTTTGATTTAGTTTCTATTTTTACGTCTTCCCGGAATGTATTTTTTTTAGATATTTCAGCCACGCCTTCTATTTTATAATGAAAAATGTATTCGTAATAGTGAATGGATTAGCTATTGCAATACTCGTATTATATTACGTAAATGAAGATCTCGTTGATGTTTTTTTATTCTTGCAATAACAGATATCTATATATTTTTAATTAATATTAATTGAAAAGCTTTGCTGTGTATTGCATATGTAATTATGTATGTACAGCAACAAAAATGTTTTACTTACAAATACATTTCCTTCAGCCGGTTATTGCATAGACAGCTGTGTGTTTCAATGTGTGACGCGTTTTATAAAATTGCCATCCCGTGTCACAATGAAGATGAAATGTCTTGTACTTAAACGAACATACTACATATAAAACTTAATTTATCAGTAAATGCATTTTCTGTTCACTATTTGCGCTAACTGAAACTTGTTATCATACAGCATAGATATTGTTACCCACATTGTGGTTCAAAATTGGTTTCTTACAATTCGTAAGCTTGTTCACCGCGGATGTTCCGTATGCGTCGGGACATAATCAAAAGCTCATAAAACTTCAATGCGATATAAATTGAATGGAGTGTTCAAAAAACCAAATTGTCTCTTATTTTGTAATGTGGATATATATGTGCTTGCCCACAATAGTTTGAAATTACCCTTTTTACGACATGGAAATACAGATCAGGATAGTTTCATCGTGATCTTCCATGCTTTATATGTTGTACTTACTACATACCTCTGCATATTTATGATAAAATACAAAAATCTGTCTTTTTTGGGTATCATCTGAATTATCGAAGCGTATCTTTAACATCCCGGAACTAGTTCATGCTTTTTAACCAGAGAGTTCTCTAAATGAATGGTATATATGATTTTCTGACGTGGATTAAATTCACCGTGACATTCATCGTGAAATATACAATGTTACAGATATTCATGTTGCAATCGTTAATGAGTAATATTTCTGATACTTCTACATAATGTGTGTTGCCGTGATAGTGCTAGCGCATAAATAAGATTACGATTGAGGGAATGTTTATCACATGGGTTTGTTCTTTATTAACAAAAGTTGTTTTTTCGTCATCTCATTATTTTGTTCGAGACATTACGTAAAAATTGTTATCTTGGCGCTGTGGTGTTTATGTTTTCGATCTTAACGGCGCATTTTATTACAAATAACTTTAATTTCAACGGAGTTTAGCATTGTCGAGTAGTATTTTGTACCATTTGTTTTAGACACGAGCTTTACTTTATAGTCGAACTTATACCTGTTCATAAAATTTCTATATAGTATCGGATAGTGAATACATTTCTTTGRTTCAATTTGCTTAAAACTATAGTGTGTTGACGACGTTTCAAATCGTCTCCTGCAAAAGTCAATCTTTAGTTTTTTATAGAAATGGAAATCACTTACTGCTGGATGATCCTGTATCTCCCACATACAGGTAGATTTTTCCAGCAATTTGACTTGCTGTATATTATCGCGCAACAGCATAATTTCTTGATCAAAGGTTCTTGTGTTATCCATCCATCACTAAAAGAGTGTTGGTAACAAGTGTATGCATTTATCGTGTTATACAAAGCCTGTGTTTCATTCTCTTTGACAGTATACCCGAAGAAATCATCACCTTCATATCAATATTTATTTCTTAGCAGTCTAAACAAGTCAGTTAATTTAATCGGAACCCAATCAGCACAGATTTTTTAATAAGATGATTAGTGACAATCTGATCAGCAAAAAGTATGTGAAATCTGAAGAAAACCCTTTCAGAAGAGTGGACGGGGGTAATCTTGACCGATCATGTTGTTAACTGGTTGTTTTACAGAGCTGGTTACGATATGCCGATGTTTTATTCTTTTTTCATAAATAATTCATTTGTTAATTTTAAATAGTTCACACAAACTTTTTTTAAGTAAATTTTCCTCCTCCTACTAGTACACACGTTTCGTTGCTTGCCGCTGGCAGCATCTTCAGTGTTAACTTCTTTACAATGAAGAAGTCTGCAATATAGCTGCTACCAGCGACGAGCAGTGAAAGCCCTATAGGAGAAGGAAACTTCGACCACGACATAAAAGCCCAGAAACCGACTCTATAAAATTTGTCGTAATCAGTAATATCAATCTCTTAGTTTGGTAGACCACTAGTCTTATAAAAACTTGTAGGTATTATTACTCAAACTGTTTTTTTTTCAACCCATTGTTTTGATGAATACTTCCATCATCATTTTCAATTGCGGTTCTACATTGCCGTCAAAAAAGTTCTAAAAATACTTCAGAATGTGCGAGAGGAATCCCACAGTTGATCTTAGAAACAAGATCAACATTTTTGAAAGGTCCCTCCAGTTAACGTTATTTAATTATACAGAAGCTGCACAAGATTATTTTAATAATCCTTATAAAAAATAAGTTWAKAGTTATGTTTTTTAGAGCAATCCTTCATTCATGCCAATTCGCTGTGTASTCTCCTTTCYCGTCTAATGCATCGTCCCGGTCGTCTTGACTGTACGCTGCGTTTTTCACATGCACAGTACTTAGGTCATACATGTTGGTTTGGTGGTTTACAAAGTCTTGTCTTGTTTATGAACGCAGTTCTCTGCGCTCACTCGATCCTAAAATGCTCCCAATTTAATGAAATTCGACACTACGTCCTCGGTACGTAAATAGCATAATAATAATAATAATAATAATAATATATTCCACTTTCAAATACAAGTATGTTTAAGCATGTCAGGTTAATAATTGAGTACATACAAACAGAAATACAACATCAAAAACAGTCACAACTTAAAAACTCATTGATGGAGTAGAATGCCTGTTAGGTTAATTGCTTTTTAATTTTATTTTTGAAAGTTGAGGTTTAAGTAGACTCCTATTCTCAACATCTATTTTTTTATAGAAGAGCTGTGCATAATAGTTCACGGCATGATGGCTTTTACTAATTCTACAGTAGGGAATAACCGGCTGATCTCTACCTCTCGTTTCATAATTATGGAAATCTTTATGAGTGACAGCACCTCGTCATTCTGTTTTGCCCAGAGTAAGCACCTGTAGATGTACTGGGACGGAAACGTTAAGATCTGATATTCTCGAAATTTCTCTCTTACACTCTCTCGATACTGTAATCCTGCCAAGGTGCGAATGGCTTTGCGTTGTAGACCAAAAACGATGGAACAGTGCGCAGAGTGGCCCCATGCCAGCAGCGCATAGTCCAAGCAAACTATGGAAAAGGATGAAATACGCTGTAAGACTAGTACTAGCGGTACTATAGAGCGATCTTAAAATATATATTATTTTTGAGAGTTTATTAGCAAGGTGGTTAATGTGATTTAGCCAACTCAATTTAGTATCAATGATTACTCCAAGGAATTTTACATAATCTGTCTCATTGGCGATATTTTTTAATGTAAAATATGTTGTTCAGTTTTACTGGCATTAAGACTTAAGCGATTTTCGGCAAACCAGGTTCTAGCTTCCACTAAAGCTTTTTCCATGCTTTTACGAGCAGTTAGGGCATCATTACCACGACTTATTAAACTAGTGTCGTCCTCTAATAGGATGATGTCACAATTAGAGATGCTCAATTGTAGGTCGCTGATGTAAATTAGAAACAAAGTAGGGCCCAACACCGACCCTTGAGGGACACCGTGTTTCACTAATTTAAAAGTTGACAGCTTATTATTAAAATAGGCAGCTTGTTGTCTATTTTTAAGAAAATAAGCTAATAGGTTAGAACTACAGTTGGCAAAGCTAAACAATCTTAATCTATCAATAAGTAAATCATGCGAGACGCAGTCAAAGGCACGACTAAGATCACAAAGTGTTACTCCTGTTAGTTCACCGCTATCGAACCCGCTAGCTATTTTTGAGATAAGTTTTATTATAGCTTTTTCAGTGTTAGAGCCGCTTCTAAAACCAAACTGGGAATCGCCAAATAGACCATTTCCTTTAGCAAAATCTTTAATTTGTTTATCTAATAACGATTCAATTATCTTATTGATGATAGGAACAAGTGAAATAGGTCGGTAGTTTTCTAAGTCATTTGTATGACCTTTTTCATAAACGGGGATAACTTTGGAAACTTTGAGCATATCTGGGAAATACCGTTGATCAATACAATTGTTTATTAGCTTAGTCAGTGGTACTATTATAAGGTTTTTTATACATTTTATCAAAGGTACAGAAATATTATAGATATCCTTGCTCTTAGAGTTTCGCAGTTTGCTTATAGTATCTCGAAGTTCATTAAAAGTTATATTTTTGAATTTGAAATTGGAAAGGGTAATACAACTGTTACTATTCTTTAATACGTTACATGAGGGTTGAATGTTATTTAGTATGTTATCAACACTATCAAGGAAATTGTTGTTCAAAGCATTTGGTTCAATATCAGGCTTCAGTTTGGTTGATGCTCTGTTGTTTTTATTATTATTAATTATATCCCAGCGTGCCTTAGCTAYGTTGTTGCTATTTTTAATGTAATGGTCAGTGGCACCCCTTTTAGCACTACTAATTTCATTCTTGTAAGATTGTCTATACTGCAGGTAAAACGCCTTATTGACTGCAGTTGAATATAGTTTATAGTAGTCATAGTAAATTTTGTCATGCATCTTCCTAATTTTTGGGGAAAACCATTTTAGAATTGGACTATTTAAGTTGTTTGATCTAACTATCTTTTGGGGAAAGCAAACTTCTATATTTTTTCTTTCTATAATAACGATAAAAATGTTCAAATTTTTGGTCAAGAGTGAGAGCGGCATCGTCAGCGAAATCAAAGTTCTAGATTCGATAGCGTTTTAAAAATTGTGCAAGCCATAATTAGTTCTTGTTCTTGTAATATGTGCATAATGTTGATTTGGCCTGCGTTTCAGACCAACATTACATTGTAGTGATATAATGTTATGGTCATATAAAGGGACATCTAACACATCACTGTGGAAATACTCAAAATTAATTAAAAAATTGTCAATACAATTTTGCTGTCTAGTTGCTTTATGAATAACTGGTTTTATGTCAAACGAGTTTAATAAATGTAAGAAATCAGTGGTAATTGGACACTTTGTATTAAATTTTATGTTGAAGTCACCTCCTATGATAACATCTTTAGAATTGAACTTAGCAGAATTTAACAAAGAGAACATAATTTCAAGAAATAATGTGAATTCGCTGCTGGGGGGTCTATATAAACTAACCACGATAATATTATTGTCAAGTAGTTCAATTGCTGTCAGTTCACACTGACCTTCAAGAGATAGAGAAAACAGGTCCTCCCTCACCTTATATACAATATCATTTTTTACCACAATCATAGAGCCGCCATGTCTACGAATCACCCTACAAAACTGTGTAGCAACTTGATAACAACCAAATTTTATGGAGTCCACCTCGTCTCTATGTAACCAATGCTCACTAAGACAAACAATATCTGGCAAATATTTATAAAGAAGGCATTCTACTTCCCCCAGTTTATTCCGCAGAGATTGTATGTTTATATGAAATACCAATAGTGGTTTGCCAAATTTATCTTCCTCGTCCTTTTTTATTTGGTTTGCAACTAGGTCCTTATTTTCTGAAAATTCCTTCTTTGGTCCTTGAGCTTCCTCGAAAAAACTTAAACCTTCCTTCGGCCAGAAGTTGCTACTGTTCATCTCATCTAGGTGGTCGAAATCGAAACCCACTTTATAGGACATTGAGGACGCCTCTGGTTTTGAGATAACTTCAATATCAAATTGCAGATTGGGAGATTTTTTTGTGGAGGTAAGATTCCAGTCCTTTCTCTGTTGATCCCTTCCTGCATTTCCCACATATAACCATGCTTTCTTCGTTGCGGCTCCAAATTTAGATACATTTTCATTGTCTTCACCATTTCTGATTATACTGGCGTATGTTTGTTTTGTCTGTCTTGACTGTGAGTTTCCATTTTTGTCCCTTCTAGTAATATTGGATGTGGAAGCAGTGTTTCTTCGCCTTTCGACTATTTGCCACTTATCCACATCTCTGTCATTATTCTGATTTTGAGAAACACTAGTTTCTAGCTATTGCCTACCAGTATTACAGTATTACCAGTTTGTGATTTTTCGACTATGCGATTATTATTATTGGGTCTAGCGTTCGACTTGTGAAATTTACTTCATAAAGTTGTTTAAAACGGCAAGTAAAATAGACAGTCTACCTCTAATTTTGAAACAGTAGGGTAAACCTCGGTCTGTTCTCCCTTATAGGCGAATCAAGAAGTAACTTCATGGGAAACACCCTTGTGTTTGTCGCAGACGAATTCATTCAGGCTAAAATCATTCTGCATTATTTCATGATCCCACTAATCTCCATAATGGTTTGTTGCGTTAGACGAAATAACTTATCGCGTTCTACTGGCATTTCCCATTTCACTTACAATTACCGCCTTGTACACAAATGAAGGATTCATTCATCACTATCGGCCTGATAACGAATGGTGTATAATTGTATGTGACGGCGTTGGCCATTACAAACGAATGCGGACTCATCTTTGTTGGAGGTGACGGAAATAATCCCGTTTTATGGGGTCACGTTGGGGTTACACATGAATAACGTATACAGTCACTGGATAAAGAAGCAGTTTTTCACGCGCCTGAGAGCTTTGTTGCCTCCTTTCGAGGAGCTTTTTCCTGGGATTCTTCAATCGATGCAAGTGGTGATTCTTGTCTTCTTGTCTGGTCTGGTTAGATAGAAATTAAGTTTAAAAAAAACATGCCGAATAGCTTGAATAAGCTTATATTCCGAATTTCAAGTTATTACTGAAGTCCAGCTGCTACGTTTTAATAATTCTTGGTTAAATTAAAGCTGTTGTTCGCCCCTTAGTTAATTATACACTGTTTCATTCTATAGAATCATTTATTGACACAAGTAATTGCTGGAATCCTAACTGTTGAATCGGCAGTGGCAAAATGTAGCTTACACTGGCTGCTTTAATTTAGTAAACCTGTCTCACCCAGTTTTCAGCCAATATAGAACATTTTTAAGAAACGCGAACATCTGTAATTATATAATTTATTCCAAATGAAACAATAAATAAACAAAATTAAATAAATAATATATATTTAAAGTGCAAGTAAACTTAGTATTACATCTTCTATGAATTGGACCATAGTGAGAAACTGAGATCAAGTGATCACAGCCCTTGATCTTCCCTATGACCCCTAATTATAATAAACAAAAATTCTCGTATGAGCGTTACTGCCTGCGGGCTAGTATAATAAAAACAAAATAATTTGCATGTGTGGTTTATAACAAGTATAACACGAAGCAAGTTATTTATTTAGTTAAAATTAAAAACTAAATTTTGAAATTACATTCAAGTGTTCCTTCCAGCAACATTCGTTTTATAATAAGTATTTTGGAGCCAAGCAAAGCGTTTATATGAAGTAAGTTAATTACTTTTCTGTTTCAATAATTTTACAGCCATTCATTTGCATTACTAACACTTATGTACGAGAAGCCGCTGCGTCAAAATTTTTTAACATAAATCAGCACTTAGGGTACGTTCTTTATTCTTGGAACACCACGATGTTGTTTAAAGTCCATACAATACGGGGAATCCAGTCCATACTCCTGAATATAGTGAATATTTCTCTAATTCCCTTTAGCTTACGAGAGCTTCAACATTCTCTGAATAAATAACTCCAGAAAAACGACGTAGCATAGCAACATCTTCCAACCTTTAAATTCCTATAATCAATGATAATAATGCGGCACAGTTACAAAAAATTACTAACAAATTTTAGTCGCAATAACAAAGAAATCTCACTTCTAGACGATTAGAAAAGCAATAATTTTACCTACACATCTCGTAATATTGCTTAAAGTAATTTCAC
This sequence comes from Rhyzopertha dominica, assembly GCA_025024175.1. Taxonomy (NCBI): domain Eukaryota; kingdom Metazoa; phylum Arthropoda; class Insecta; order Coleoptera; family Bostrichidae; genus Rhyzopertha; species Rhyzopertha dominica. The sequence continues at coordinate 38,942,010 of QCXZ01000064.1, forward strand.
CCAGCAGTAATTAAGCTAACACCATCTTTTGTCCAAAAAATAAAAAACTGGTAGCAATTGATATATATTTTGAAGTAGCTCACCCGAAAGACGTCGCCCTGTGATCTTTTTTGAATTTGTTAAAAGGTATTGGAAATGTAAGTGTATTAATGATCGTGGATGGTTGATTGAAATCTTATATGCAAAATGAATTCTATCGGCAGAACACCGCTGAAACGTGTGACGTGCCTTTACATTTCGATTACGAGAAAATTGAAGAATTCGGGAAGAAGTGCTTTTTTCCATAGGATTTTTGTATGACCTTGGTAACATAACTCACAATTTGTCTAATTCTTTTCTTGTTTTATTTGACATACTCCTTGGAAATTTTTAGCAAAAGAAAATTCTAAACAATTCCAAAAAAAGAAAACTAAAACATTGGAAAACCCAAATTGATGTTTTCGATAAAGTGAAAAATGTGGAAAACTCGTTTCAACCATTCAATTTGTTTTTACTTTTTTGATTCGCGATGGTGTGCAACGAATGTTGTTTCATTTTGATTCCAATTAACAAATGTTGTTACATCCGCAATTGTCGTGTGGCAGCTTATCCGTTTGAGCGGTTTTTTTGCGATCTGTCGACGCACCTATTTAATTCTGACCACACGTTCCTCAATTTTATCTCGTTTTAACTGGTTTGCAGTTAACTTCCAAATGAGAAAATCGACTAAACTTTATTCACTTTATGAAAAGAAAGTTGATTCACAATTTGTAATTAACTTTAGACTAACTAAAACTGGATAAACTTGCAGAATGTATTGTACGAATCAAATACGTGCGTTGACAGATTGCAAAAAAAGGCCGCACAAATGATTTGGCTGCCAAACATTTGTGCATGTAGCGCCATCTATTGGAATTGAATTTAAATAACTTTTGTTTTACAGGGTCGCAGATCAACTCAAAACAAGTGTAATTTTATTATTCCGATAACAGCAATCGAGTTATCCAATTTTACGATTTTCAAAATTTGCTGCTTTCTTTTGGAATCCTCCCGATTTTTTTTCTCTAAAAACATCTATACCATTCTGCCGTCAGTTTATGATCAAGAGTGCATACAAAAATTTAGATTTACTTCACTTTCCCTAAATGTCGCATTTTCTTTTGTTCAAAACTCTCGGGAACTTAACGAACAGAATTAGGCGAGTCGTGAGCTATGGTCGCGAGTTCATTCAAAAATCTCACGAAAATAAAGCACTTTAATTAGTCACGAATTTATATATTCGAACCTTCGAACATATCAATTTTATATTTAAGGGGGACACTTGATTTCGTAGCATGTACATATTTTTTAAATTAATTAAATTGGTGTTTTATTTTATAGTCAATTTAAATTCTTTACAATAAGAATATCCTTTTTTAAATTTGGTCAATAATTATTGAGAAATCTCGTTTTAATTTTGTTTATGCATGTTTAATTTTTTACTCATTAATTTAACAATTAGACCAATATTTTTTTAATGACTGCGAATTGAGATTTTGTTATTGGTTAAAAGTATAGTAAAAATAATGGACAAAAAATGAAAAGCATTTTTCCACGCAACAAGTACTAATCAGTGCTTGCACATTTTACAACTATCAGAGCGGGTGCGATAATGAGACGGCCTAGTCGAAGTGCGTGGCAAGCTGCGTTTCATTATCCGTGAAGCTGACTGTACAGCACGGATGTTTCTTGAAATTAGTACACAAGTTTCGGCAGAGTTATGTAGCAAATAAAAAAATAAATACTCAAAATAGTGTAAGAAGAAGTTAGGGTTTTTAGCCACATTAACGATATCGGTCCTTATTCCCCAAACTAGATCATCGGGGATTTTTACAAACTACTGTCCAAAGGGTTCTTAAAGCTTAAAAAATCGTCTTAACTCGCGAACTCAATGAAGATGACGACGAACTGCGTTAGGAATTTCGTTAATCGAGCATATAATTATTAGTGATCCGTATTTTCTCTTCAATATTTTTTGACAAATCTTATTTTTTTCTAATCGGGGCTGTAAATCAGCATAACTGCCGTTAATGATCTTTATTCCAATCCCGTCTGTTCCATGAAGCACACACTCAAAACCTGAAAAAATTGTTTGGGTAGGTATTTTTGTGGACCGTATTGTTGGACTAGATTGGAAGCAAATGCTCTATCGAATGTACCGCAAGATAAAATTGCCCCAAATATGCTTAGATATATTCGAAACCATTTTGACCAGAGATTGTACAGTTGGCTGGAAGTCGGGCGTATTAAGATTAAGAAAAGACATTTATATTGCAAGGAGGTGTAAAGAAATTTAACTCAATCATAAAAAACTTTTTTTTTTATAAATTGTATCGAAGTGCCAATAAATAACTGGAGTGGCTTGTTTTCAATGAACCTCTGTGTATCCATGACTTTTTAAAGGTTACCAAAAAACTGTTGCAATTTTTAGCTTGCATAAAATGATTCGAAAATGAATTAGTTATATTTCAAATGGATATTAGTGATATAAAACTACGAGTATACCCCAGCATAAGATTTTGTTTTCAAAAATTTACATAAGAATTTTTCTCATACTAGTAATACTAAGGTAAAGAACGAAGGAAATTGGAAAACTGACATGCAAACTTTGATATTTCCTTAAAAATAATGGAAAGTGTCTGGTGAAATGAGAGGTGATCGATCTGAAAGCTTTGTGCCTCTCATGAAAATAATACAAGTTTTCACTCCCCAGTTTCAGTGTTACGTGATAGCTATTTGTCTTTTATGATTGTATAATAGTTTTCAGTCATATCAAGTAAAATAAATTGCTTTTATACAGTGGGTTAGGTACTAATGCCATTCAGTCGAGACAAAGTTATCTTTAATTCGAAACTAAAAGAAAGATATCATAAATACAAGGGCTCTTTGGGTACCTACTTCATTTTGTATTCATTAGTGCTTTAAAAACTCTTTCATTGTGGTAAATCATCAGTTATATTACGTTTTCCAATATACTGCATTATATAATACTTACGATATATGCTTAACGGTCCCCCGTTTTTCCCGATTATGATAAATATATAAATAAAATAGCATGCAAACTCAAACTGCATTTTGAGAGTGTTGTTTTCCTTTCCGTAGTTAATGTGCAATTCTCACCAAGCTGTAAAGCACGTTCCTATGTGTTCACAGAAAATTTATAAACCTGCAACAAAGTATGTTTTCTGGTCATGAGTCACGCACACGGAAATCAATATTGCGTTAATTGTGATGCCGAATGTTCGCTGCTTTATGTGTATCGAGGTGGTAGCGTAATCGTTTGCGTGCTATGACACCGCCATGTAATGGATGTACCTGTTCATTGATTATACATAAAACGTATCTTTATTGCTTTTTTTCAGATCTGAGGTGAACGATTCATGAAATAGTTAAATGTTAAATAATGAAGTCGAGAATATTTAGTAAGTGAAACAGACAAATGATTTTTTTCGGATATCACATATTCGTTAATATTAATAGCTAAAGTGCTAGAGTAATTAATTAAAGATGCCTATTGTTTTAGATCTGAAACTGTTTATTTAATCAATGCAATATTTTTGTGTCAAAATCACGAACAATATTAAGAGACAATGCATTTTTAAATCAACTTACAAAACCCAGTATCACTGGGTGTTCTTATTTATATGTCAGTCAGTATATTTCCCAGCGAAGTTTTTCAATTTTTTCTCTTGAAGTTGAATATTGCCTTCGAGCAGAATGATAAAATTACGCCAAAATCTAGGGTTATTAACAAACACACAACAGTAATTTATTGTTCGATGATCTCTTAGAAAATCAACAAAAGCTAGGCTTTTGTATTCTTAAAAATTGACTTTATGATCTCTTTTGCTGGTAGTTGCGTTTAGATTTTTTCCTAATATGCGAATTCGGATGCTTCACTCTTCGCTGTTATTTTATTAGTTTATGACGGAAAATCCTTGTTTTACCACAGGTTAGAGTATATTACAGAAAAGCGCCACTTTCCTATTGATGCTGCTGTTCTACCACCATATATGCAATAGCGATTTCGTGATTGTCTTCAAATACTCGTATTTAAGGTTGATGATAGTGTGATTAATAGCAAATATATGTAATTTTTTTTACGATAGTTCGAAGTGTTTGAACTAAGCGATTTTTTCACCTACAAAAAAATAGAAAAAAAAGAATTGTTGGCTTTTGTCAGGATATAACAATTAGCCATCTTAAGATTGTTGTATAAAAACGAATAAGGATATTGGTTAACGGATAAAGGTGAGCTGTCAGAGGTAAGGATAGTTATTACAAACAGAAAGTGATGGAGATTTGCATATTAATTTTATAACGTTTTTAGAAATTCAGATATCATAATCATATCATTTATGTTAAAGAGGAAGCAAAATTCCTAACGAAAAAGACTTGCTATAGAGATTTAGATTATGGACAATGAACGAATTGGCCATTGAAAGCGAGTTAGTATTATTCGGATTTTTGTGTTATCTGCAAACATTTTAAAGAGATTTTGAAGCTCTTCATCTTGTGAAGATCATGGTATTCGTGGATAAAAGTATTTTATTTCTTACTATATATTGTCTGAGTGACTTAATCATCCTTTCCCATTTCATATTGTGCTGATTTTAATTTAAATAAATTTCAAATATCATAGTAGGAAGGTATGTAGGTATGTTGTGAATACTAATAATAATTGATTTGCTGTAGGACGTTAGCATGACCTGGAATCAAATAATCACTACTGCGTAGATGTACCAGGTTTTGAACTGTGACATGATCGGTTTTAGTATTAATCGGTGATTGTATTTTTTCTGTTGCATGAGCAGTGTCGGATGAAGTCGAATTATTTTTTTTTAATTATTTTCCATGCCTACATTGATAGCCCCATGGGTGGCTAGTATTTTTGCTCTATAATTATTTACTATTTGCGACAAATTAAACAGTTTTAGCTAAACAGCTGATCAGAAGTCGTCACAGGATCGCAAGCTTATTTTTTGCTGTCATAGCCTTCTTGTTTTGCTTCTGCAGCTATTTAATTATTAAATGCCCTGTATCGTTTTCACTAGACATTTAAGGCATAAAATAATCGATTTTTCGTACATCTGAAAAGCTTGTCTACCACCAGGATGGATCAGATTACAAAAAATGTAATGTTTGGGTATTGGAACCAGCAAACAAAAATTTCATTACAAAAATTGAAATATCTGTTATAGATATAATTGTTTTTTTATGTTCATGGAGTATTCAATCATACGCAAAAATATAACTTCAGTATTTTCATACTAAATTAATCTTTTACGTTAGATTACATTTTATGTACGATTCCTAAAAATTCCAGATTTTTTATTTTGTATTTTAATTACGAGAATGAGTGTTTTGAAGGCCCATAATATCAAATAATTATGTTTTCGGAAAATCTCTACAGGTGCAATCGAAACATCAGATATAATCTTTATCAATGTTTGATACTGACAGTGCTTTTTCTGAAAACATAATTAATTATGCGTTATTTCTATTTTAATTATTCTGTTTTACGTGTATGACAAGATAGGCTAAAGAAAAAAATAAATTTTGCATCTGTGATCTTTAGTCTACTGTTTAGCCTGTTTATACGTTTCAGAATGAACCCATCAGAAAGAATAACGGAAGTCAGTGTTCCCCGAACTGTGACAAGGGGTGAGCCCTCTACCTTGGAATGGAATTCCATTCATACCCCGACTGCCCAACAAGAATGCAAAAACAAGTTTGTTTCCGATTCTAATACGATAGGGAGAACCGTCTATCCACAGATTGTATAATAAACTTATTCAATTAGGTTACAAAGGACAGCTTTCATTTTTATGTTTTGTAGACTGCTACAAATTACTTGCAGTCATAACTAATTATCGTGAATATTTTTTATTAAGACTGAAAAACAAAATTATTTATTTTGTCCCTTGCATATTCCTTGAACTATATGTTGAATTTTTTATTTGCTGTGTGTTATTAATTTTTATTTTATTTTTATAATAATAATAACGAAAGGAACTTATATGTACGCCAAATATTAATTTTAGTGCTTGTTTTGTTCATTGAAAATTTTTCCCTGGACATTTTCATAACAGTGAATAAATGAACTGAGCACAGTTAATCCATTTTACAAGATTTTAAATTGATGGGCGTATCAAAGATACTTATTAAAAAAAAACAACACTCCTTTATGAATTTAATAGCAAATTCATAATACATCTTTAGTGGGGGACACAAAGCCGCAAAGCGTTTAACTGGAGCTGCTGTGTTGTCGGCGAAAATTTCAATTTTCAAGCTGCTATGAAAAGCTGTATCCCCGGGATGTGAAAATCGATGGTATCCCGCTGGAGCTGAAATGTCATAGGTCAGACAGTCCCACACTCGTAAAAATACTCGATTACGTTAATTAATGTGTTCCTTTCCTAACCGTTTTGTTTATTCTTCGTTGAACGGTATTATTGTCTCCTGAGACAATAAATCCCTCAGTTATTGTGTGGAAAAATCTCTGCTGTTTCCAGAAAGGCGATTTTGTACAGATTCTTAAGTTTAATCCCAGGCTGGATTAGAGCGTCTTCCTCGTTATTTTCTCGTGGATCGCAGTTGTTTTTTGTTTGTATTAGTTAACAAAATTGAAGGATGCCCGAATTGTATTCATAAAATCACTCTTCAAAATAGTTCCATACCTTTGATATGAGTAACGACTTTATTTTGTAGGCTATCATTTAGGAAAAACTATGATTAAAACCTGAGATTGATAGTTTTTCTCGATTGGAAGTTATTACCAAAATAGTATAAACACAAAATCGCAAAAAGGAATTTTCTCCTTGAATTCGGAAGAAAAAATAAACAGGAGACGTGTTTTTTTTCAATTTGTTTTGTAGGCTATTATTTAAGAAAAACTGTTTTAAAAGCCTGAAGTTGATATAGCCTTTTCGTTTTGAAGTTATCGCCAAAGAGTGTATGTACAAATAACACACAACCTAGTAATTTATCTAAGAACGGATCAATTTATTTTGCACTTCCAACGACTAGTATAACTGTTAATTTCATTTCACAAGATTCAAAGTTAACAATCTTTTATTAGTGGTTAAAATTAGATATCTTATTAATGTTCAGTGTTTTACCATGTGAGTTTGGTTGAGGTAGACCGTGCACTGACAATCGAAACAAATGTCAATGCTTCAACGGTATTCAATGTATTTTGGTAGTTGTTGATTGTTACTTTTCAAAATAAGTATTAATCTATTAAAAAAATCCTTTTACAAATGAAGCATGCCTTTATTTAAATTATAAATGTTATCAATGCACGTGTATACTTATTTTCCTAATAAGTTCAAAACGAGTAGATACAGGTTTTTGTTCAATAATAGCCTACAGAACAAAGTTATAAATGTCTAGTTAATTTTTCTACAGAACCAAAGGACAAAGTTCCTTTTTTGTAATTTTCTGTGTGTTGTGTACCATTTTGATAATAACTTCAAAATGAGAAAAGCTATCAAGCTCAGGTTTTTCTTAAATAGTAGCCTACAAAACAAATAGGAAAGAGTATGTTGTCCTATTTAGTTATTCTTTAGAAATCAAGAAGAAAATTCTTCCTTTAAATTTTGTGGTTTGTGTATACTATTTTAGTAAAAACTTCAAAACGATAAATGACACTCATCTCGAGTTTTCACCACTCTCTTTTTTTACATAATATCCTACAAAAAGAAGCGAAAAATATACCGTCCCATTTAAATTTTTTGAGAAATCTAGAAAAGTATGACAATTTTCCAAATAGCGTTCTCTATGCATATATTTAGAGAAATCAATTTTGAACGGTTCATCATTAATATTAATATCCTTAAATAAACTGCCTCTAAAATGAGTCCTAATTCATTTTTCTAGCAGTTTCGAGGCTATTCTGCTTTGTAGTGATGTTACCAGAACAACAACAACAAAATGTTGTAACGAAACGAACAGGGATTCTAAAAATTCTATTTTCCACTTAAATTTGCCAAATTATGAGGTTTTTCGTCTTTGACAAAGATTATAGGTGTAATCGAAACGTCAGACTATTAACTTTTTGTCAGTGTTTTCAAGAGACAGCGATCTATCCGACAAAATATTATCTTATTATAGTATTTATTTGTATTTGTTTAAACCAAATTTCGCCGTGTATATAGAGATTCGTATTGAATGTTATAAGGATTTTAATACAACATAACCGTTATATGGAAAGATTTGAGCTAGTGCAGGTAAGGTGTAAAATTTTCTGGGAAGAAATAAAACTTTTTGCAGCTTCTGACTTCAGTCATTGTCATTCCATATAGCAAGAATCGCAACTAAAATGAGTAAACCAACGGCGATGAAATCGACAACAAAAACCAATTATTGCGACGCTCTGAATCACACTAATAATCTTGTCAACTGCAGCATAAACAAGGTCAGCGCAAACATTTGCACACATCTTAACCGGAAATGTCACAATTTGTTTCGCGTTACGTCTTTAGCTTCGTACTCGATGAATCATATCACAAAGCGATTATTTTTTCCATCATCGTTTATCAGTCACATGATTTGCGTGACGAGGTAAACAACGAACAAAAGATTGCACGGGTAAAAATAAAAAAATAGTCTCCTTGCGAATAAAACTCTCTACATAAATCACTTCGAGAACTGGATGACTCAAATGATGGAGTTTCAACGAAGCGTGGCAGAAATTCCCATGAATGAATGTATCATCACGCGACGTATGATCTAGTTTATTTTTGGACGTCGTCCAGAAATGGCTATTTACTTTGCAGAAGCAACAAGTGCTGCCATGGATCGTTGGAAACTTGGATTAGTTATAATGAATATAATTCTCTAAACTATTTGAATATTTATTTAACATTTATCAACTGATTTTTAGGATTGAATATAAAAATGGTAACTTATTTTCATATTGATTCTGAAAAAGACGATTTATTAATTGTTGTTTAATCCTCCAGACAAAACTAACCAGTTTTGTTGGCATTCCAATATTATCGACTGTATTGGTGAACTGGGAAAAAGTAAAACGGAATCCATACTTACGAGCACATTGAAGTTGTCTTGCGATGGGGATGTGTGGTCGGTTATTTCTAGATTGCGCGATCCGCTGGTTGTTCCTAAAGGAAATTTGCCAACTCTGTATTTGTCCCTAAATTGACACATATTCAACCTGAAAAAATCCTAATCTTTTACACGATTTGTCCACAATACTCTGCTATTAAGCGACATGTGTCGCCGCATCAAGCGTTAGCAATACGTAACAACTAACAAGACCAGTATTGCCACGTTTTATAAAAAAAAATACATACTATACCTCACTTTCCTAGTTAAAAACATTCGTATTTAGTATTTACGACTAATAAAATTGTTATAACAAAAAGTTTTTCTAATACGTGAATTTTTTTTATTAATAATAGCGGTGTCTATTATTTTGATTTCATTACTTCAATAAAAGAAAGACAGGAATATTCGTGTTAATATGCGTGTTTCGATTAGACTTTTAATCAAACCTCTGTTCGCATAGCTTGTGATAAAAAAATCTTTGAATCTCGCTTATTTTTTTTTAATGTTTCTTGAAATATCAACCATATACGCCCAAAAATAGGAACATGTAGGGACTTAGAAAAAGAAAAACATGCCAACTTTATTATGTTAAATAGAACCATCCTACATTTTAATTTTATTGGATAGAACATAATTATTTACAACTTTCAACTACAACTCAATAATTCTCTTGATACTTTTAAAGAGAACCGCTTCTGCGGTTGGTTTGGATAAAAAATAAGCTAAACTCAAAGCACTTTTTCATATGATCTATTGTTTATGCGAGACAGAAATACTTTAATAGCTGTACGCAACCACAATTACAAAGACATCCACGTCATGTGCGCCCTGATAAATGCTTTTTTTTAAATTGAACTACCAGTTCTCTCAAATATTTATTTTCAATTCTTTAGAGCAATTACGTTGCAGCTACTTTTGTTAATTGACACGAGTAGCTCTGTAGATGTGTAAGTTAACAAGCGAGTTACAAGTTTTTTCTATGTTGAGATTTTCTACAATAAAGGTGAGAAAAATGTGTTTATGTGTTTATTTTTTACAAATATAACCTAAAATTGTTTATTCATGTAACAATAGAATATCGAGTTGTTTTTACACGTAGAAAGCGCCAACGGCTGTATAGTAAAACATGGAATCTATTTTATTATAAAAAGCTGTCAACTTTAGGGTTATTCAGTTGTATTTAACAGTTTTTGATAATTTTTCAAAAAATAGAGTTATTGTATTTAAATTTAACACTTAATAGGCAACTTGCACTATTTTTTTAAATTACATATAAATAATCTATAGTACTGGTTTGGGCGCAAAATAGTTATTCGAAACGGCTGCATGACGCCGCGCTTAGCTGTGACGTCATTCAGTGCCATCTCATCTGTGCCACGGATGCGCTCATGTCGTTATGAGTACACTAAGGCATTTCGGGTTAGAAATTATTATGCATCGATACAGAAAATATGCACTTTAGTGCGACCTCTCAGTGAAAGTACTGGTGTAAAAAGTACGCAAAGCGATGTTTTAGAGACATTGCAAATTGCCAGCTTGAGAATACCTTTCGTAAGGGTTATTCGCCGAATAAGACAATTTTCATCTTTGGAACCGCATGCTTGTATCGACAACATATTGATACCTTATACAAATTTGTAATTTGATAATAAAAGTTGTATGTAGACTTGTTAATTTTGTCATCAACGTTAATCAGAGGAAAATATTAATGTATAAGTATGAATTGTTATTAACTGCTGTTACATAACCTACCCAGGTCATATATTTAAATTTAGAAAGCTCATAATAGTATGAGTAAGTTACTTTATAAATGTAATCGTCTAGTTCTTTAGTAGGACCCAAAAATTACGTTGTGTTTTAATTAGTTCGATATGAAGCTCTGTAACGGAAAGGTAAACAAAAACACATAATTCGGTGTAACATATATATAGTATATTTTGCACCGAAAAACTGCGGAGTGCTACAATAGACTGGAGAAAAACCGCAGGAAAAGCTCCAGTCTTTACATAGTAAATATATGTTATATTTAACCATGAAAAATATGTTTGTATGGTAGCAAATCAGGCTAGACCTGAATTTACTTAAATATCGCATATTGCGTTATAAATCGTTGGAGGAGGCTCCTCGCAAAGGCCAGGTATGTAGCAGGGACCTGTATGTGCCTGAGAAACAAACAGAATTGTTTAATTGGTGGTCAGTGGTAGAACCACATTGATCAGTAATAATTGTTGTTGCTGTGAAGAAATTGTATAATTTAGCTGTAAGGAAATTATCAGAAACAAGTGACGAGACCGGGATTTACGTAAACAATACATCACAGGGCAAATAAGGGAAAATATCAAAACAATATAAAAGCACAAACAAAACATGACATGTATATACACATACACATAATACATGGGGGAAACATATACAATAAAGACAGCCTTGTATGACTTATTCAGCGTGGTTCTCGAAGGCAATAGCCTAGAGCTAAAACCCCATATCCCGCAGTAAATGGTGCCTCGGCATTTTGGTACGTGGAGACGCTATGCTCACAACGCCCAGCCTAGAGTTCGAAGGAGGACACCACCACTGTCTCTCAGATGAAGCCTTTCGGGCTTCGAGAGCACCCACGTTGTMGGATATCCTTGGTAGCCTAACAGCCTTTGATTTCTGCTAAAGGCATCCCAACGAGAAGTCACACCAAATAAAGCCTGCAGTGGCCCAATGCAACGATTAAATGACGTGGTGTTGATATATGTAGAAATAAAGGGTTAATAAATGCATAAAACAATAATAATGGTAACGTAAATGCGATTTCGTGAGGGGTTTCAGAACAGAATGCGTAAATTCGTAATAATAAGCAAAAGGGAAGCTGAAAAGAACGTACGTATAGTTAAGTTATGATCCTATGGCATAACATAACAAGAGATATCAATGCAGCACAGAATTTTACCTAGAGGATCGTCTCCCAGCTGCGCTCTAGCAGGCGCCGTGAGGAAGGGTCGACCTCGCCGGCCTGTATTTCGTGTAGTGGCCTCCAGGTCTGCTCTGGCCGGGTTATCGCAGCGGGTGGTCTCCGAGAGTGGATCTCGCCCCGTCGGTGCGATGGCGGTCCGAGTGGTGTCTCCCCCGGGCGTACAGCTCGTTGTCGCAGAGCGGGTGCCGGTGGTTCTTAGCCGTGCGCGGTTACGCACGTTTGCTCCCCCTGCCATTCAGCTAACTCTCGGAGAGGAGGTCTAGGTGTCGAAGGAATGCAAAAGGTCGGGCTTGGCGTCACGATTAGCACTTCCTCAGGGGTCACCTCTTCCACAAGGGAATTAGCGTCACGATGAGGGTTACTAAGGGGTCACTTCGCCTTTAGGAGGAGAGAACTGGATGACACCTGAAAGAGATATCAAGTCCCCTCGCGGCCCCAGCGCCACCGTTTTTATACGTTTTTGGAGGCCCCGATTAGAGAGGGGTTGTATCACGATCTAGATTAGAGTGGGGCTATAGAAGTAGTAGGTCGGCGCTCACATATGTGCGCGATCGGGACTTTTCTCCCGAGCTGCAGGTGGTGGGGGCCTTCAGGCACGAGCGTAATTCTATGCAAAATAATAATTAAAAATAGCACCTAGGGGTGATATGTTTCACTGCTTACCTACTAGTTTTACCACAATTATAGCTTTCTCTTGGGTATCTACTCTTAATAGTAGTTAATCCATTATAAATACTAATTTTCAGATACCTATACACTTTAAATAAACCTTTAATAAACGATAAAATACTTTTGATTATCAAATACTATCACTGCACTTAAATTTTTATAATTTGTACATAGCACCATTATTACAACAATTCCTTTTTTGTAACATTCACACACAATTACTGGTGTTGGCTCCTCACTCCTTGGGTGCATCCACAAACTAACTCCAAGCATTTATTTTTTATATATTTTGCCACCATTAGGGCGTCAATGTCCAAATGTGCTTGGCTAAAATCCATCTCAGTCATATTATTTGTTAGATAATTCATTCGTCTTGAAAAACACACCGACAGGCGTTTAGCAGACAGGTAGTTTCTCGAGTGGGCGGAGTAAAGTCGCGTGCTATGACGTCACAACCAATAGGAATGTGTCTTGCACGTGAAAAATTCAAAATTTTACAGTAACTTTAATCGTTGGTAATTGATTTATAACGCAAAAGTAAACTGTTTTTTGCCTCTAGGGCACTTTTACGGTTATAATCTTCAGATTTTAGTAGTTTTAAAGTACATTAAATTCTTATGCAAGTTCCTTATTGTAAACACTTTACCATGCTTTCTGTACACTCTTGAATTTGACCCTTCCTATCATTTCCCGGAAAATTTCTTTTAAATATTTAAAATACTTTATCAAGAACTATCGATATTAAAAATTTTAGTTGTGTATTTGGAAATTCGTTTTACCGCTTCATCTAGTGGTACCTACATTTCCAAATCATTAGGGGATAAAATGGAAAATTTTCCCCCAAAAGATATACATATCATAACAAACAACACCTTCATACCAAGTTTCATTCCGATAGCTCAAATAACAAAGAAAATTGGTCTGGACTGACAGGAATCCCGGAGCGACAGAATTTAGCACGACCAGATGCGCCAGGGATTCGGGAATACGACAGTAAAAACAGTCCCTATCTTTTCTTGCTCGCCAGCCACGTTCCTCCAAACATCGCCATACACCTGTTTGCAATCGAATCTGGAGGAAACGTTGCGCGACCAATATAAACATTGACAACCGTATGACCACACTGTGGTTATAGAGTCACTGTACTTGACAGTAGGGTCTGACGCCACTTGTTAGCCCAGTTCTGCGCTTTAATAACATCAATTGGGTGTTTGCCATGTATTTATATTTTATTAAATTGGATATTAATAGGTAACATCTAATCCACGAAACAGCTGTGACAGCTTATAAATTCGAAAAATTGGATCGTAAGGTATATTATTAATATTAAAAATGTGAATATTTAAAGGGACCGCCAAAACGCGAACATATTGGCCGTGACGTAAGGTGTCTTGTAAATGGCCGCTTGTTTACATCTGGGGTCAGCGCGTCACGCGTCAACCTCAGCTCGTCAATTTATCAGTTTGTTGTTTGCGTTCATTTTGCGACAAGCGAATTAAAATACTTATGAGTTATGGCTTCTGAAGGCACGTTCATTATTATAGAATTTGTGTACAGCGACGAGCGGTTCAACGCGGCGGAGATGAGGAACATAAAAGTAACAGCATAAGTGAACTTTTTATCAAATTAACGTAGCATTGATAATTTGATCACAGTGGGTTGTTGGAAACATACTGTCTGTAAACATAAAAATGTACCCTAAACTTGACATTTATTTTAGAGGTCAGAATAAATATAAATTGCCACTTATTTTCGGGGCTCTTGCTGCTCGTTTCCGGTCTGGCTAACAGTCGAATATATGGGGAACAATGTCGTTCTTTATTATAACGTTTCCCTATATGAACTTAAAACGCATATAATTTTTCATATTCCCTTTAAGCTATAACAGAATGGAAACTGAATGAATAACCCCAAAAAGAATAATAAAACTTACAGTAAGAATTAAGATAATCTTCACAACAGAAAAACAAACTTTGCGATTTCGGCATATCACGTCTAGGAGCCTTAAACAACTTTTTCATACGTTGATAATCTCGAGGAACGGTTAGAAAAATTTTGTTAGCTGTACTGTCTGAAGTACTTTTATAACCATGTACAAAACAACACTTGTTTTGTTTTCCATACATAATAGATGCTTGTAAAACTACACAAATCACTTTTTGGTGCGACCTCTTACACCGTCCTTTCAATAAACACCACACAAAAGCTTTTTCAATACAAGACTGATACTACACCATTAAACAGCACGCTCCTCGGTAATGTTTACATGACACTTGACGTCACGAGTTGAATAACCTTGAATAGAAGCGTTTTGGCGGTGACTCCGAAGATTCGAATTTCAGACCTGAAATTCTCTACCTACAAATATTTTATTTGTTTTTTTAACATGCCGTACGATATATATGCACTTCAAGATTCATTTTACGTAAACTACTCCGTGACGATTTATAGTTAACATTAACACACGTGAGAGACAATTCCGTTTAGGAATAAATAAAGCAGTTTACATTTTCCCATTAGGGACAATGATTTGATACCTCTGCGGCAAATTTTACGGGATTTGTCCTTCGTAGCCAGCCGTAGTTTCGGACATCCCGTAGTGCTAGTCCAAATGCGCGAGTGACTTTCCTATTTACAGAAACAAAGGGATAGCATGTTCAGCCTTTTTACAAATGTAACACCTTTATTTGCGGAATTACAGCGTCGCCAACGTTTTATTTGCATTTTTTATACTAATATTTTTATTTACGCTGAAGAAGCCCATTCTTTAATATTTGCTCTCTATTTCTTCGCAGCGGACTGAATTTCCAAGATCTTATGGTCCGCCAAGGAGCCATCGATTCTCCCCCTAAGTGCCCCATCATCTTGGGCTTCGAATGTGCTGGGGAAGTCGAGCAGATTGGCGAAGGTGTGGAGGGATTTGCGGTAAGTTTGGTTAAACTTAGAGTACTTTAGTCTGTTTGCTTCTGAAAAAAGGGGATGAACGATTCGGATGCACTTACAAAAAGAACCCTGAAGTTCCAACCCCACCTACTTAATAGATAAGATGAAATATTTTTATAATTTCTTCTTATAATTACGATTGATAGTCCAAAGCTAATGGAAGTAAATGTAAGAGTATATTCCGTAGGTCGAAATACTGCGATTTAACTAACTTCTGTTGGTCCAAAAGTTGATACCAATAAAGATATAGGGTGTTAAAGTTAGTTTCCTTATATTTCTTAATAGATTTTTATATTATTGAAGTATTTTAATAACATTTGGTATTAGAGGTTTTTTTGGATCAATGAATTTAAATATTTTTGACAAATTGCCTACAATACTTCACCTGGCTTTACAATGCCATAACTTTTTTGTGTCACCATGTATCTATTTTTTGTTACTACATCTTCCATCCTTTATCCTTAAAAAAATTTGTACTTTGTAGAGGTCACCAAATGACGTTACACATCTAAGTAACCCTTGGTGGCCCAGGCAAACCAACTTTTGTAAAGTGGAGTATTAAAACTGCCGCATTGTGTGCTATGGTGAACTATAAAAATAAACGATCAGAGTTATTTATGTATGTATATGAATGTATTAATAATGATCATAAGAAGTCCGTTCTGAAGCTCAAAAATAATGAGCTAGGAGCGACGCGGGTACAAAAGCACCGCATGGCGTTCAGTAGTATTACATATATACATAGTAAAAGGGCAGCACATTTGAGAAGCTTTCATAGGGTCCCGTGGTCGATTCCCGGTCAAAGCTGACAATACTTTTTCAGAAATGGATCGGCCTGCAAATCCAATTAAGTACTTCTTATAATCATTGTAAAAAAACAAAAGTTGTTAAGAAGAGAATACCCAAGGGAATTAATTCTAAGAAAAACTGAAACGGCACCAAACCCTTTTGATAGGTGTCGGCTGTCAGGCCTGGACGCACTATATTGGCGAATTGTGATCTAGATGGCAAATGGACCCTTAGGATATGCTGTACAAGCGAAAAATGGAATGGGCGAAGCCTTTCCTGGTGCATGAAGGATCCTTATAATTAATGACCTGTTTACACCCGAACTTATAGCCAAAGACTTGGAATTTAGTTCAGGATTTTCCGCCACATGCACCTAAACTTCATCTTCTACTTCTAAAGCAATAGTTTTCGAGCTTCGCTTGGTAGGTACCTGGATTATAAAGATTTTGAACTAATTTACCATAGTTCATTTATGGATCTATACATTTTATCTCCGTGTTCAAAAATAAATTATATCTTGACATTTTAATTTTAGATTTTTGTAAGAATCTGGAAGAAAACACCAAAATATCGTATTTATTGCTTTTTAATCAAGACTTACTCAAAACAACACAATTTTTAAATAGGTACTGTAAAAGCATCACATTACTAAAATGAAAAAATCCCGAAAACGTTCGATCGTAGTGACCTCTACAAATACACATTCTTTATGAGTAAAGGATAGAAGAACAGATGCCGTAACAAAAATTGGATAAAAGTTAAAAAAAATATGATTTTATAGATGGCGCCACGTGCAAACAGCAGTCAATTTGACAAAATATTTAAATTTCTCGACCCAAAAACCCACATACTAAATATTATGAAAAATTTCGATAACTTAAAAGGCCATTAAGAAAGTCGAAAAACAAATCTTAACACCCTGTATCTTCGTTAGTATTAACTTTTGGATCAAGATAACCGTTTTCTCTAAAATAAACCCTCATAGAGAAGTCCTAACATAATATTGTACATACTATCAGCTCAGTGACTTGCTAAAGACCGTCTGAAATAAATGCAAAATTAGGAAATGTTTAGCACACCCATAAATTAAATCTTCTATTTTATTCTATTAACCGGGTATAACTAAATAACCACAAGTAACCACCGTGTTCACTTTATTGTAGTGTACACCTTTGGGATATCTTAAATATTTGATTTAGGACGTTTAACAAAATTTTGCTTCTACAATGAAACAAATGGACAAATGTGTTAATGAATGTACTTAAGTAGTCATTGCATGATAATTAATATTAATAACTCTTTCACATAATAAACATAATTTGTTATTTTATTTCAACCATATTTGTCAAATATCTGAAAATTACTGTATTTTTAACTTTTTATAATACAGTATTAATGTTTATGATGAGTACATTACAAATTATTTTTTGTTTATCTATTTAAGAATTCATCATGGAGTCCATAGAATTAAAGAGCTAYTCGTTAAACAAGAGCGTGCCTGTTTTTATTAATTATATCAAAAGTAAAATTGGAATATTAACCCGTGTCCAAAAGAGTACATTATTTTTCATATTAACTTTGAATATATAAATAATACGCACTAACATTGTTATTCAAATACATATGCACATATAAATCGCGAACGTAATTTTTGCACGTGTTATATTATTTGCGAAATAAAATTTACACCTACCTTGCTCTTTAAGCAGCAGTTCAAAAGTTACATTAATACAAGATTTTTACGATTATTCTATACATATTTTTATACCCCACATCTATTGAAACACTATACAAAATAAACTGTTATAGGCGTTAATAATCTAAATTTTTGGAACTACTTCATCCATCATGTTTATCATTGTTATAGAGACAGGGGTAACAATAAATCTTGTGAATCGTTTCACTCAAACTTTAAACGATTTCCTACACTTGTCAACCCCTCATTCAGCTACCGAGTTCTGCAAACATACAATTCGTAAACACCCGTGAAGGCGGCTTTACAAGAACACCACTTCGGAGAATAAACAAATGTTATTGATGAGCGAAACCAGAAGTTTACAACCGATAGCGACGATTGATGGTTCAGACCTCCCGCTGGCGGAAGATGATTATTGAAGATGTAACTCAGTTGTTTTGTGTTATTGGCTGCGTAGGGGATCTCGCTCCGACCACACCTTGCGTACTTGGTGGGCTGTCTAAGTTAAGCTTTTAATTGATGCAGATACTGCACAGTAGTTACATGGGTGGTTAGAGGTGTAGTAAGCAAGGATACCTAACAAATGCCTTCATTTTTTATATATTTAGCAAACGCGATGTATTGGTAACTTTGGAGCTGATACAGGACTAATTATATTCATTTTGTTTTGTTTCGCTTGTATACGCAAAATTTTTTTAGGCTTAATTGGGCTCAGCCGAGACACCCAGACGACGTATTATAACCCAAATACTACCACTATGTAACACWGTCCTAAAAGCCACGTCATTAWCTGTGCCATTTTTTAAATKATTTATTGAAGAACCGAAATAAACAACTGTGATATTTCGTGAATAAGAATGACATCAATAAATGGATACGTGTTCAAACTGAATTATGTAACACTGCATGTCGGGGAAAAACTAGATTTTGAAAAGATCCAGTTTCACACTTCTGGATCCAATGCTTTACTAATTTTTAACAAAGAAAATTGCACTTTTTATGACAAAAACAGTCTCCTGTTAGTTTATTAGATCCTCCAGTGATCGTTACTTAAAGGATTGGAAAATAGTTATTGCTAAAGGCTGCTAAGCCAACTGTGTATAAAATTCAAACATTTTTTGTTTGATGTTTTCAAGGGTAGAATTGGCAGAATGTACCATTCGATGCAATAATGAAATTATTGTATTGACATTTCCATAAAAACATTTTTTAATTTGGGTCATAGTTTTCGACAAACCTTCTTATCTTATCTCTAATATACAATTGTTCAAGAAAATATGACTATTAGTTCTGTTTTTGTTTGCTATTTGCTAAGTATTAACACATAGTAGGATTAGCTACACGTTGTTTTTGTATTTTGATTTAGTTTTCCATTGTTATTATCCATGTTGTTATTGTTGTCTAGTGGAAAATATTAAATCGTTTTAGAGATTGAGTTTCTTTTAGAAATTTATTTAGACTTCCAATACTATCTGAAAAGTTTTCCAGAATGCATTATTTTCAGTGGTTAAATAATAAAGTAATCAGTAAATTTCCACTTTAACTGATACGAAATGTACAAAAATTTTCTGAAAGCAACTCTTCCCTACGTTGTTGCTCCTGCGGTTTTAAAAAGACACGCTTAAAAATTCTCACTTACGACTTTAACCTCAACATAAATTACGCCGGTAGTATGTTTTACGAATTTTATTTTATATATTATAATATATAAAATATATAATATATAATATATATATAAACATATTTATTATTTAATTAATTAACTATATTAGGTGTTTCAAACCCAGACAACAACAAAATATACCTGTAAGAATTAACAAATGAAATTGTATTACACATATAAACTTTTGAATGACCACTTCATGTATTTTTTAAATCAGCTGTTCAATGTCAATGTCTCATCCGATGCTTCCGTCTTCTTTTCGTTTTCTCGGTGTTTTGTTGGTTGTCTAATTATTGTTCGAAAAATTGTTTTAAAACCATTAATTCTCCTTTAGGCCTTTCTCTTCCTCCCTATTTTTTTAAATCTCCATTGCTTCGAGCGTTGTTAGTTTATATCCTTTTTTACATTGGTATAGTAATAATAATAATAATAATAAATTTTTAATTTCCAACAGGATGCACTCCCAGTTACAGGAAATATATAATAGAAAGAGCCTACATAAAGTACATATAAACAAAAATAAATAAACAAACCATAACTTTATACACCAAACAACAACAAAAAAATTTGAATTAGTCACATGATGTTTACAAGGGTTCTTTATAAATTCTTCGCAATTAAAGGCATGCTTTCAAAGTGAATATCGCAGCCGTAATCTGGTTATTGCTCTGTCGAGTATGTGATTGTTTTCTTTTAGGTGTTCACTCATTGCAAAGTACTTATTTTTATTCTCGTGTTCATTTATTCCTTCTTCCAATTTCCGTTTCCTGTTTCGCCTATATACATAGGTTGTTGTACATTCTTTGCAAAATATTTTGTACACTTCTGAATTTTCTATTTTCTGTCTTTATTTTATATTGCCCAAATTCTGTTTTATGCTGTTGGTTGCTTTAAGGCTGATTTTAAGATCTGTGTTTTTCTGTATTATTCGTCTTATTTTCTCTGATATTGGTCCTAAGTATGTAATTGTTCTATACTCCTTGCACTTTCCTGTTCCTTTTCTTTCATTTTTGCTTATTTTCTATATAACGTTGGCATCATATCCATAGATATTCTTCATAGATAGGTACATTAGCATATCAATTAGCAAATCGCTAGAGCAAAGCAATAACAAATTTCAAAGTAAAATGGAGCATGAGAAACAGATACAGTATTGATCTTTGTGAAGCAGTTAATTTTTTTAACGAAACCTACTATACTGTTCTTAATATTTATTATGAAGATTTTATTAAAGATGGGCAGTACAGATATAAGCCTTTCACATAGCAGGCCCATTAAATTTTTTATACGTATATCGTAATTATACTTACCCATGTCCGTGGGATATGGGACAGTTAATTGACTTAAAATTTGCATTTCAATTTTTAAACGATCTTGTTAAAACATGAATGATTCGATCAATCTTTTGACCTATGATACAGTTCAACGGTGCTTTCGCCCTACCTATCGTGTTGGGCAAGCTTCAATTGATTGACTTAATCCCGATGGTTGGCTAACTCAATTATCTGCTTTATTAACTCACTTGTATGTTTGCTGATTTCCATTCCCCTTTTGGAAACAAAACTCAGCGTTGTTGTGGAACGATATGTGGGATAATCTAACTTTGCTGCTTGTTTAAAAAGTTAAAGGTTTCTGTTGTAAAAACCGTAAGTACTGCAGTACTGTGCAAAAATGACAGGTTAAGATTGTTCCCAACGTGATGTTCTTTTATATCGGTGAAAAATATAGTCGAAAGAATATTTTATGACGTTTTATTATTAAGCCAAGGAAACATTGTGAAAAAAGTTCCTAATAATGTGATTATAAAAAGCGAGATGATAGCTAAAATATACAAAATTTATAGTTTGATATACTCACAGATTTACTTTTCACTTTGTTGACTACCTTCAATATGATCAGTGAATGAGAAGATTTTGTAAAACGAATTTCTAAATCCACTACTGCAGTTAACCAGCTTAATTAGCAATCGTTTACTTTGTAACAAAATGTAATGGGGGTTAAGTTTGCCGAAATAAGTCACTGGATGCAGATTTAAATATATGCGGATGTTCGTTGATCCAAAATTGAGCCCTGTGGAACACCGGAAGTTGATATGTTAATGAACTGAATAATCAATGTTGGTATCTCACAGTGCTGTCTTGTCTGCGAGAAATTAATTCATATTGATATATGTAGATGGTTGTGTAAAATAATCGCCCTAGATTTTTTCCATAAAATACAATCAATAATTAATGCGTGCCAATTCGTTTGTACGAAGTTGATATAGCGAATATTGCCTTGCCCGGAATTGTCAATAATCATAATCCCGGAAGTATAATGGGCAAAACATGCAAAATATGTGGTTGGATCATGTCTCGACAAAGCCTTATTGATAAGAAGGGCAGTTTGCTCGATGGAAAGATTTTGTTGTACAAGATGAATACTAAAATTCTTGTTTAAGCACTGTAAGAGAGGGGTATTGCGACTTTAAAAATATTGAATTGAATAATATAATTAACTTTGTTAAAATTCGAACAGTCCGTTAATAAAAAGCTCGATCTAGGTTATCATGCGCTTAAGACTATCAGCAAGCGCTCTTAGTGTATTCCTTACAAATAAAAGACATCGGAGATTTAAAAATCACGTTTATAATGGCTCTGTTAACATAAAAGGTTATCTCAGTATGAGAACTTACTCTAGGTAGTTTTAACTAAGCTTTGCAATGATCGCCGAACGGTCTATATTGTAGTTTATCAAACTATGCTAAAGAGAAATGCCTATAATATCAAATTCAAACAACATTGTGTTATGTTATGTTATGCTCTTAAGTGAATACTACACTGCATAGGCCTTATACCGCAGTTATTTCAAAATTTGTATAGCGTCAATACTTACTAGCAGAGTGAACGCTGTAATGCAGCGTACACTTTATCTGAATAGAGAAGAACACAGGGCATCATCAATGACGTCATGCGCACAAACCATTTTTAGCACGCGACACCAACCGTTGCTAGGTAATGATACCATTCAGTGGCGTGCTCGCATTCGTCTAATTCAACGTTCGCGTTTCCTTTCGAGTAGACGGTCAGAGTCAGGGTGTGTGTTTTTATTATTGCGTTTCGCATTTACTGTTTATACAGTACAGTTTCTTTATTATTAGTGGTTTGTCTGCATAATATATCCTTCTATATTGCTGTGTGCTGCGTATTGTACTGTAACCTATTAACTGACCCCTATTAACACCACAACGGCGGCACTGGTTATGACGTGCAAATCGCGCATGCAAATGATGACGCTCCTGTATTCTTTTCTATTCAGATGGAGTGTACTCGATCTTAGATCGCACTAGCTTTAGGTACTGTAGAAATGTTGGTTAAACATTTTGAATTCGATATTAATACGATGCATCTTACTGTGCATGGTCCCGATCAAATGTTGTACCCAGATAACGAACAGTGCTTGAATTCCTTAGGTCCAGGCCATCCAAGGTATAATTTAAGACAGCTTGAATTTGTGGTCCGGGTAGGTGATCAGAAATGTTCAATATGAGCCTATTGTGCGTGCACCATCAATAAATGGAAGAAATACGAATCGTATATAAAGCTTATCACGGTAGTAGATAGGGAGGTATACGCACGATGCAGTGTGGAGCGGGCCGATTCCGATTCACGTTAGAGAGAGATAGAGCATAGTGGGAATCGCTCCGCTTTGCATATGGCTACTTTACAGCGCACGCTAGCACGCTAATATCAATTTGATTCCCAAAATTACCTAAGCGAATAGCGATGAATCATTTACCTTTCAAAAAGTGTGGAAATGGTAACATTCTGTTGTTACTTGTGCAACAATTTTACAACAGATTTGCGTCAGATAATGAAAATCCGCTGCAAATTGAATCAATACTTCCAAAGCAAGTTGTCAAAATGAAATTTACGCTTTTATTTCTTATATTATACCATCAATAATGAGGTGTTAGGCATTTTGTATCTCTAGACATTTTTTTCTACGACAAAAGGTTCTCGTGATATTAGCAAAAATCCTTAAAAAACTCGAAAGTTATTAACTAAACAAAACAATTGCAAGAGTGCTTTTTGATCAGAAAATTAATTTTCTACATAATAGCTAAATTTAAAATTAAATATTTCGAAAATGTCAAAATTTTGGAAACATTTTTAAACACTTTTTGTGAGAAATTTTATTTCCTATCGGATGGTAATTTTTATATTTGAATATATTAAGTATTTTCTGAGATATTTGGGAAAAACCGGTTTTTTAAATAACCGTTTAGTTTCTTCTAAACAGTTTGCTGTACCGAAAATTTATAGGGACTAATAATACTCGCAATGCTACTAATCACATACTACTAAAAGGCAAAAAATAAAAGTTTGCAGAAAGGGTAGTTACCCCACAATTTTAGTGAAGGGGGCCCTATACCCTACTCTCACCAAAAACATGTTGCTTTGGGTAGTTGAGATTGCCAACTTTCAAGTTTATATGTTAAGTCTTTCGAAAGTTATCGCGTCCACACACAGACAGACATACTTACACGAAATTTTTGCTCAAATTTTGTTTTTGGACGTTTTTGAGCATTTTAAAGCGACTGAGCAAATAAAAAATTTTGATAATTTCTTTCGCGATACAATACTTATCATTCGTTGGATGTACAGAAATACGACTATTCTATATATTTCTTATATTATGAGGGTAATACTTGTTTCACACTAAATTTCAGAAGTATATCAAATAAGAGTGTTATGAAATAAAAAGTGGTGCTTCTGCAGTCAACGTTTATTAAAAATACACATACAACGAGATTTAAAAATAAAAAAAAATGTAACTTAGATTCCTTCTTCTTTCTTGCACTTTATTTATCAGTATCTCTGTCATTGTAGTTATAGTACTATTTAATTCTCATTATAATATAACAATAAACAAAATTTTGAAAGTAATTCTTCTTCGGGTTCTTTACAAGGAAACGAAATACAATATGTGTTAGAAAACAATTCATCCACTACATTGTCAAAAACAACACTGTGAATATGTTTGGTTAAATATTTTTTTAACTGTGAAATAATCTGATTTGGATGATTTAGCCGCCTTCTGAATTTTAAAATGGTAAGTGTAGATCAACTGTATCAGAAACATTTGTTCGACGATTTAAAAATTTTTTTGCATATAAACTTTTATTGGAAGAATTACTGTTACAGTTCGGCACTACACATTTTTATTATTTCAAAAAACTTCATACAAATACCACACCGAATGTATGGTTATGCAAGCCACTGGCGAGCGCTTTTACCACTATATTGCATCTCTTACTAGACCTCTCTCTCCCACACTGACTACGAATCTGGACCGCAGTTGCATACAGTTACCATACGGTCGTGCGTATACCTACCTCTCTATCTACTACCGTGAAGCTTATTCAGTGAAATTGGTAATATGCCTTAGAAAAATCCATCTAAATAGTATCTATTTGATCCCACTATCCATAACATCAGAAACCTACGGAGTAAAGGTGGAAAATTTTGTATTTGTAGAATACATCTATGGTATCATCCCAATCGTTCAGCTGACCGTAAAGCATAATTTTTTTGCAGAAGTTTAATCATTTGCTCAAGTATTTAAACTTCGCATCTATTTGATTTTACAGGTCGGTGATCTTGTAGCGGCTTTGCCTGAGTACAAGGCTTGGGCAGAGCTCGTAGCAGTTCCTGCCAAGTATGTCTTCAAATTACCGTCCAACGTGACCCCACTCGATGCCGCAGCCATCATGATGACATACACGGTAGCCTACATCCTCCTTTTTGAACTTGGGGGATTATCTAGCGGAAAGAGCGTCTTGGTCCATTCGGCAGGAGGTGGAGTGGTAAGTCTAGCTGTGTTTTTTTAACACATCGTAATCAAATATTGTTGAATTAGTATTCATATCCATTTTATTAATGGTAACTTAAAGTTTATTATAAAGTTTCCCCCGCTAATGATATCCTCCATTTGCACCATTTTTCTTGGATCTTTTAATATGACTGGAAGAGTTTTGCGCGACTCCACGAACTCCAATACCAGTTAACATAAGTAACATTATTTGACGGAGTTTCCTTTAGCGAACGCTTTTGCTAAGTCCGCAAAAACGCCCAGTGATACTTCATCATTATCAAAGCTTCCTGCGCTGTTCAGGGTATTTCTAAAGTAATTATTGTGGCCGATTGGTGATTTAGTTATAAAACTAAAGTTCCTTAAAATAAGCTTAATAAGGTTTGTCTTTATTGCGATACTGGGTGTTGATTTTTCTATATTTTCAATAGGGGCAGTGTAAACGAGTGATTTTAAATATCCCCACGCAGTAAAATCTAGAAGATTTCGTCCAGGTGACCTTGGGGGCCATTCATGTTGATTTAGAGATCCCTTTCCTATCCAACTGACTGGCAAAACATTATTTAAACTCCCGTACTGTTACTGGAATATGTGGATGCATGAACCACATACGTCTTTAATTCAGTCTTCTAGAAAATGAAGATATGTGCCGCCGTTCAATATTTGAGGGAGATCAACTAGTCCTTATAAACAATCACTAAGACATGTGGATTTTCATCAGCGCGTATGTGGTCATGAAAATATAATGTCATGTCTTGAGAAATTGCCTTCATCAGTACAGTGACAGCCTGACAGCAAAATAGGGATTAAATGAATAAACATCATTTATATGCATCGCTCCGCTGCCATCGACAGGACCCTGCCTGCACTAGATCGTAAGCGGTTACCACAGTTGTAACCCATTTGGTATGCAGTGTCCCGCTTAGATGGCGCCTAGGGCGTTACCTCTCACTTACAAACTTGRGATTATTTTCAGTTTTTCCCAAAAACCATTGGCAATACTGCAAACGGAACAGATAGTCAATAGTCATTAGGTTATTAAGTAGCAAAGCTTGAATATTCGAAATGTTTTTTGTAACTAATTTTTTTGTTGAGCAATTTTTCTGGATTTTCGTCAATATTCTGAAGAACATGGTAATGAGGTTGTKGATATATCGCATTTGTAAAGTTTAGCTCATCCAGTAATATTCCTTGATTTAACAACAGATCTAGTTTCTTGTAAACGAAGATGCACTTTAATAATAATCTTTTCTATAGGTTTTATGCTGC
Organism: Rhyzopertha dominica; assembly: GCA_025024175.1. Taxonomy (NCBI): domain Eukaryota; kingdom Metazoa; phylum Arthropoda; class Insecta; order Coleoptera; family Bostrichidae; genus Rhyzopertha; species Rhyzopertha dominica. The sequence goes on from QCXZ01000064.1 coordinate 38,968,944, forward strand.
AAATATTTTTTTTTTTTGAAAACGGAAAGGGTGTTTGTCCTAAATTAAACTTTGTCCATTTTTCGGGCCATAATCGGTCCATCGTCATCCTCAGGACAATAAAATTAAATACGTAATAAACAGGCATTTTTTTATTAAACTTTGTAACACTTACTGTTAACTCCAGATATATAAGGAACCAAAACGACGAAAACATACAACTTTGGATTATGAAAAACTAAACTATTACAGACTGCCGTAAAGTATGGCAGAACTGAATAAATAATTAGGTAATAGGTATCCAACCGTGAAAGTGACAAAACTAACAAAATTCTTTCGACATAATCAAGGGTAGAGTTGTTGAACAAGCTTAAAATTCATGTGCGATTTAACAAATATAAATATTTTTTTAATAGCTATATATATAAATTTTAGGTTGCATTATTATTTTTTAGTTTAACACTGTCAATTTAAAAATAAATAGAACTAAGAATTTTTATATCTGATTTTTATTGATAGACTTCGAATGTTGTTGTATATAACACATTTCATATAATGGATATTGGCCTGTAGTTTTGAACTTCCGACTTAACGCTTGCTTCTTTATAAATCGCTGTTACAGCAACTACCTTTAGTACATCCACTATTTTGTTAATAATAATAATAGGGTTTATTAGAATCCAACAAAATCCACATAGATAACACACAAATACAAGGTATTCTACGGACATTAGGTAAAGTAAATAACAAAGGTGTGCGCTCTGCGCTGTGTTGTCTACACTAGAAACAATCCGAGGACAGCTGTTTCGATCTATTAGATCTCTTCAGCTCGGCTATAGTCCCAATGTAGACAACACAGCACAGAAGTTTTACTCCATAAGTAGGAGGTCAACGACATAATGTCAGTAGGGAAAGCCAAACAATCTCAGGGAGCGACATCCACCGGCAAGCCGATGCCAGACGTTTCGTTGGGGCAGCGCTCATCGGCTTGCTGGTGGATGTCGCTCCCTGTGATTATTAGGTAAAGTACCTTATTTTTTAGAAATACTGATACAAATCTAATTTAATCTAGTTTAATCGACGACATATATTCATCGGAATAATAGTTGCTTACAGAGAGTATTAAAATATTTATAATGAAAAATATCAAGGTCTGATACTATCTCATTATAATGTCGACACAACCTGCGTAGGGGTGTGATAATGCTGATTAGCTCTACAGTGCATTATGCAAACGCGAGTGGTCTTCGACAATTATTATTATTATTATTAAGAACTGTATATCGCCATCGGCGTGAATAGAACTATAAGATATTTTTCAACGTATTAATTTAAACAAAATCGTGACACCAATAAAGGTCCTTCTTGCTTTCAGCGTTGTTAAGCCAAATTATATATACGAGTATCATTAGGATAAGTTCAGTTGGGTAAGAACCGTGTTCAATATAATAGAAATGCTTACAAAACTTGCGCTGTAAGCGCCCAATATCAATATGAATCGTCCTACATAACGCAGCAATACTCTAACTTTGATCTTACCTTACCGTAATATAAAGTTAAAAAAATGTCAATATTAGTAAAATTGGTACCTAGTTTTCCGGTAAACATAACCCATCATCCTGGTAGCATACTCACAGACATACTGTATATGGTGTATGAATGACAATCGCTCATCCAGAACTACACCCAGATCCCTCATTTGATGTACCCTACTTATAACATTATCATCAACTGTACAATCATAAGTAATGTTCGAATCAATTCTAGAGAATGTCATGACCCTGCATTTGTTTATGTTAATCCTTAAGGGACTGTTCATACATCACCTCCCAAAACCATCCAGATAGGCAGGCAAGCGCTGTGATAGCACACCATTCATATAAACATTAAATAAAACAGGATCCAAATTATACCCCTGCGTTACACCACTGGATGCGCAGTAAGTGGGCGACCGACAACTATTATATTTAACATATTGATAACGGTCGAAAAAGAGACAACTGAATAATTTCGACAATCCATCCCATAATCCTAATCTACTCAGTTTTGCAACAAGAAGCGAATGGTTCACAACATCAAATGCTTTTGACAGATCGGTATAGAGGACATCAACTTATCATCTGCTTTACAAAGCATTGGATACTGTATATAAATGACCACAGATTTGTTGCAGTTGACCTGCCTTGTACAAAAGCATCTAGGTATTACTGGTGTAAACAGTTTTAAGTTCATGCATTTATTATGCTCTTTTGAACTGTTTGTTTTCAGGCTAGTAATAGCCCCAGTGTCGCTTTCATTTCAATCAAGTATGTATGTTATTTTAATACCACACTTACTGTTTGGAATATTTGTCATTTAAATTGCATTTGGGAACTGCTTTGATTCGTGATTTGATTTTAACTTCGCGGTACCTTTGTATAATGCGGGCAAAACTATAAAGTAATTTTGTAGTTTATAACATTCCCATATGCGTGCATCGAAACTGTAACAAACAGGCAGATCTTCCTTAACCGAACATTCTTATCATCTTATTATTTAGAATAGTTGTCTTAAACAAAAACTTTTGTAAAATGCTTAGATCCAGCAATACATTTGTACTTTTAATATAGATGTACCTTGTTAATGCGATTTTTTCATTGAACTTAGAAGAAGCATTCCATTGTATGTTTATACTTACTTGTTGTAGAGTAATTTATGAATCCATTCTGTCAGAAATATAATTGGATGGGCTAATAACGCCACGAACTGTATAGTTATAGTTATCCATCTAGACCACAGTATGTGGTAACGAAAATTTTCGCGGTTATTACAACATTTGCTGGAAACAACCATGCGGAAAATAGACACATCGTGTGGGTTGTTACTTGTACATTGACCTTTGCGAATGGTAGCGCTTTGTAAGTTCATCCGGCTAAATTAATTGGTGTGAACTACATTAATCGCGGATTTTTAAAACAAGCCTGACTTAAAAATTGCCGGCAGCGTTACGAGAAACATGCAAAGATGGCGTTTTACTGAATCCAATTAAATGGGACTGTCGTTCTCAACTGTGGCAGCTAATTGAGATCCTGGATAATCTTAATAAAGAAATAATTAATCTTCATTATTGCGATTTTCGCTGCTCGGCGTTTTGTTTACGGTTTTCGTGTCGCTTGTTAACTGGGTTTAGGTTAGGAACATAATTTCCTGTCTTGGTTTTCACAACAAACGGATGTAGGCTGAGAAAAATTGCCGACTCAAAAAAGAAATTACGAATATCATAGTATAACGTCTTGTTCATGAGGTCTCCAAACTATGGCCCGGGTGTCTATTGGATACGGCCCGAACAAGAGGGCCGGACGAGCTTGTATTCGCACGATACTTTATTTTATTGACGCAGAATATCTTATACCGCACTTTGGAGATCATTTTGTGAAACCGCTAATGAGTCATCTAGCAGTGGTTTCACGAACTATCACGTAGGTTGGTACCATGTACAGGACATTATTATGATGCAACCGTAAAGGCTATTGCTGCAATCAACAATACACAGAACGGTGTATACGGCACATTCATAGATGGCATAATGGGTGCCACAAATGAAATACAGCTAACGCACGCATACGGGTTTAAAACAAAGTATGTTTAAATCAGATTGGCTTAAATTCATGTGGTTTACATATCAGATTACGCCAATGCAAGTTCTAAAATACAATATACCGCAAATTTAAACGTCAAAATAAATGACTCCTCTCATGGATTAAAGATTCTCATATACGGATGCCTCTGACAGTTTCATTAATGTATTTCATGTAATCAAATTTGTTAACGGTGACGATTTTTGTTTACGTATATTCTTTCATTGGTACTATCTGTAAAGACAGAGTGCTACATTGCCGATTGTCCCGTCATTTTGTAAGAGTCTGTAATGTCATCTAGCGGTGACTTTACGAACTACGATCTAGTTTTTTTTTTACTGTCGGTAAGTACAAAGACCGACGAGCATTTGTTGAGCCAAATAATAAAACATTGTATTTCGAAGCATGATATACGTATGTATAAATTCTTAGATAAAAATAGACATTGAAATACTATTGATTAAAATATCGTTACCCTGTAAATCAGTTATATCCGAATGTAGGTGAAGAACTAGACTAAAAGATCAATAACTCGTTAAAAGCTTGAATTGTAAAATCAATAGTGAAGTCTTCCAACTTAGTTTTCTGACTGAAAATGTAACATGAATTAAAATGCGTAGGTATAAAAAAATCCTTTTTGAAGTCCTAAATTGATGTCATTCGTTAGATCTGTGTATACAAAACGCTAACTTCCGTATGTCGTAATCCAGAATGAGCGTGTTTTTCATACAATATTTTTTTATCCAGAGCTGGAAAAATTAATTTAGAACGAGGTTTAGAACATTTATTCAACCAAGTTAGTGTTCTGCTGTATATGATAGATCAGGTCAGGTCAGTTCATTTCGTTCATCATATCGCGAAATTAACGATTATTGAGCGCTTATTATTTGATGGCGTGAACAGTTACTACGACATCCTACAAAACCATTGCCATTTCTAAGCATTTTCCTCATAAGGCGTGTTGATGATGAGGCATTGTACTTACAACTACCGGTTTTAAACCGCTATCATTTTCTACGACCTCTTGTGTACTTCATCTGGTACTCGAATAAACGTAAGATCTAGACAATATCAAAAACATCAGTAAACTCATTCAGGGTCGAAGACATTCACTCCAAGATTTTAGTTTTATAAGTAAGGATAATATATTTTCTCCAATATCTTTATTTTATTAGTTTTATTATTTTCTAGTGTTTGCTGACAAACTTAAGACTTTAAGCAAAACTGCGCATTAATTAATTCTCTTCAGTATATTTCGCTATTGAATGCAAAAATAGGAGGAGTTGCTGCCCCTTGATCAGTATTCGTTGTTTAAAAAACGCTTGTTGAGAATTTAATATACGCTTCACGAATTCATCTTTTCTCATTGCAATTCTGAGAATAGTGAGCTTCATATTGTATTGTGTATTATAGATGAATTATTTGAGAGCGGAATCATCTCACTGTAAATTAAACAGGACGCTTTAATTCCTTAGGCAATCACGAAATACCGCAGAGAAAAAACAAATTCATAGTTCTGTTCCTTCTGGGCATTATAAAATCAGAAAAATAACTAATTTTATGTTGTTGGCAGTCTGTCATGCCATTCTCGTATTTTACGCTTGAAAACAGGCTTTTTATAAACGTTTAAAATATTAGGGTGATATGTCATAATTTCCTGATAAACTGTGATGTAATCATCTTTGGCGTAAATACTCGGCAACCTCTTCAGCTAATTTGCGTCCTATCATCCGGATGAAAATTAAATTATGGCAATTTAGCAAATTTAGGCCAGGCAGTCGCGACTGATTTGAATAAAGAAACAATTAATTCTGCTTATCTTGATCTCTGCCGCTTAACAGTTTTATTAAGGCTGGTGTTGAGCTAGCGTACACGGACTATCGATCATTTTTGACAGATACATTGCAGAAGTATTCTTGGGGAAAACGGACAACTGGGTACTTAGAGCTGCGAATAAACTTCCGCTTGTCTTGATTGTAAAATGTATGTGCATTTTCTTAAAATATATTTTTTTTTGACGTGGTGCCAGTGCCAAATTACTACAAACTGTAAATATCCACCTCTGAGGTTTAATCCCTTTTATGCGGACGCGTGCTGGGTCACCAGTTTTTGTTGGTATTGTAGGGTACAGGTTAAATGGTAAGAGATAGAGTTAGTTCAATGTGCAAAAAATCTTGGTGAACTTGATTTGTTTTTTTAGATAGGTACACAGGGTGTTTTTGAAATTTGGCCTATTGCCACCTATGCCCGTATTTTGGTTGCTATAGTAGCTATAAAAAGTGCTTTTTAAGTGATTATTTCTGTACGGCAAAATGGCATAATTATTTTTTATAAATGTAATTATTTCCAAGATATGACAGTACAAGTTCGTTTTTTTTAATGAAACTTCCTGTATATTTTTACGCAGTTTAATTCTTCTTGTCTTTAGCATTCCAAAAATGTTGCATAGTTCATAAGTTATATCCATAGCTTTTAGATAATTCTGAGGGAACATTTTACATTCGCATATATCATGCAGTGGGTGATGAATGATGTTTTAAAATTATATTTTTCTCAATATACTATTAATTCAATTATTCGCTGCTTCAATATTTATTATTAACTACACAATCAATAAGCAAGAGAAATAAAAATACAGACAGCTTAGAAACTAATGCGGTATCTGAGAAAAATACTACGTAAAACATTAGACAAAATTAATCATGTAGGTAATAATAATAATATTAAAGTAAATGTTCAAACTGACGGCCGTTTTACTGTAAGCACCTGTCATATCGTTTATAAACTGCTTGGTTCATTTGTGTCCATCCACTGATTTCTAAAATAAGCATTTAGCATTTCCTTTACAATACAATATGGACAGGTACATATAATCGTTAATATTTTGTTTTAGTATCTTAATATAAGCATTTGTAATTAAATTTTCATTAAACAGCTTGTATTTAAACACACCACCCAGACATGGAAACCAAACGTTCCTTGACGAATAACGATTTCAAGCGAATTTACGTCTGACGAATAATGACTATTGAACCGGTTAAAAATCCCGGCCTTCGATACGTAGACTTTATTACTCCAAATAATTTTTTTGGGAAATTTTGAATTTCGTGCTTTTCTGAGAATACCATTGACAAAATTGTATTCTTGTTTCTTCCCCAGTATTATGTTTTGTACCTTTTATAAATATTTTTTGATATAAGAATTTATAAGGACTTGTTAAGTTTTTACCCTTGGTCTAGAAAATGATCCGAAATTCTGCAAATTATTGTTCTTTAGCCTTGCAAATATCCTGGTGTCAGGTTACCGACGATCGGGGTAATAGTTGTGATATAAATTAGCTGCTGCAATTTTATCTTTTTCGCTTTCTACGTAGTTATATTTCTGTAGGTTTTCATATTTCAGTTTTTGTACTATGCTAAATCGTAAAATACATACATAAAACTGTTAAATGAATTAATAAAAAGACAAAAGCAACCAAAACCCGCGTAGAGAATAATATCTATAGCTACCATCTGGTTTATCGTAATGTATTGTATAAATAAGTATGATAGATTAATGCGAGAATTATAATGTGTATAACACAATGTCATCTGATGGCCTTTAACATTATTATCCACCTGTCTCTTTGGGGAACCTGTGATCTGAACAATACTGTGGGCGTTTAAAAACCGACAGAGGTCTCCAGCGACGTTGCCTGCAAAGACTGCTGTTCTTAATAATAATAATAATAACAAAAATACGTCTATGCTATGTCATCTGTCTCAGTCAGAACAAGCTGTGGGCAGCTGTTTCGGCTTATAAAGCCTCCTCAGCACAGCCATAGTGCCAACGCAGACAACACACAACACGCCAACACGGCATAGATCTGGCTTTCCTTATATACAACAAGGTAGGCAAGATGTATGCGAGAATTATAATGTGGATAACACTTTGCTATCTAGTGGCCTTTAACGGTATTATACACCCGTCTCCGCGGGGAACTTGTAATCTGAACGGTAGCTCACAATGCTATGGGCGTTTAAAGCAAAGAGTGCAGTTCTCAATCATAATAACAAAATTATGTAACTTCTATGGACTACATTAAATTTTGGAAAACCTCACGCGAAGTAGAACTAAGATTAGATTTCTTCGTATCTCATAAAATAACACGTTCAGAAAAAAATGATTGCTTCAACCGAGATATGGACATCGATAGAAATCGCCGAAATTTGAGAAACAGCCTATATAACCAAGATAGGTTTGCGCTGTTGAACCAAGCTCAGCAAAGAGACGAGGCACCCTAAATAAAATTGTTTTTTTCTATCTCTTACCGTTTAGTCGCCGGTACCATGCAATACAAACATAAACTGCTCACCCTGTAGAGCGGTCTGCGGACTCTGCGAAAGTGGGAAACTATTTAACTTGACTTATTTGTAACGTTAATCAATATGAAAGTGTTTCAGATCACGTGACAGTATTGTGTTTCTTTGTTTAGCCATGTTTTTCTTTTAAATTGTTAGCACTGCGAGGACCGCACATTCTTAAATATTGGACCTAAATAAACTCTTAATCTTTCATGTATATTAAACCGCACCAGTAGTCCAGAACGAATCAATATCTTTATATCCAATAAGTACTATTAAAATATATTGGAAATGTTATCGGTAGGTCCCGTATATCAGTAAAGTGATTCCTTCTAATACCAATATAATGTCGATACGGGAACTCGGACCTTATTTTAGAGCCACGGTACTTTAGCCAGATATAATTCGGACGTCCGTWTAATAAKTTCCGTTCGAACGTAGACCGCATCTGTTGGCAAAATTCCATTCGAATCATACGTTGGCAGATGTTCTGCAGAGCCCCCGGCTAGCAACAGCCGCCGGTGCAACAGGTTGCAAGGTGTTTGCCCCCGCAGTCTCATCGGTGGCGGCGACGCCGCGACGCCTACAGGCGCCCCAGAGTCTACCCCCTTTAAGATTCAAATCGATCTGGCCAGTGCCGCACCCAGGCGTCGGTTTTTCCCTGCCTTCCGAACATATGTTTGCTTTTACCACGGGAATACGCGATTTTATTGCTCTTGGGTAGCATTGGCAGTTACCATGGTCTTATACTGCATGGAAGTTGTTGATTTTGTACCTCGTATTTGGTGTACTATATGTATTTTCGTTTTATTTTGTACTTGTTCGGGTTGATGTATTTAGACGAATGTGGCATAATTTGTAAAAAAAATAATGTGATTATACTAAGAAGACTTGTCAGTTTGCATCAAACATTCTTTTGCACTGATGCAGTCAGATATTTAAAGGAATGCTTCTTCAACGGGCAAAAATTATTCTTCCGGGAAGCCTGATGGAAGGACATACCGCCAGTATCAAACTGTTCACAATCTAACGATTACGATGTGTGGTCAGAATAATAAAATTATCTTATTTTCTTGGTGGTGACGGGCTTTTTGGTTCCTTTTTGTAATAAAAATTACAGGCGTTGTTTTACGTTTCGGCCGCTCGTTTCGGCCTTTTTCCAAACTTTTATTTTCTTGGTCTACCTGCAGAGACGCACAAGATTTGTCTGTTTTGTGATATTGCTTGTTTATCGTATAAAAAGAAACCAAAAAGGCCGCTACCACCAAGAAAATAAGAAGATAACAACACTGTTCCGCCAAAACAAACAAACACAATAATAAAATTATATCTACATTTCACTAATTCTAATTACTAGTTACCTATACAAGATGGTATTACTATAGGTAGAACTGGGAAAATATAATTTTATTAAGTAAATGCATAAACCAAAATAATATATTTCAAAAAGATAATACAAACACATAATGATATTATTAAAAAGTTATTGAAGGTGAGAATACTAAGTTCAAAAGCATTTCTTCCTCTGTCGTAAACATGCAACCAGTCTTATAAATATATTTGAAGCTTGCTTGAATTGTAAGAAAGCCTGCGTTGCCACTCTACATTTTGCCTTTTACGCAAAATCATCTGACACGTGACAATGGGCTCAAACTTCTCTGTACTTACCGCTAGATGACTTATTCCCGATTTTAATGACCTGGCAATCGGCAATGTAGGTCTCTGTATTTACAGCAAAGTCGCCGTTGTAAGATTGATAAGCGATTTTGACAAAATGACCCCCAAACAAACTGAGCTTTCCTAACTTTCAGTCAACGTTTTTAGAAATGGCTGCATATTTGCCAAAATGAATGACATTTCTAGTCGGTACACAAAAACTCCGCCTAACAAGCGGTAGGATACTTTGCGAGCATATTGCTCTTGTTGACCACCCTGAATGATAATGGCACGAACAAGTGTCTCCGTGGCCAATAGACATTGTTTTCAGACCATCTTCTCCATACTCGTATTGCTGTTTAAGTTTGAGGTTGCAATTTCATGCATAAATGCAACCTTTTTAAAAATCACTTAATTTATTAAATTGGCCGTATACACAAATTTTATCAATGCCGTCTAATATACAGAAGATCTCACATATAATCAGGGTGGAAAGGGCGAGTGGTTTGCCGCATTATTGTAAAATCGTGCAATAAAAATTGCGAGATAAAGCAGTATTAAGGTTATCGCTTCTTTTTCTCAGCAACTTGAATTATAAGTACATATTATTTTGCTGTAAATGTTAAACCACATACGGGGTCCGCCACCTAAAACTCCCCAGGCTCGTATTTTCTTTATTTTTTTAGGTACAACCTTAAGTTATATGTCAAATTGTAGGTCTATTTAAACTTTATAAAGATAGCTTAGTGGGTGTCCAAAAAAAAATTTTGCAGATTATCATTTTGTATTTAAAGTTAATTTTTGTAAATATTTTTTAACCTTACCCCGTATAATAAATATTGCTTCATAGTTGAATGCCGACTTTTGTCTTCTTCAATTTGTGTCATTACCATGTATGCGAAATTTTTACTACTTCTTAGTGAAAAACAAGAAAAACTAGTCGCCGCCATGTTCTTTAAATAGGGTTGTTCAGAATTTTTAAGTGTTAGTTTAGTAGTTTATTACGGTACAAATTGTGCCTACATATCCATCGCTACAAACAAAACCCCATAATTTTAAGTAACTTTTAAATAAATCAAGTACAAAGTTCGTTCTAAAGAGAGAGAGAGAGGCTAGAAAACGAAACCTTGCGACCAGGCTAGTGCGCGATGTAGAAAACCAAACTGGCCTCATCGCAGGGTTTCGTTATGGGGTTTTGTTTGCAGCGATGAGTATGTAGGCACAATTTATACCATAATAAGCTATTAAACTAACACTTAAAAAATTGTGAACAGTCCTATAACAGAACATGGCGGCGACAAGTTTCTCTTGTTTTTTACTAAGAAGGAGTAAAAAACCGCTGCAAATTGAATCAATACTTCCACATCCAATTGTCAAAATGACATTTTGAGCATTTTTCTCTCTGCACATTTATTCTAAGACAAACGGTTTTCGTGATATTAGCAGAAATACATAAATTTTTAAAATCTGTTTTTCCAAATAACGCGAAAAGTATTAACTTAAAAAAAAATACTAAAGCGCTTCCAATCAGAAATTTGATTTCCTATATAATACCAAAATTTTAAAATAATCGTACAAACAGGGACCAAAATACGTTTTTTGCAAATATTTCGAAAATGTCAAAATTTTAGATAAATTTTTTAAGATACTTTTTGCGAGAAATTTTATTTGCAATCTGAAGGTATTTTCATTTTTTGAATATATTAAATATATTCGGAGATATTTAGGAAAAACCGTTTTCTTTAAGTGTCGCTTTTTTGCTAATATCTTGTAAACAATTTGCTGCACCGAAATTTTATGAGGGCGAATAATACTCGCAGTTATGGTATACTACTAATCACATACTAAAACGAAAACAAATAAAAAAATAAAAATTTGCAAAAAGGGTAGTTACCCCCCAATTTCGCCCCCTTCCCGATACTCTAATTACCCCAAAAACAATAGGTCGCTTTGGGTAGTTGAGATTTATACGTTTGCCAAATTTCGCATACATGGTAAAGACACAAATTGAAGAAGACAAAAATCGGCATCCGACTATGAAGCAATATTTATTATACGGGGTAAGGTTAAAAAATATTTAGAAAAATTTACATTATTTGCTAAATATCACAATCTGCAAAAAAATTTTTGGACACTCACTATGCTATTTTTAGAGTTAATTTGACATATAACTTAAGGTTGTACCTAGAAAAACAAAGAAAATACGAGCCTGGGGAGTTTTAGGTGGCGGACCCTGTATAGGTGTTGCACTACTTTTGAGCTTTAGCATATTTCATGCAAATACGAATATGGAGATATTTATGAAAGAAAGGTTATATTTAAACGGTTTGATTATATTTACCAAGTAATAACGTTTATGTCCATTGCCTTTTTTCTTCGGTATGTTACCCTCATTTTGGGCGTCATTTACATAGTGAAGGTCGGTTGTAACTTGTAAACCTATATGTGCTTCCGTTGATTGCTTTGCCATATCAGTTTGTTGTAAATAATGCATAAACATTCCATCCGGTTAAATTCGGTGTTAAAACGCTTATGAAATGTGCACCGAGCAAGTTAAAATGCATGTTGTATAATTTGTGGTCATTTATATTACCAAAGTGACGGAGACGATGTAAAGTTTGTTGCGGTCGTTTACAACTTTATTGCCTACATTTGGGTACCTTTGAGTTAGTATTTTAAGTTATCTAACAGGAATAATTGTGTTAAAACCACACGTTTAGTTCCTGTTATCTGCCTGTGTTATCGGCTTCTGGAAGCTGCGATGACAGTGTTGCTGAGTCCCTTTGAAGCTTATCGAGTTATTTTACGCCGCCGATGTCTCAATTAACTTACAAAGCCATCCCGTGAACAATGGAGCTTCATTTTGTTGAAATTTAATTCGTTTTTGACGGGCCGGCGCACCAAGAGAATAACCCGCTGGAAATTCAATCGAAGGAGAATTTTGCCATTGTGCCCCGGGAATACGTCTGGCGTTAGCTGTCGTGTCAGCGAAGGATGAAGTCCGTTTTCAGCGACGTGCCAACCACGAGCATCAAAAACATTATTAAAGGAGTGTATGTTGAAAAAATGTCTATAGATTATCTGTAGAATATATCTCTCAAATGATCTGATTAATTTAATTTTTTTAATGGCAGTGGCTTGATTTCGATGCTAATAACAATCTCGACAAACTCATTGCAATCTCGATCCGATTAAACAAGTGAAAGTTTTTTATTTACTTTTTATAGTTACCCGAAAACCTTAATACTAAAATATTATGGGTCGGTTTCTCTTCTCTATTTTAAGCTAAAATCTACTCTGTATTTAAAATCTAAACCAATCATATACCTCAATTTAAAATATTGTCGTGGTTACGGGGTTAATTTTAGCTAACATCAGCTTTAACAAAAAGAAGAGAAACCGGCCCTATGAGTTTTACTTCGTGTTAAACTTTCGATAAAAATTTGGAAGGTTTGTAGCACATGTCCATGTAGAACTTCTGAAAAGTGACACATTTTGCTAGCTTCAGAAGGAGTGTTCCGCTTTCTAGAGATATCTTTGCTGGGACTATGCTATGTGCTATGTGGAAACGTCACTGTGCCCCTATGAATGTACCTAATGAGAGAATTGACAATTTAAGCGTACAACAGAAAGCAACTAATGCCAGTATGTCACAGCATGCATATAACGCTTTTTATTCACTGAAATATTTGCAAAAAGAAACGAATGCAAAGGACAAATACACACTTATTCAAATCCCACAGTTTCCTGTGAAATCTTCAAACTCCAAATTAATATACATATTTCTTTCTTTGCTATCAAATTTGTACGAAGACGGAGATAAAAACACATATAATATTCGAAAATGAATAAAATGAGAAAACGACTAACATTTAAAGCCGAATAAATTTATTCAGTGCGTTACCGAATAAAACGAATACGATTGCTAGCTTAATCGTTTCCGAATATCCGAATAAAACGAATAGTAATATTCGTTTGCGAATAAAAGGAATATGAGTATTTGTTTCCGAATAAATGAATACGAATATACGTATACGTTTATTCGTTTCTCAATAAAACTAATAAGAATATTCATTTATTCGCATCGAATATCGTTCGGAACAATTTTGAGCGAATATTCGCTGTACTCTATTCGAATAACGACATTTCGATATGAATAGACAGCACTGCTGTATTCTATAATGCTACTGAACCGCATTTGGCATTTTTGTAGTAGCATTACATAATATAATCTTGGACATATTAGACGTCGCTAAACCAGCTGATCAAAAGTCATCACAATGTGAGAAACTTGTTCTAAAATTATACAATCCTCTATCTAACAGTTTTACCTCAGCTAGATCGTATTTTATGATCCTGGTAATACCATGTTGTCTTGCTAGTATAATCCATGATCTCCGCAGAACACTTTTCTGCTCTAATATAATAAGATAATATTTTGTCGGATAGATCGCTGTCTCTTGAAAACACTGACAAAAAATTAATAGTCTGACGTTTCGATTACAGCTGTAATCTTTGTCAAAGACGAACTTGTGTCAGGCAAATTTTCATCTTTGACAAAGATTACAGCTGTAATCGAAACGTCAGACTATTAATTTTTTGTCAGTGTTTTCAAGAGACAGCGATCTATCCGACAAAATATTATCTTATTATATTATGGACGCTGAAAGCATTCGCCCTCGTATACTTTTCTGCTCTTTTTGGCAGGATTTTGTTCTATTCGACTGTTCCAATGCAGAAGTTTAAAATGTGACCGCCATTCAAAGTATAAATCTAAAGAGATGTCTAAAATACTTACTTTAAATAGCCGACATAGGAAAGTCTCTACTAAAATTATTTTTCCTGAATCCGTTTATATTAGAGTATTGGAGTAGTTTATAGAGGGCACCAAATATTCGCTGCTTTAAAATTGGAAAAATTTATTTCCAACAATTAAACGAAATCTACAATATTCTATGTGTTGTAAAGTTGTTGCCTGCAATGTGATGTACCAATGGCAATTGCTTAGATGGAAAAATACTTCCCCACCCGCACCTCCATAATGTGTTCTCGCCTAGATTCCTGGAGGCCTTATAGTGCATTTAATAGCGTTACTAGGGGAGTAAGCCAGGAGGTCCGGGTTCGAGTCTGGGTGAGAGCAGATCATACACCATGCCAAGTAATGATTGCATCACATTGTGGTTCTGCGTTCTGCCTCAAGTATTATTGCTTGTTAAATAAATAAATAAATAAATTATTGTTCATATATTTTTTTGTTTTATTTGCTTCATTAAATGTTGTAGGCGAAAACTAATTTTCTTACTCTGAAAAAACTAAGCAGCTGCTTCATTTATACTTGCAAGTAAGTTATTTTATTTAGAAGTCTATGAAGTTTTGTCGGATAAGGAAAAGTGGGGATATATCATTTCTTACGCTACAAAATTCAAATGTGGTAGTAAATTTTATTTGTAAATTTGGTAAACTACGCGAAAATTTTATTTTAATTATTACATTCCGTTAAACCTATTTTCCGTTGGCCTTCTCGAATTTAAAGATATTGGTCACTTGTTTACGTCTTCTATTTTGCCGTTACCTAGCAACGGCGTTGAATTTATCTAATCTCGACGTCGCCATTGTCTTTATGTACTTGTGCTCAAAAGGATGGTTCATTCCATTCATTTCTCTCATCAATATACCGTAAATATCGTCATAAACGGAACTCGTGTCCGTCTGTTATGAGTCTGGGTGTCGAACACGTAAAAGGGGTGACTTCGCATTTACTAGACGTGGATATTGATCCGAATCTATGATCCCTACGCAGCTATTTGGCGCCGGTGTGCGTTTCATGGAAGAATTTGCTCTGTTGCCGCATTTTTCGTCGAAAATGGGGAACGTAATTTGTTTTTTAAATTTTTAAAATGGATCATTTTTCATTTTATGTAAAACATTTAATATTTATTCAAGTCCAAATAAAAAACTGGGCCGTTAGAAATGATAACTTAATGTAATATAATAATACTATTTTCTGTACCATATGTTGCATCCGAGTTACATTATTTAAATTTAAATAATACAGTGATATTGAAACTGTTTATTAAATTATTTGGCGATTAAATTTGTACACCTTGTTGCTATGACAGACGTTACAGGAAATTAGATATCTGCTTTTCAGTGGATTTTACAAGTATCCATAAGGAACTAACCACAAGTATCTAATTTATCCTAAAATTCGATGTTTAACAAACACACACCAGACCAGATCATGCATTGGCTATGCGGTCTAAGGTCTAGTGTTCCAAATTAATAACTGTTAAAAATATATTTAATTTGTTATTGTAATTCTGGGTAATATTTCTTTTTCTACTATTATATTATTCGAACAGTCGTAATTTTTCTGGCATCAATCTTATAATTTGCACTTTACGAAGATTCTACTCTGCCTAATTTTTAAAAGAATATACATATTATTTATTTATTGTTTGTTTCACAGTGGATTGTATTATCAGAGTGAACATGGATACATCTGTCAATCTACAACTAAATCATTAAAGGAAATCTTGCCAAAAATATATTGAATATATCTTGCAAATTAAAAGTATATTTTTGTGGTATTTTTTCATTGCAGGTTTCTGATTCTGTAATTTTGGAAGTTTGACATTTTTTAAGATAAAGTAATCTCGGTTGCAATATTCAAGCAACAACATAAAGGGCAACCCTCTACACTCTAAATTTAATACCTTTTTCCACCAAACGATGGGGCAAGCACAGTATCCTTATTGAGCAACAATTTCCGATTTTTATGCAACCCAACATTACCACATTTGATAATCTGCAGAGTTCAATGACAGGTAAGATCTACCCTCGGATCTACCTGTTTTTACGATTTCACCCAATGTAACCAGGCCAGCTCAACCGGTGCGGTATAGCTAGGAATATGAAATTAGAGTTCCAAATGGACAGATACAACGCTCGTAGGTATAAAGGGTCGGCGTGAACGAAACTTAATAGCAATTACCTTCATTTTTAAACTCTTTGAGGCATGCCTGTTTAATAAACCAAAATATGTAAAAGGTTAAAGTTATTAAAACTTGAAACATTACAGTTATTATTATATTATTGAWAAAATTATTCACTTAACACCGCGAAATGGGTCCACTGAAGTCAATGAACCAGTTTTTCTTCTCTATTTTAAACTAAAGTCAGCTTTGTTAGTTGAAGCTACTTTTGTCATCATAACAAAGTTGATTTTAGCTAATATCATATAAAAAAAATAAGCTTTTAGATATTTATATTGAATTGTGGTAAGTCATTTATTTGGGTACTACTACGATAATTGAATATTTAAAAAGTGCAGATATTTTTAAAAACTTTTAAAGTACTTAGGGCCCGTTGCACAAAGCATGGTTAACCAGACCCCCTGGTTAACACGCGGTTAACCAGCCGTTGCCATAGGCAGCACCAATGAAGAACGCTTAAAAAGAACCGTTTCCATGACAATTACCCGTTGACCGCGTGTTAACCAGGGGGTCTGGTTAACCACGCTTTGTGCAACGGGGCCTTAATGTTTCAAAATACAACAAATATGGCAAACAAAATGTAATAAAGTAAAAAAAAATACATTTTCTCTAACCGCGTTTAAAATAATAGCATAGAAAAACTCTTATACCACTACGAAAGTATTGCTTCGAATTGCATGTAATAGTATGGCGTGGATGACTACATATAAAGCACATATTACATACATTTTAACTGGAAGGTTTAATATATCGTTCAAATTATTAATGGATAGTATCAACGAATTTGCCATTATTATTGGAGGGATAATTTTGTTTATGTCTAATAAGGATGTTTCTTGCATGTTTGCTAAGTAATTGTACATATTTAACAGAATATTTATAGTTAGAAGGTAATAAGGTTTTTAGATTGTTATTACATTCTGTTTTATAAGTGGAACTAAATTGAGGTGTACAAAAAAAACGTTTTCTATGTAAAACTTGCTGTACTTATATGAATCTCTTAGTTAAAATTTGAAAATTCCGAAAACAAAAATTCTCCTTTACATCGTCCTAATTGTACTACAGATGTGCTTAAAAAACAAAATTCAACTGGTGACATTCCTTGACTAATATGAAATTTATTTTCTTGAAGAAAGGATGTGTTTTTGTTAATGTCATTTACTTGCAGTGTAAATTCATGTCTATAAAAATCCTATCAGGAATTTTTGATATTTATACTTGTCAAAACGTTGTCAACGTTACTCTAAAATTAGTCAGATCCTGTCATAACTCATATTTTAATGGCACCCAACTTAGCAAAATGCAATTACTTGCCTGAAAAAATCCTTTTAAATGTGGTAAATTTTCAATAATTTGGGCTTACGTTTAAAGTAAATAAATTCATAAATAATCTTTAAAAACACAGTTACAATTTTTCAAATATTTTACAATACCATGGAAATCTGTAAGTGCAATGTGATATGTTCCAAAACCAGAAAACGTCGTTTAACATAGGCATTATAAATATATTTCCAATAAAGGCATAACCAACAAAATTCTCATATTTAAATTTTAGATTTCAAATTTGTAGTGTGATATTTGCATAAAACAAATTACAAGCAGTAGTAGTGGAAGAGGTGGTGAGKTTTGGTAGTKGTAGKGGTATTGTATATAAAAAAAACTAGCTTCATAAATGTTGATATAATGTAATAAACAAACAAGAAGCGCCAAAGGAATGCTACGAAAAACTCAAAATGAAAAACTTAAGTAGTAGTTATATATTATCATTTTACACTCCCTTGTTCAACTTTCTGGTTGTCTCCTGTTACCCTGCAAATATAATTTTAAAATGTATTGGGTTTGCAGATATGTTACTGGAAATTTGATTATAAACTTTGAAAACGATGTGGATAATGTTCGATAGATTAATATACGTTTTCGAAAAAACGTCGGATCCATAATTTTTTGTTGTTTGTAATAAGATGGCCATTTACTAACGCGTATTTTCTTGCAATTAATTGTAATTGGTAAACTCATCGCTCCTCTTTTGCAAATATTATTATTGCATGTATGCTAAGGTAGTGCAATTTAGTATAATATACCTGAAATAAATTAATAAACGACTTACTATCATTCGATGTGTCTAAAAATTAATGGGCCTTAAATTAAGGTAATATGATTTGTTTAGATTCTCATTACAAAGATGATTTTAACTTAAAATACAGATGATAAACCTGCCCAATGACTTCAGTTGACAGATTCCACAGTGTTAAATGAATAGCAATAAAATAACACTTCATAATGTTTCAAGTTTTATTAACTTGCTACGTTTTACAAAAGAAGGTTGCTTATTGATATTAGATTTTGTTCACGCCGACGACGCGACGCCGACCCTTTATGCCTAAGAGCATTGTATCTGTCCATTTGGAAAAATAATTCCATATTTCCAGCTCACCGCACCGCCTAAGCTGGTCTGTTTATATTAAATAGGTAGTCGTAAAAACAGGTAGATCAGAGGGTAGATCTTACTTGTCATTGAACTCTGCAAATATTCMAATATTGGGTTGCATAAAATCGGGAATTGTTGCTCAATAGGGATATTGTGCTTACCCCATCGTTTGGTGGAAAAAGGTACTATATTTGTAGTGTAAAGGGTTGCTTGTTATGTTGTTGCATGAATATTGCAACCGATAGTACCAGACATTACTTATATTTGTTTAAAAGGAAACTAGTTTGTCATTTACATGATACAAAAAATTAAATAGTTATTTTGATTTTATGTGAAACTGAAAACTTGTGTATTTGAATTAAATAATAACTAAGTGCGTTGTTTAAAATTTCACAATTGCACTCTGTTCTACATTATTTCCTCTGACAAATATTTTCGCCTGTCCCTGGCAGATTTAATGTGTTGATGATGTTTAAACTCAATTCATAAATGATTATTGGAAAAGAGTTTCTCTAACCAAATATGAATTTTTATGCCATATCTAGCAATTTTGCATCAGAAAATGTAAATAGATAAAGCTGAATTTAGTTTTTTCTGTTAGTTTTATAGTCAAATGAATAGTGCTATGAAGGTCCCACAAAAGAAGTGTGTTACTATTCGCTCAATGTAGCATTAAAACACTCATCCCATAATTTTACCAGCTATATAATAATTTAAATGGAACCTGAAAGACATATATCACTTATTTATGGTAGTAACTTGCACCACTTTCCGCACATTTTTAATTACTACGAGTAGTAGCGGAAAATATGATCAAAATTTTGAATGCGAAACCTTTTTCCTTCCATTGCAAGTGTGGCTTTATATTTCATTCAGTTACGCAAATTCAAAATTTGGGTTTACATAAGTTGTTGCCTTTTCTTAATAGTAAATAAACTTCTGCTCTGGTCAACTAATTAGGATCCTATAACTAGTTTAGTCCTTGTTAGGACTCAGGAATACTGAATTAATAGACCACAGCACTAATCTGAACACATCTGTGCAAAACTTATTTGATTTAAAGGAAGTACATGATATAAAATATTCCTCATAGATGCTGATTCCAGGATTCTGCCGTCGCAAGCAATATTAGTAATAGGTATTAACAAATTAGTTTGTTTTTGGAATAATGAATAGAGTGAATATCGGGATCATAGAGAGTAGATGACATTCCTTTATCAAATTAAGTAATATTTGTTGTTTTGATATTTTTTTTCAACAATCATATTATACATCTTCATTTTTGCAGGGCCAAGCTGTGGTACAACTTGCCCACACAGTGCCAGATGTAACTGTATTTGGGGTGGCCTCTAAGGGCAAACATGAGGCCTTGAAGAATGCCAATTCTCCGATTGACCACCTTTTGGAACGCGGCAACGACTACAGCAGCGAAGTAAGAAAAGTTTCACCAGATGGCGTAGACATCGTGCTGGACTGCCTTTATGGAGAAGAGTGCAACAGAGGGTACTCCCTGCTTAAGCCCATGGGGAGATACATTCTATATGGATCATCGAACGTGGTCACGGGAGAGACAAAGAGCTTCTTCAGTGCTGCACGTTCAGTAAGTAAAATTGATCAGTATGTTGAAGGGTTTACCACAAACTAAAATGACACACACCAATTGCTACTGATGTTTTCAGGTGATAAGTAACCATTTGGGAACAATAAATTTCAGACATTGGTAAAAATTGGTTATTTTGGCAGTTTTAGAAGATTGCGCGAATGACAAGTGAATATGGTCTTAAATGCATATTACATACTCTGAACAATTTATTTGATGTAATTATGTCAAAAACTAACATTATTTTTAGAACAGAAAAATGTTTCTTGAAGTTGCGTAGTTGTGTGACATCATTAATTTGTCGGAGTATTTGTTAATTTCAACAATGGTGTTTTCAGAGTTGGTATTGATTATAATCAGTCCTAACAGTTTGGATTTAGAACGAACACCCAACTCTCATTCTAAATAAATACAAAAGCTACAGTTTGATCATAAAAAAGATGTGAATTAAAGTTCGATAAGTGTTAAAAATAAGAGGTTATACAACTTTATGCCTTACATCCATTATTGATACTGATTTCAAATGCTTGATTTTAGACGTCACTTAATAAATATCTAAGTAAAATTCATGCAGTGGCACTGAATTATGAACTATATGTATGGGTTTGTATAGAGAAGATGATTCTTTGTACACGAGAAATTACCAATTCCAAACAAAAATATTTATATTTTGTTTATATTAATGCTTTGCACACTCACTTTTATGTTCAGTTCTTGTTGTTTTTTTTGTAATAGAGATTATATAGCTAAAGTAAAATTAATAATTAAACTATTTTGAAATGCTCTGGAATACTATTACTTTCGAGCAAGTCCCATAAACATTAATTAAAAAAAAAGCAGTTTGCTACATTTAGCAAGAAATGTCGCAGTGGACAAAAAATGTGCCGCGAGGCTTATTACACAACAAATATCAAAAGTAGACAACCCTACTATCTGGTGATACAGAATAGATTTAGATGTCTGGCATTTTAGACGTGCTGCACTTATAAACACAATAACAGTTGCAAAATAATGCATAATCTAGATTTTCAAATTTCAGTGTCCTCCAGGGTGGTGTAAAAATTAGAGAAAGCACATCTACCCATTTTAAGAGAATAAAATCCCCTTTTTAATGGTTAGTTTCATAGTGCTAAGTATTCAAACTTGAAACAAAAAAATTATTGTATAAAGTTTGTCTTTCTTTAGAAGAATTTTGTGGTTCAATAGTATTTAACTTGTTGGGTTGTTTAGACAACACAGCCCTAATCCCTTCATCTGAATTGCAACTCGCCTACTAGCCTCACGCTGGTGAGGGTTTCCAGGGCCGTATTTAAAGTAATTATAAAATAAAAAATGAACAAATTTTAATTAAATAGTGAAGTACCTATTATGTATACATTTACTACAAAGACTATGTAGGTAGATAATTCTCACTATATATAAGTATTATAAATTATTATTACGCCACAGTCACTATTAAAATATTCTTCATTACCACTGCCACTTCCTATATTTATAATTAATTGTTGCCCATGATTGGCGCGACAATTATCTTTGATTTTAACTACAAGACACACAATTTGCCCCTCTTCATTTATTTTATTGACCTCCTCTCATGGTGCCAACACTAAATTTGGGATATGTATTCTTTCACCTTAAATTCTTTTATCTCTAACTCTACCCATATCAATTCGACGAGATTAAAAAACAATAGGGTTGAAGCTGATCCACTTGATGGTCATAATTAGCTTTTTCATGGTCCGCTTTATATTCTTTTTTAAAACTTCAACTTTTAGTACTTCCAACTGCTGTTCTTTGTATAAATATCCTCAAAATACAAGAAACATTTTATCTCCTATTTTGCGACAGAATGGTACCCGGCGTTGTCAGTGTGATAGTCAATTGCACTTAATAATAATGGATTCTTGATCCATTCCATCCCAACCCATTTTACAGTATGATATGAATTAATCGACGTTTCATCTAGATAGATTATCGGTCTACCTTTGTTTCGGAACTTACTTCCTTCATCATACGCTAATCTTGGGTGATTCCATCAAAACGTGTCTTTTATTTGACGTACCATAAAGTTTTGACCCTAACACAAATTTACAAAAATCATAAGTAATCCTCCTTAATAAATAAGCATGTTCACATTTAGCAGCTTCTTAAAATTTCTGTAAGGGATAACTTATTATTTCTCCTAATTTTTGTCAATTTTTAAAAATTTTAATCATTTTTTTAATTAGAATTTAGTTACTTAAAAAAATAATTGAATTATTAACTCCGCCACCAGTTTCCTCATCACATTATGCACACAGTTAGACCAACTATTTGATGTAATTTTCGCATCTTCTTCTTGGATAGTTTATATAGTGCTATCACTAAATTTTGGCGCAGCATTTTGCCGCCTTACATGACTCTTTAAGTTTGTGACAAATCATTTAAATTGAATTAAACATACAGTGATACGGCGTTAGCCCATTTTTCTTAAAAAATTATGTAAATTCCTTACAGCAGTTAGTTTTGAATTTTCTTGTGTAATTCTTCAATAATTGTCAATACAAAATTATTTTTGTTTGCCTCATAAATCATACGTCATATTAAATTTGCATGATCATCATTGAAATACCTCGACGAACCACCGTTTTTTTGCACTTTTCTGTCCTGAATTCCATTTACAGCTATAAAGCTCACAGTTGATTGTGAAATTTTGGTCATTCTACTGGTTTTTGTGAGAGTCCCACTTTCTTCTTCTGCATTTCAATAGTTTCAAAACTATTTGTTTAGCTTCAGATGGTAAATGATTATGATTTCATTTAATGAGGTTTGACTCTTCAGGTACATCATTTTCAACATTATTGTCAAAAACATCTTCCTCCTTTCGATTTATTTAAGAACCTCTATGTTGATTTCACCTTTTTGTGGGTGCTGTAAAAATATTTCAATTCGTAGTGTTTTTCTATAATTTATTGCTAGTTTAAAACATACTTTACATAACGCAAATAAAATGTTTAGTCTTGAAAGAAACTGTTTTGTTGAAGAATTATAGAACTAAAACTAATAACAGGCAACAAACGAAAAATGCGGAAAATACAAGAACTCAACTGGTTGATACACAAGAGGAAAATGGTTGTTTCTAAATTTGACAGAGCATAGAAAGGTAAATATTTTAGAAAAGCTGTTTATACATATTTTCTTACAACATAATTAAAAGTAGGTTGCAGATAAATCTATTTCAAATTGATAATTTGTATTTATCTTAAAATTAAGTACGGCTCATTCTCACAGATATTGTTCAAATCTATTATAAACATCTGGGCGTCATTACTTTTATGGGGGTCTAAGAGCGGGCCGTTATAAAGTGCTTAAACAATCAAAACCATATTCGCAGAATACTTCTGGTCAGTTTTTAACAGTGCATCTAGCCAGATAGGAATGTTTAGAGGATCATTTAGGATATCTAGCAGTAAAACATGGTAGTTGCAATTACAGTCTTGCCTTTTTCCAAGTGCTCTAAGAGCACCAGAATCTCAGCAAACAATAATTGCCTGCAGATGAAACCGTTTTTGCCTTGTTAGTTCCAGTTTTATTTGCTCACATCCATTCCTTAGGCTATGCTATCGCTTTATCTCGGCCATATAATGGTTATTCCTAGCTTCATCTCCAGTAATAGGTTTTTGATTGACTGTTAACGTATGGTGCACCAATCTAGCATTTAGGTGTCACACACATATATATACATAAATGTGGCGATGTTCCGTCAACATATTTATACTTTTAACAATTTCAAATTCCTTATTTATCACCTTAATTTGACATAAGGTAAGTTACAAGCTACCACATTTACAAAAACTTGCCCAGATTGCCAAAAAGGAATCCACGATTACTAAAATTTAACAGCAGGTTGCACTTAAGTTTTTGTAAATTATTATGTGTTTGTTTCAGTGGTGGCAGGTAGATAAGATCTCCCCCATCAAACTATTCGATGACAACCGCACTCTGACAGGGTTCAACCTGAGGCGCCTGATGTATCAACAGGGAGGAGCCGAGTACGTCCAGAAAGCTGTGCAGAAGGTGTTTGCTTTGTACCAGGAAGGAAAGATCAAGCCTCAGATTGACTCGACCTGGGCTCTGGAAGACGTGCCGGAGGCCATGCAGAAAATGCACGACAGGAAGAACATCGGCAAGATCGTCCTGGACCCTAGCTTAGAACCAAAACCAAAGCCTGCCACCCCTGCTAAAGGGAAGAAGGAGGACAAGAAGAAACAGCTGWCCGAGGAAAAGAAGGAATCTGAAGAGAAGAAAGAGGAGGAAAAGAAAGAAGAGAAGAAGGAGGAGGGTAACGGTGATTCAGCTGGGGATTCAGGTATGTCTTAAAGCAGATTACCCAGAAAATTTCCACTGCTCTTCGTATATGTGCAATTTTAAAACTGTTTCTTAATTTTATTCCTTATGAGAATTTTTAAAATAAGCATAATTTTTCTATTAAACTCTTGCTTTTTATTTGTTTTTGTGGTATATTTTTTAATTTTGAGACTTCAAATCGCACCTCCAGAAGAACAGTGACAAATGCAAATTTTGAAATTTTTAGATAATTATGTCAGATTAGTCAGAAATAACCATTCTTCATATGGTGCAACAACCTAATTGTAGTATGCAAAGGTGAGATACTAAGCTTAATTCAGAGAGTAAATATTATTCCAAAATCTTTTTAACCATTTTTTATTGCAATTATTATTACTAATAAAGATTTTATTGCATTTATTCTTCCAAATACTTATTTTTTTTTGATAGGCTGTCTTGCCAAAGCTAATACTAACTTTCATTGAATACAAAACTGACAGGAAGGACCATTGTGCATCTTTATGCACATATAAACAGGGACGGAAACGGCCATGTTGAAGCTCTATTATTTTGATTTTTCATAGCTGTTGTCATCAGCTTAGACGTCAAAATTAAAAGGGTACAACATATAAAATTATGGTTAGTTGCACATCTTATTGTTGTTTTTTCTTGACCAATAAACATTTAGGACTAATATTTCATATGTAAGTATTTTTAATACTAAATTTGTCAAACACTTTTTTAAGGCTATGAAGCAATAAATCGTGTTTTTTCATCAATTTAAGATATGTTAAATATTACATTTTGTACAATAGATTGTTTAAACATACTGCCCTATGCCACTGCCAAAGCGGAAACAGTAGTTGGCCATATGCACACTCCATTCTGGTCCCACGAATCAAATCATATGCTCCTTCCTGTCAGTTTTATATTCAAAGGTTTTAAGAAATTATTTTTGACATTAAATTCTATCAAGTAATACACAAATGGAATGTTATTGATTTACATAAGCTGTACATTATAGCTTTTTCCATTAGTTGCAAGATTAATATTGCTTAGTTAACCAATGATAAGAGATAAAAATACTTAAATCAGTGTACAATTCTTCTTCTGGATGTGTGAAATGTAGAATTAACTTAAATCAGTATTCACCCAATTTTTTTGTTAATTTCATTGTTACCTGAYCGTAATTAGCTTTTTTTAAATTTCTTATTGCATAGTKCCATACTTTAAAATTGATATAAGTATATTTACTTGTATTAACTGGGATACACTGGTTTCATAAAAAAATGTCCGATTAAATAATTTCAATATTACAATGATGGGCTCTGGCAAATGAAATAATAATGAATGGACGATAGTAGCTCAAACTATTCATTATTAAGTGCTACTCCAGAAAAAGATACTTACAAATATAATTGATTATTTCAGTTGGGTTAGTTCGTAATTGAATTTACTAAATGAATTGCACATCAAACTGAATACTGCAGATAACTAAGTAGTCATATTCACAATTGAATAATTAGTTCGGCAGTTCCCAACTCCATTTATGTTTGCAACAAACTAACACAATATTAAAAATTAAAAAAGGTTGCATTTTATTACACAGTAATATGAATGTATAAATTCTCATAAATAAATACAAATTATGCTATATTGTATACACTCAATGAAATCATGACTTTTAAAAGCATAATAAAAAACACTATTTAAGTTTTGCAAATTGAAAACCTCAATACTATCCAAGGCAAGCGAGTTTGGAAAAACTTAGATACCAACTACCCTTACACAATTTAGGCTTGATCAAGTTTATTTTCCATGTCCAATAATATCCGAAAATCAATGAATTCAACTACCAAAAATTTGTTACAGATTTATTTTAGCTGTTTACATTATGTCTGCTATTATTATATTTGCTCACTTACACATAAATCCAATCCAAGTGTTCCTATTTATGGTAGGTATGTAAAAAAACTATTTTTTAGAAATATTGAATTTTCATATAAATATGTCAAAAAAGAAAAAGTGATTCTCCAAGTCTCCAACAGTTAAATTTTCTTATATCTTCATAATTATTACTGTGTAGCTTTAGGAGATACATTATCTTTTGTTTGTTGAAGGAAATATTTTCTTTTTTTGAAGTTTAAAAAGACTTCTTTTTTTCTTTGGTAATCAAATGGTTCTCAATTGAAAAACTTATTATTATTTATTACGAGTTGCATTTTGGATACCAAAATCCATTGATCTCTCTGCTGCGTCTGTACAAACTAATATCTTTTTTTTCATATTTTATTCCTTCAGGTTATGAAAAATTTCAAAAGATTGTATAAAATGCAGCAACTGTTAAAATATGCGCCACTTACAATACACCCTTTGAGTGCAAATAATTTGGTCTGTTTTTCATTGTCATCAGTGATACAAAATACAAAATTTGCCACTGGATATGATTCATCTAAAAATATCCAAATGTAACTTTATTAGACTTTCTCCCTCATTTCTATTGTTAGTTTATATTTTTGAAAAATCTTCTTAGTTTCTCGTTTTACCATTTGTAGAGTAGAATATAACATACCATTAAATGTGCTTAGCACCAATTTTCATAGCAGTAGGGGTTTGGTCCTACATATAAAAAAACTAAAGACTAATGACTTCGTTTGTTTTCCTGTTTACAGTTCCATGATCTACGTTTTGTTGTTTTTTATTGTTGTACCACAAGCTTTTTGTTGCTGCTACTTTAACTTCACAATATTTCCAAAATAAAATTTATCTGTCTAAAACTAGTCAATCGTGTTACATACTCTCTTACAGAGGAGATTAAACTATGTAGTACTAGAACCAAAGAAATCAAAATATTTTGAAGATAAGAAGCTGCTGCATACTTACAAAAATCCAATCACCACATCCCGAGAAAATAATTTCTACTTACTTATATTATGTACAACTTGAAAGCATGTTGCCAACTGATAAAATTTACTGCTTTCGACATTGTACTTAAATAATCCACTAATTTGCTTGGCGAAAGCATTTTAGTAAATTCCCATGTAATGAATTCATGAAAGAGATTCACAATCCAGCAAAATATGCACTTATTGTACTTACCTTCTAGAACATGCACATAACATTCTTCAAATGTGTCCTTTTTTATACACATAATGGAAATGTGTAATTAGCTGAAGAGCTTACTTATGCATTTTCTACGAGTTTGTACCACTACAAAATATAATGAATAAGTAATTTTAGTTAACACTGTTTGTTTTATGAACGGTTATTTAGATCTCAATTGACAGAGTTGTAGCTTTTGATTGAAATAAAAGTAAAACGATACACTTCTGTGAAAATTATAAATTTTTTCCAGAGGGGAATTACTTTTTGTTGTGTCTAATAGAAGTCGTGTTCATGTTTGAGGCAAATACAATACAGTGTAAAACATATAGTGTAAAGGGAATATAATACACTAGTAGTTAAGAAACCGCACAACACAAAAATTATATAGTAACAGCAAAAATAGGATTATTTTCTGACGTTATGAAGATCTCTATAAACTTACCTCAAAGTGTTGAGCTGCCACAATGATTTTTTCCAAGATTTCAACAAATGTTGTGTAAAAAAGGTATGTAAAATCTTTGTCTGAATAATATTAATTGATTAATAATAATAATAATTAATTAATAATAATATTATTCAGACAACGGTAAAACATATAGACCTACATATACGGACTTTAGCCATTGTCACATTATTAGTTTTGGGATATCATTTTTAGTGCTAACTAATTTTATATATTTTATAGCCATATAAAATAAAACGTTTCATTTAAATATATGCTTTGATCTGTTTTATGGTCAATTTAATATATTTTTAGAGATGAAAGTCACGACTTTTACCACATTAAGTAGTATGAAACAATCTTTGCAACAGTAATTGTTCTAATGTACGAAAAGCAGTGGAAAATGTTTGTCAAAATTGAAGCATTATAATTTTTAACATTGCAGATTCCAAAGGCAAGGAGAATGCTAGTTGAATTCCTTAAGCCCGTTCCAAACCAAATTTAAGTAATGTCCTATTTTATTGTATGTATATGTTAGTTGTATCCGTTTCGAATTCTCTACGTAATAAGCAGATCTCAAGTTTTACCATAAAATTTGTGCTGTGTTAATTTTTATGAAAATTTTAAGCTACCAAACGAAACCAATGATGAAATACACTTTACACGTTTTATAAAATTATTTAGAAATTATGCAGGGATTTTCGAGTCATTTTTAATTTGTAGTGTTTTTGTACTTTCCAAATACATATTTGATACGTAACTAGTTTTGCAACCAGTACTGATGGATAGCACATATCTGTGTTAAGCATCTGACCAATGAAATGTAGCATTCGATAGGAGTATATATTTTTTCAAGCTTAGTTTAGGTTTTTACGGGGAATTCTCAAGAATACGACAAATAAGTAGGTAACTTAGCGTGGCCTATTGATATCGATGCTTTCGGAACCATATCGAAGAATGATCTGTAGCTTGCAGACTAAAAACATTGAATATATTATATTTAATCAAAATGCGCTATATTGTAGCTCGTTCAATTTGTTGCCACACCAGAACGATTGTAGTTGGAAAAGAAGCTTATATTTTTATGCCTATTATGAACTAAATGTTTTATCGCTTAAATGTTTGTGTGTTTGTATGTTTGTTCTTTAATATAAACTCTATCTGAAGGTGCATTATTGGGATGAAACGTATCTCCTACTATAATATTACTGCTGATTGTCTTTAAGAGATTCAATTGTATCTACATTAGGCTATAACTTGCTTTATCTGTACATGTAAGACTGATGTGTTGCTATGCGTAATGTTTATTTTTAATGAAGCCTGTATAATAAATTGTATGATTGCCAACGGTTTTTTAATCTTACTACACCCTTTTAGCTCTTCTGTTAGGTACTGGTTTGCAAAAACTGATGCTGTGAATATTTTGTCTAGACACAGTAAGTTTGATATTTAGGATACCAGATAAGGTCCAAAACTAGAAAATAGGTATTTGAGATAAAATAATTGTATAATTATGAAAAATCTCTTTTTATTAATGCTGAATTTCTGGTTATTCCCACATGTTAACACCTCTGCTAAGGATGTTCAGCCTTTTAAAGTTTATAGCATATGTAGTGGTCTCCCTTGACTGCCATAACATATGTAGATACAATGTTCCTGTATCAGATTTTTAAATGCAACTGGAATAAGGAAGACCTAAAGTAAATTTTACTCAGGCAGTTTTTCTTTATTAATAAATGCAACAAAAATATAGACTTGTAAATTTTTCTAAATGAGGTAAACTTTCTACATTTTGTAGTAACTGTATTTGTTTCTATCTCTCAGTTAGGTCTATTTCATATATTTTTTCATCTTTATTTTATAATTGACATTAAATCCATTTCTTCGTTTTTTTACTAGCAAACTGACACAAGTATAGTATTAGCCCCAGAAAAATAGTTGTTCTGTTATTTCTTTTAAATTATTGTTAAATAATGGTAGAAGCATCTACAAGACTAATTAAGTTACTGACAATGCCACAAACGGTTGCTATTGTAGTTAATGCAGCTCATATTAAATGAGCTTCACACATGGCACTTGTATGTTATTGTCTGAAACACAAAATTTAGGTCTTTCTCTTTTGCTTATAATTCAACCAGTGAAACAACTGGAAAGATTAAGCCAAGTGAGAATTTGAAAAACAGAGGTAAGGTAAAGAAATAAGTTTGTAATGCATGTCCTAAACCCAAGTTAACTTTTAAAGTTCAAAGTGTTTCAAGAAAAATTTCTTTGTGTTCAAAATATTTAAGAAAAAAATTGTTTGTCACCATATGTTTAATACTGTAGTAGATATTTCTATGAATTTTGGAATAGCAGGTCATGGTTTCTTCAAAGATAAAAATTTTTCCCAATTCCCATTGCATCACATACAAATTGGTATTATACTTTACTGTAGGTGCTATAATTAAACTTACAGGAGGTTCCGGTGAATGACATACAATCGCATACTTACTAGAAGTAAAATAAACTTTTATCACAATGAATTAAACACTGATGCAAATGAATATTTGGAGAAGAGAAACTGGTCCAATGACTTGTACTGACTGGTTCTGCGGTGTTAAGTGAATAATTTTATTAATGATGTATAATAATTGTAACATTTCGTAATGGTTCAAGTTTTTATTAAGTTTAAGGTTTAACATATTTCTGTTTATTAAATAGGCGTGCCTCAAAGAGTTTAGAAAGGAAGGTATTGCAATCAAATTTCGTTCACTTCGACCCTTTGTATGTACGAGCGCTGTATCTGTCGTCCATTTGGAAATCTTAATGCCATATTTCCAGCTATACCACACCGACTGGGCTGGCCTAATTATATTGGGTGTAATCGCAAAAACAGATAGATCCGAGGGTAGGTAGGTTTTACCTGTCATTGAACTCTGCAGATATTCAAATGTTACTGGTCGCATAAAAACAGGGAGTTGTTCAATGGAAATATTGTGTTTGCCCCGTTGTTTGGTGGAATGTATTTCTAATAAAGCACTTTGGGCCTGTTTCTCTTCTCTTTGTTAAAGTTGATTTTAGCTAAAATTAACCCAGTAACCATGACAAAACCTTAAATTGAGGTATTTGATTGGTTTAGATTTAAAAGACGGGTTGATTTTAGCTTAGCTTAAAATATTAGAATTATTAGAATGTGCTTAGCTCTGACTGATACCAAGTGGTTTAATGTAATACAACATTTCTTTCCCATTAGAGGTCACTTATTCTTACTATGTGACCGTGTTTGTGGGTTGGTTAAGAGAAATCTATATTGTTTGGGTGTATGATATCCATAAATACACTGAAATTATTATAACTGAAAGTGGTAGATAACTGTTCACAGTTAACGAAATAAACTAAAGATATAATAAATTTTAAAGGTTGGTGGCAAAAGTTTTACAAAACTAATGTTGTATCACAGGAAACGGCAGGCTTACCTAGAGCAGACAGAAATACCTTTACAGTTTCAAAGTACCACCACTTCTATTACTCTTCTAAGAACCCTGGGTGGGTAAAGGTATCTGAATTTATTAACAACTTTGTGTGCAGTTATTTTCAACTTGCACATCCAAGAGCAAAGCACATTATTTTGATCATGCCAACTCAACGTACATATGATGAAAGATTGTCTATAGTTGAAACGAAACTGGAACATATTTTTATATCTCTCTTCTTCAGTGGATTGAAATCCGTACAAACTTTTTTACAAGGATATCATAAATAACAGTACATGAAAACAAAGAAAATAAAAAGTAGTCCAATGTATGTACTATGTTTTCTATGTATATGAATAAAATTATGTCTAAAAATCCTAGCTCTATTGTAGAAACGACCTAAGTTACTATATGTATTTCAGAAAGAAGGTTCTTTCTTAGGTAAGTACCAAATTTCAAAAATTATTTTCAAGTATTTCTAATATCCACTGTTTAAACAAAAATTTCTTCTCGTGCATCTATACCACTTGATCTTTTCAAGCATTTTTTTCGTTTTCTGAAAAGTTGCAAAATGTCACTTAGGTTGTTTCTGAAATAACTGATTCACATGTATCTACAAAATGATATGTAGACCAGTCATCGAATATGGACATTATACTGTACAAAAACCGCAGAAGACCAGCACTTCATAATCTTGAAATAGCAGAACGAAGAACACTTAGGAACCTAACGAAACATCCCATAATCCCTCAAATGAACTGTTTTATGAACAAACCAAGATCCAATCCAWCTTCTCCCGACTTACTTAATGGTCTTTTGTTCAAAGCAGTAAAATAAGAAAAACTACTACCCCTTGTTGAACACCAGATAATCTCTTCTCTACTAAGGCGGCCAATTTTATGAAATCTCAATGCGGGATGTGGGACACTTTGTGGATAGGAAAGGGAGGAGAGGTCCAAA
This sequence comes from Rhyzopertha dominica, assembly GCA_025024175.1. Taxonomy (NCBI): domain Eukaryota; kingdom Metazoa; phylum Arthropoda; class Insecta; order Coleoptera; family Bostrichidae; genus Rhyzopertha; species Rhyzopertha dominica. The sequence continues at coordinate 39,001,847 of QCXZ01000064.1, forward strand.
TCAAAACAAAAGTCATCATTTATTTTTAAAATAAATTTCTTGCTTGAGTGACATTTATAACCAATTCTGGATTTTTTGTTAAGAATGTCGTAAAAGTTTTCACAACTACTCGTATTTGAGTGTATTAGAATGAGAAACCGATCTCCTATTCCAACTGTCTTGTAAAGTATTCTTGCAAACACGACTGCAGAGCATGATATATTAGAGCCATTTGCCACTATACTTATTTGAGTATTGAAATAAGATCTTAAAATTATTGTATGCAAACTGGATGCGCGCGCCGTTTCAGTACAAGAAATTAGCCCACATACTATTATTTTCTTGTACTGAATTTCCATACTTCGCATTAAAACTACACAGATCGATGCGCACTAACCTGTTTTACCGTTTATAAACAAAACGTTCATAGAACCTACTTTTCGAACCTACGCAATAAGCAGGGTTGTGAGATTACGTAGCTTTTGTACTGATATCGGTGAATTAAACTTTTGAATAGGGGCTATCTGTTATTTTGGGCTGACTACCTACTACCAGCTAATTAATACATCAACATGAAATGCAGTTTTAGGCCTCGTAAAATATGTATATTGGTGTGAGTAAACTTTTGWCAACCCCGGGAATGTGATGTGTTGTCATGCTTTTGTAAATGAAATGGAAGGAATGCTTTCACGGAATTGTGTACCTTGTTTCCCTATTTTGTTATGGACAAGTTCAAACAATTTTTCAGCACATTTAAGAAGCCATGAACATTCATTCTCCTTGCAATATCATTGTTAGTATCAACGCTGATGCATTTAATAATTTTTTTCAGTCAATAGGCATTTTTTTACTTTTAACTACAAATTGTGGTAATACAGGGTGACCACAAACACAAACAACAGTAAAAGTAATTGKTTATGAGTGGGTTACATCTAAGGTCTACTTTTCTCTAGCAGTAGAATAAACCTTACATTCCATTTGCTATTGTATAAAGACGGAATTTAATATATTACGGTTACTTTAGCTTTACTTTGAGAAAATCACGATTAGAACTACAAAAGGGCGCACACGCACGTATTGAAATACTTACTGAAAAGAATTTGTAATTACAAATTGACAACAAAGCCCTACTCTTATTTCTTGCATTGAAACGGCGTGTGCATCTAATTTTCAGTATAATAATTTTAAGATCTTATTTCAGTACTTAAATAAGTATAGTGGCAAACGGCTCTTAGAACCAGCAATTTCCCATTCCATCTGTCTTATGCACAAAGACGTATCATAACTAATAAGTGTACAACCATGATAAATGTAACATAGAACATAGACATGCGGGACGATATTATTAATTATTTCAAAGCGGGATTACCACTGGCATTATGGGACAGTCCCGCCTTATTCTCTACCTAATGCAGCACAAAGACGCAGAAGATTCCCAGAGGTGCCACTGTACACCGTCCTGAAAGAAGAAACTAATCAACTCTAATTAACAATCTACAGTAGATAGTATTGTTATATTATTCACTTATTATTATATATACATACTGTAACTAATTGTAATGGCCAGAAACATTTCAGTCGATAGCCATTTGAGTTTGACTCAATAAATTATTTTCTAATCTAAAAAAATCTTCGTCTACTTTTCAGTAGGCTCAGTAGACCATTTTATATTGGCAGGTAGTATATTTTCTGAGGGGTCAATTTTAAAACAAAGATAACCTGCTGTCAGAGGCGGCCTTAGTAGTATGTGGGGCCTCAGCGGGGGGTTCGGTAGGCGAGTAAAATATTGAGTATGAAGTTCTGATTTATGAAAACTGGTTTCCGAAGAAATTCACCACATCGTATTATTGGTCAAAGCATTCACTTAACTCTAAGCTACGGTACATTAGAATGTTGCAGAGGCCCCGCATATTTGAGCTGACTGTGACAAGAGAATATCCTATCGCGGGGCCTGGGGCGGATGTCCCAGTCGCCACCCCCAAAGGCAGCCTCTGCTGCTGTAATGGATTGTTTATAACATTAAACTTATTATCTTGTCTTCTTATGTTTGTTATTTCTTGTTATTCCAGTACAGGAGACTTCAGTGAGTCAAACCAATTTTGATTCAAAGCAAAACAAAATGGATTCGACCAGTGGAAGTTGTGAATAATTCAATTTTGAAATATACAATATACACCTATATAACTTTTTGTGGAAAAGTATGGAAACAATAAGATTTTACTCAGTTAACATATGCAGAAGTTAATCGTTATGTAGTATGCGGCCAAATGAAAACATGCATAGTATCCAAAATATGTTTAAAAAAAAATAACCCAATAAATAATGGTATTTAGGTACTGTTGTTGGAATATCAAAGTAAATTTTCCATTTGAACCCTTTCTGCCCTTTTCTTTAATGAAAATAGCAGCAAGCTATGAGTTGAATTTTTAAATACATTTTCTGAAGTGCTGATTGCTCACTGTAGTCGTGAGGCTCTTTTTAATTTTATTTAGTTTGGCTGCACTACTGCAAAACTTTCAACATGCTCAATCATAAGTACTCAGAAAAAAGTAATTACCTATACTGATACGAATGCATGATATGACACCTAATAATAACTTGATTCGACATTAACAGTGGACTACAGAGAATGTTTCTGTACTTACTTGACTATAATCAAACTACAATAATTTAAAAATTAATAGTACAGTTCTGAACCACTTCAGAATTCAATCTGTTGTTTGATGGCCCAGAACTAAAACTTGTTTATTGGAATACCTATGCTTAATCCATACCACTGCAGTCTGTGTCCGCTTCCCATAAAAAAAAAACAGTGCAAATTAGATACTTTATTTGAATTAGTTAAATTATTTTATGGATATCTAGCAGGTGCTTATTCCCAATTAAATTCTTTAGTTAAATGTCTAGGTACCTACTATAAATACCTACCTGGCTTTATTTTTAGCTGTTTCATATTTATAACCACTACACTGCTTTGTAATTATGGTATTTTTAAAAGTTAATACAAATTCCGCTGATTCATTACTTGTGAAGATGATATCTATCATTGCAAGTAAAACGTTCACCAAGCATAAGTGATGGCTTCTTTTGGAGATGTCTTACAAAAACATCAAAAGTGCTATGTTTTAATTTGACATTTCTATATTACACTAATATTTTAAATTACAAACGCCCTACAATTTGATATTTAACATTTCAATTGGCATTTGCAAGCATGTAAGATAGGGGTAGAATTCATTTCTTTTTATATAAACTTTTGTTGTTTTCAGGGCAAAACATAAATATGCTATTTTACCAAAAGTTTTGCACAGGCGTGGACAGAAATACCCGTGAGTAATGTAGTTTAAATTTATATAATAGTATATTGTTTTTCGTGTTTCTTTCAAATAGTTTAAAAGCAAAAAACTGCGCCTGTCTGTCGTTTACCATCGTTGATATCATTTGAACTACAGTGTAGTTCTAATCACCTGTAGATCTGCCAACTCGCTAGAGCTGTCAACGTCACATTCTCGCATAACCTCAGAAAAATACGTGCTGTTACCAAAGTGGATTTATCCATTTATCGACGTATCTAATAATATGTTGTGCTGTGTAATTCCACACTTTGAATTTTACATTACATTACATTACACAGCACAAATTAATGTTACCCGTTATAATGCGCATTGTCTGTGTAATCGGGATGCCCTTGAGCTTTAACATGATTTACGTAATGAGTAATGATACTTATTATTTCAAAATCCAGCTCTTGTACTAGAGAGTAGAGTAATAAATGATGATGTAACGGTCGTTAGTTGCGTGACTAATAAAGTAATCTGTGCAAAACAAAAAAGGTGGGAGTGATAGGTTCAAAATTATCGCGTTCATCATGATTTGCAAAACTCATTTTATCTCTAAATTATGCTTTTGTCCCGAGCGTGTCAGTGTAACAGCGAAGACGATTTTGCGATATCGCGCATAAAACTTCAAACTTTACTCAATTAAAACTGCTGTAAGGCTTTTTCTAAGCGGTTGTGTTATTAGTTATCATTCTATTGTGTGACAACCAGGAAAAGTAAAGAGAATCAAAGTACAAATGTCAGAAACAAGGCTTTTGGACACAAATACTAAATCAAGGTATCTAATGTTTTTTATAAAGCTGCATTATCAGACACGGAAGAATAGTGTCGTTGTAAACACGTTTGTTTGGGTTAGCAGTTAGAAATAGTTTTGAAGATGTTTGGAATAATAAGTATTACTAAAACTTATCACACACTGTTCGAATTGTTAAGTTGGGGTGTATTTACAGTATTGCCAAAAGTATGTAATCCAATTATAAGGTACGTAATAGTAAGTTGCACATTTGTAGATTGGATGAAAGTATTTAATTTTTAGGATGTATGTGTTTGCTGCCTAAATTTGCTGCACATATTTTTATATGTTACAGGTGGATCAGCCCAAATTGGACATCGTGGAGCAGATTCTCAGAAAACATGCTGCGTACGCTGGAAAAGAAAATTTTACAAAGTAAGTCTTATTTAATCTGTTTGGTAACATTATCTGATCTTTTATCTCATGTACTTCGATCCCCTACATATAAAATGGTGAAGAATTTTTTACAGTTCTTTTGAACAACTGAAAAAGACATAATTGACTTTATTGCAGGGTAAATTCTCATTATGGATGACAATTAAGATTTATTGCCCAAATTTCACAGTTGCTAATTTCTGAGTTAATTTTATCAATAGTACCCAAAAATGGTATTATATTAAATTTTGAGATAAACTGGTCTCTTATAAAACTTCACATGTATATTTATGCAAATTACAGAAAAAATATCAATCTATATGCCAATACACTTGAAGTATTTGATTTAACTTTCACTATATCACTGCTTTTATCATGGCAGGTTTTTATGGTGTTAGACAATTTTTGATCAATGCAATTCTTATTTATTGAATTGATAAAAAAACTACTAAACTAAACTAAATAAGTACTACAAAGTAACTGACATCACGTTTAAAATCATTCTGACATGTTAATATTAACAAAAATTAAAAATGTTTCTTGTTATTATATTAACTTTAATMTAAGGWTTAATGAGTTAACTTAGTTCTTTAAAAAAAATCTTTTTATTTAAGCAAATGTTTGTAAAATAGTCACTTTTGTTTATWTTTAGTAATGTAACCAGTTTCCAGAWGACATTTTTTGCTAATTGTAGATCTTTTAAATAGTACAGTAAGCACARGCTCTATTMCATGTTCACTCATGAATTAATTTAATAAATGMTGACTTGGCATTTCTACTACAAGTGAATCACCTAAGATGCAAGAAAAAACTGCTTGTCATGATGATTTTCCATATTCCATTCACTAGTAACAACCATCTTTGTTTTAGTCGTTAAAACAGCTTACAGAGGTTTTTATGTGGACATAGGACCAGTTGTAAGTGCTTCAGACAAAGTATGGACTATAGCTTTTAATACAGAAGCTTCTACTACTCCACTTGTCTTGTTGCATGGCTTGGGTGCTGGTGTAGCCCTGTGGTGTCCTAATTTGGATTCTCTTGCAGCAAACAGGCCAGTTTATGCGATCGATATATTAGGTATGTTAAATAATTTTCCCTACAATAATCTAATGTGCCTTGTCTTATGGTATTTAATACTTTATAAAGAGTACAGCCAGGTAAGCATGCAAAAAGTGCCCCCAATAGAAATCAATTTAGCCAGTCGATAGCATACAATCAAAAAACAATTTTCCCAAAAGTTTTAGCAGTTAGCCGTCATATCAGACAAGTTTCTAATTTATTCTGTTTTCATAAGAAAAATTTGAAAAAATTCATTTAATTACTTTAAATCAGAAATATTTTTCTTCAAAATTATCAGATGTACCCACAAAATCAAATATTAATGTATTATTATCAACATACGTGATTTTTTGAAAATATTTTGACAGGAAATTCATACAAAAATATTCATTTAATTTCTTTAAATTAAAAAATATTCTTCATTAAAATTATCAGATGTACCCACAAAAACAAATACTAAGGAAGGGTTTTTGGAAATTCTACCCTAAGGGGTGAAATAGGGGATAAACGTATTTATAGAGGTCTATCATTTTTGAAGCTAGAAGCATGAAAAATTATTTTATTTTTAGGCTTCTAATTAAAAATAAATAAGGGAGTGAAACGGGATGAAAATTTGTATGGAAGGTGTGTCATTTTTGAAGTTCAAAATATGAAATATTATTATTTAGGCTTTGGATAGGAAACAATATACATGTGTATCTGTAACTATTATTATTTAGGTTTTTGATTAGAAAACAAAAGTATGTTTCAGTGTTTAAAAAAAAATTTACCCCTAAGGGAGTGAAATAAGGAACAATTTCTTAAAAGTTCAATTATTTACGAAGTAATTAACATGAATTAAGTATATGGACTCTGGTTTCGAAATGAGAATGCTTGCCTATTTAACTGTTTCAGAAATTCCACCCCTAAAGGTGTGAAAAGAGCCGGGATGAAAATTCGTGTGTGATTTCTATTATTTTTATAGTGGTAAGAATAAGTAAACATGAAAGAAACTAATGAACACATGTACATCATTGTTTACAGAGTATAATTAAATATATATGTTTTTAGTTAAAAGTTGGTACATATTTGGTTAGAAATTACACCTTTTTTGATGTCTAGTATATATTTAAAAATATGCTTATTTCGGTGTTTGATATTTGGCAAGCAAAGCCACAGGCAACAGCTAGTTTTGTATATGACAACTCACGCGGCCCATTAATAACTTATTCTACTTCATAAGTGATAATGAATAGGAGTATTCCTAAAAAGACTATTTAAACTTACACATGATTGCAACCCTCTTACATCGACGGAAATAACATTACTTATGTATATTCCTGGTATCAACTTTTGCATTATCAGAAATAATTGTTAACAGCTATATGCATATGTAAAGCTTACCTTTTTCATGCGACGTTCTACACAAAGGTACTAGTTTCTAATTCATATTTTGAACTTATTTAGGGGCTGATTTAAATTTTCCAGCACATTTCCCAAAATTTTATGCTTTTTAAGTTAGCAAGTCTCTGAATATTGAGTAATTTCTCCATTTCCAAATACATATTTCATTGAGCTTTGTAGATATAAACCCTAAAAAAATTGTTTATGAGCGAAGAGAAAAATGCGAGTGCATCTTTGTCAAATTGAAGATATACCGAACATAATTTCATGATTATCCAATTTATATAAATAAAACAGTAATAGTTTCTTGATAGACTTGATATATTAAAGATGCTACTGTAGTTTAAAGAAAATACACTTATTACAAACAAAATTGTTTAAAATGGCCATGAATTTATTATCGAAACAATATCGACATTACATGAAAATCATGAAACTAAGTATAAATATTTAATTAATAATTTAAGTCCACTCCACAAATTATACTGTTGTTAGGTACTTCAGAATATTATTTATATAATAAGTTACAAAATGAGCGACCTGAAMATTGTCTAACAAGGCGGAGATGACCATTTGTAGATAAAAACTGCTGCAAATTGAATCAATACTTCCACATCCAATTGTCAGAATGACATTTACCCTTTTATTTTTTAACACTATACGGTCAGTACTCAGGTTTTGAGCATGAATTTCAATACAATGCAAGTGCACATATTTCTTGCAGACAACCAATGATTGATCATAATCCTAAAATGTTAATTACTTCATAAACTATACCGTTTTTAAAAAGTTATCCCTAATTTCAGAGGTGAAATGTGTACTTTTATCTTCTTATCAGCAAACTATAATAAAGTTTCATGATTTAAAATTAAAAATTGCATGTTTTCCTTCTAACTCATCCATATTGCGGCTAATAGTTCAAAATTTTTGGAAAATTGTTTTTTCACTGTATGCTTTCGAACGGCCAACTCAGAGTTTGCTTTTCTTTGGGAGCACTTTTTGCATTCTTGTTCGGCTACACCCTTTATGTTATTTGTCGGTGAGAGCAAATAAATCGATCTTTGATAAAACACACTCATCATAATTTTTTTGTTGCACACTGTTACCTCCTTTTACTCATATTAACTTTCCTACATGTTAACCAACTTTGTGCAGAATTATTTTTCAACTTTTGACCTGGATTTTTCTTTAACAGTCTGTACTTACAAGATAATATTTTGTCGGAAAACACTGACAAAAAGTTAATAGTCTGACGTTTCGATTACACCTGTAATCTTTGTCAAAGACGAAGAACCTCAAAATTTGCCTGACACAAGTTCAAACAAACGTCAGACTATTAACTTTTTGTCAGTGTTTTCAAGCGACAGCGATCTATCCGACAAAATATTATCTTATATTATGGACGCTGAAAGCATTCACCCTCGTAGTCTGTACTTACCTTTATTTGCTAGTAGTAGTCAGTTTGTTTATATTTATAGTCTTATTTATATGTCCTTTATAAAAAAGTTAATGATACCACACCAGTGTTTATTAATATTTTTTAGAAGTGTTGACACATACATAAATAACAAAGTCTTGATAATACTCATTATGATGCTGATAAGGATATTTTTCATAACAAAAAAACATCCTTTTCCATAAATATTTTTCTTTGGGATTTTTGTTGTGAAATATTTTTATAACAGTTTTGTTTTCAATAGATTATTAATATTGGTCAGTTTTACCAAGCTAGAATTTGTGTGTTGCAATTTAAAGGATACGATTAGGATATTTTGAAACATAATTTTATTTCTTTTGCTAGTCATTGGCTTTGTTCATCTCTTTTGAAGGAATTATATCAGATTCATGAATACTGAAATATTAACATCAGCACAAATTTGTGGTAGGTATTAATTATTAGAAACATAAGAACAAAAATTGTGCCTTATTTTGCTTTGATAATATGTGTATGAACTAGTCTTTTTCAATATAGAACCTCTAATATTTAATAATTAATTCTGACCCCATTCTCTAATACAATTTATTATAAAAAAATACAAAATTAGCAGTCCTTCTTGCTGTTAATAGCTATCCTCGTTGCATTTACAGAATAAAACTTATATAAAGACAGTCAAATTGATAGTGTCAAAAACTGAATATGTTAAAAGAATTAAATTATAACCTATAGAATTACACAAGTATTGAAATTTGGAATTTAATTCAGAACTATAAAAACTATAAACTAATTGGCAATAATGGACAAATTTCATATTTTTAGGAAATAGGCTAGGATAATATACGTTAAACACGGAGTAGGCAAATTGGTTCCCGGCCGATGCAGGTATACTAATCTGCAATGCGAGTTGAGTCTCAAACATAGGAGAATGGATAAACACATTTTTAGGAAATAGGCTAGGATGAAAGTACCAATCAATAGAAACCGCTTGCCGTTTGTCCGAGTTTAATCCGATTTTAAATAAGTTCAAAAGTACAATTTGAAAGTGTGCTTGGCTCCGCCCCCTGAAAGCATGCTTCGATAGCTCGTGACGTCACAAGAAAGAAACGCGTAGCGCAAAGCTGCATTCCGCATAAGTAAATGCACATACTTATGGTGCGGTTCGTTCTATGTACTCTGTTATTTAAGTTGCAAAGGGCGATGTGGCTTTGACACCAGTTTTATACCACTCTGTGACGTAAATTTCAAATAATAATCAAGATGAGTGATGCTGTCACCAGCTGTTTAAATGACAATAAAGGCCGTCGGTCGCATGGCGCCCATCCAATCACGTTTAATGTACACAAATATCTCATACAACATACTTCTGCTGTTTAAACAGAATTTAAAAATTCATGCATCTTCCCCATTTAAAACTTTTGCACTTCAGTACATAATTTGAAGCTTTTTGGAAATATGCAAGGGTTTTTTGACATACTTATGGAATGCTTTTTTATTAACAAACTGTTATCTTAATAATAACTAACACTATAAATAGAACTGATACAGTAAAGATAAAAGAAATATTATAGATGAGAGATGAAAACAGGACACTTGAATATTACAATGGTATTTATTTGTTTTTTCTATACCGAGAGGGCACCAGAATGCAAAGTTAAATGAACACTTACCTCAAATGTACCTGGAACCCTTACTCACACTTTTTTGCTAGGATAAGATGAGTAAAGAAAAGAGCAGCTTCAGTAACAAAGTCAAAATCAAATTGAACATAAGCAAAATACAATATAGCTGAGATACAATTTTTAAGGATGAAACAAAAAAAGTTGCATAACACACTTAAACATTGTGGTCTGAACACATAAATATATTCAAAAATGCACATTATTCATTGAATAAGTATGGAATATTAACACCAGATTGCTTTTTACAATAATAGGTAATATTAACAAATGAAAGTTATATCCTTAAATTGTATCAGATTTACAATACAATAAGCCAAAAGAACAATAAAAAGTTAAAATCCAGCCTTCTAGGTAGTGAGTATCAAGCAAACCAACACAAACAAACACTTGAGATATGCGGGTGAATACCACAAAACATGCTACTGATTGATTTGACCCCCTATTAAGACTTATTTAAAAAAATTATTCTGATCACTGAATACTAGCACACCACGCAAAGAGCACCCACAACATGCAGTATCACAAAAAAGTCAGAAGACATGATCCTTGTGTCCCTTTAGAATAACAACTGCAGATAGATACAAGAATTTATTTTAGAATTAAGAATATATGGGGGTGATGAATTCTAGATTGCTACATTATTTTGATATTTGTTTTTCTTGACAATTTTAAATTTGTTTGATATAAACCGTGTTACAATTGTAGGAGAAACAGTTAACATCTAAATGACATATGTAAACAATAACTTTGTAACTAAAAAGTAACTGAAGAGAAAAATAAGGATTCCCGTTACTGAAAAAACAATAGACAGTATATCCTATAGGAAGTAAGTAATTTTGGAAGACTGAAGGGGCTGTTCAAACAAAATTAAAAGTGACATTGTACACTGATGAAACTGGAAGAAAAAATTATTCAACATTTAAGATGCAGTTTTTCTATCAAATTATTTGGAAAATAATCATTAAAATAGTCCAAAAGGTGAAATAGGGATTTAAAAAACTACAGGATAATGGATGGAAACAGCTATTTTGTGAATATAAGGGTGAAAAGAAAAATAGAAGGTTTAAAAAAATGTTACATACTTATCATGAATTTAGATCTAAAAACGAAATCATTTTGTAGTTTCTATTTCATAAGTAAACATTACATATGGTGACAATTTTTTGAGTGCATTATATATTTTTTTAAATGAAATTAAATAATTTACACACACACACACACTGTGATTATGTATAAAATAACATGGTACTCAAATGCTGTCATTAACTATACAGACACTATCGTTCTTTCAATAAAATTGTCCACAGCTTTTCAGTATACTTGCATCTCTAGTTTTGAAATTACACCCTGAATCTCCACGTTCTAGAATTGATCATGATTTGTTGGTATAAACACAAGATTTCAAATTCCCCACGGAAAGAAATCACTAGTGTCAAATCACAAGATGGTGGACAAAGGTATGGTCCAGTCACTTCCTCAGTCCAAATCGCACACCACACCATCACTCATTGTAGATGTAATGACTTCTTCATAATTAATCTAATTTTGCTTAGTCACCACATCAGTGTATATTGCATTGATAAAATTATTGTCGACTCATTGCTTTGCAAGTTTTCAATGGCAAATGTTCGGCACTTTTAGTGATCATTTGACATGAGTTTTTGTGCAGGTTGGATTTTATAGGCCTAAAGACACAGATCTTTCAGAAATCATTACAGCAACATTATGATCACTTATAATGGCAGTGTTTACAAGGATGCCCCGAACTTCCAGAACTAAATCAGTTTTTTCCAAATTTAGCAAACAGTTTGATTACATTCGACTTATTTAGTGCATTATGTTGACCACACATTCCGTGGAGTTTTTGAACAGTCTCTGTGCAACATTCACCACATTTGTAATAAATTCCCACTATGACAATATATTGTTTGGTGCCCCATGACTACTAACCACAAAGGAAACAGATGAAAATCATGCAATGTTCAGTACTGCCAACTTACTGAGTAATTGTGAGCATTTTAAAAGTAGCATTCTTTATGGGATACCCTTTATAACTGTACTAATAATTAATAAAATACGTTCACTGTCATGTCATTGAAAATGACATTGATGTAGGAGGAATAAAAGGGAATAACTTACTAATGTTAAATGAAACCAAAAAAGTGTGTATGGAAATTTGGAATGATTTAGCCTGTTAACACAGTAGGCTTCTTGTATATTGTTAAGAAACTGAAAAATAGCAATTTTAATAATATTAATTTGCAATTTTGTTATAACGAATTTAAGTAAATAATCAAATTTGAATTGTGTACGCGCCGTTTATGGGTTTTACCCCAATGCAGTATTTTTATGACTAAGTGCGAGAGCGCGGTACCCTTGATCTGTCGGCGCTCTTTGAGGTGTCGGCGTGTATTTTTATTACACCCTATCTGTACCTTTGTTCCCCTGACTCAACATCTGTGTTTTGGGGATGTATTTTGTAACAAGTTAGGTAGTCAGAAGTTGTAAGTAGAGAGTTCAGTTCCAGCAACAGAACGTTTCACACCGCTGAGAACAACCTTTCATTTCTTTCACCAAAATAAGTGTAAATATGTGTGATATAGTTAGTTAATAAATGCGTTCTAGTAAACCGGCATTTTTCATGCGAATGTAACGCGAAAGCTGCAATTCATCAGTGTTCAGATTTTTCGGTTTGTTACAAATTGTGCAGATATTTACGACAACACTACTACTGGAAATTGCACATGCAGTACATGCAGTACAAACAGATTTTTTAGTGTTATCTGTTGTTATGTATTTTGTTGGAATACACTCAGAGACAGCTAATTTTTCTGCCACAGAAGTTCTAGTTGTCATAGATATTTAGGTATGTTTATTGAGCCTTTTTCCCAAATGGTACTAAATGAATTTATGTACAGGGTGTCCCATTTTCGTTGTAATTGTAGGGTATCTCAGTAACTATTAATGCTAGAGCGTTGGGGTTTCGACATTACTGTAAAGACATTTTTTATGGATTTTTATTTTGAATGCAGTCACGTACCCCATAATTTTTTAGGAGGTCACATTTTTGAGATATAACACAAACTTGCATTTTTTTTAATGGAAACCGTAATTGGCTTTGCTTTGGTAGAAAAGAACTATTTTTTCTGATTAAGAAAATGTGTACATTGTTAGATTTATCTTTACTAATTATGATATTATTCTAATTTTTGTAATAATTTAATGAGATTATTATTATTATTATTTCTTGAMGGCTTTGGTCGCAGTTCCAGACCTACTTTCAGTTCTGATGCATTAGAGGCTGAAAAGCAGTTTGTCAGGTCGATTGAGGAATGGCGACACGAAATGAAATTGGACAAATTCGTGCTACTTGGCCACAGCATGGGTGGCTATCTGGCCACATCTTATGCGCTTACTTATCCCGATAGGGTCAAGCATTTGATTCTTGCTGATCCTTGGGGTTTTCCGGAAAGGCCTCCAGATAGCAAGAAGAAAGAAATTCCACTGTACATTAAGGCAATCGTATTCGTGTTGCAGCCGTTTAACCCACTTGCTGGAGTTAGGGCTGCAGGACCTCTAGGTTTGTAATTTTTAATTTCATATAAGCTGATTATTAGTTAACTTAAGGTTGAGAAATGTTTTTTTGCTTGTTTTACATTACCTTTTTCAGTAATTTTCATTTCACATACAGTAGCGTGCAAAAAAACCGGACACTGAGTGAAATATTTTTTGAATGTCGATAACTCGTGAATGAAGTTACTAATTGACACGGGGTTTTTTACTGTTTGATTTTCATTTTCTTGTTGACATTTCCAATAAATATCGTTGAGATTGTTTCATTATATGAAAAGTTATGGTATCACGTTTCAATGCATATCAAAATCTAACCGTGCAAAAAAAACCGGACACTCACAAATTTATAGTAAAACATAAAATTTATTTAAAGAACCAAAAAATTAACATTTATCTGACACAACTATGGATTAATACTTAGTCGCAAAACTCTTTGCGGCAATCACAGCAGCACAACGGGACGGCACGGAGTCGACCAAACTGATGATTTTTTTGAGGAGAATTTTCTTCTATTCCGCCTCCAGCGCTGCAATCAAGTCGCTGGCTTTCTTAAATTTTCAGACGCGGACGCGCTTTTCAGCTCTTCCCACAAGTGCTCGATCGGATTGAGGTCCGGCGACTGTGCTGAGCACTGCACATTTTTTTGGTGGCGTGCGGAAGCATAAACTCTTCCAATATCTTCCGATATTGGTTGGCGTTCATCTTGCCGTCCACACGTTACAGCGGACCGACCAAGGCTGAAGCAGCCTGAAACATACACTATAGCATAGTTCACACTCTCAGAAATTTTTAGGAAAGATTACCATCGAATCATTACGTTTCCACCACCGTGCTTGATAGTGGGGACTTGMTAAGGGTKGTCGAAGCATTTTCCGTCCGGCCGGCGCACGAACCGAATGCCGCCCGAAGATACCAAATTAAATTTACTCACATCCGACCACAAGATTTTCGAACCGGTTCGGATGGTCGAATTCTTGTGGTCGCATGAGAGTAAATTTAATTTGGTATCTTCGGGCGGCATTCGGTTCGTACGCCGGCCGGACGGAAAATGCTTCGACCACCCTTATCAAGTCCCCACTATCAAGCACGGTGGTAGAAACGTATTGATTTGGAATAGTCTTCTCTAGAAATTTCTGAAAATGTGAACTATGCTATAGTGTATTTTTCAAGCCGCCTCAGCTGTGACTTAATCGGTCTGCTGAGACGTGTGGACGGCAAGATGAACGCCAACCAATATCGTTTGATATTTGGAAGAGGTTATGCTTCCGTACGCCACCGAGAAAATGTGCAGTGCCCAGCACAGTCGCCGGACCTCAATCCGATCGAGCACTTTTGGGAAGAGCTAGGAAGGCGCGTCCGCGTCCGAAAATTTAAGAAAGCGGACGACTTGATGGCAACGCTGGAGGCGGAATAAAAGAAAATTCCTCTCAAGGAAATTACCAGTTTGGTCCACTCCGCTGTGCTGCTGTTATTGCTGTAACAGGATATGCGGCTAAGTATTGATCCATAGTTCTGTCAGATAAATGTTAATTTTGTGCTTCTTTAAATAAATTTTGTGTTTTATTAAATTTGTGGAAGTGTCAGGTTTTTTTGCACGGTTAGATTTTGATATGCATTGAAACGTGATACCATAACTTTTCATACAGTGAAACAATCTCAACGATATTTATTGGAAACGTTAACAAGAAAATGAGAATCAAACAGCAAAAAACCCCGTGTCAATTGGTAGTTTCATTCACGAGTTATGCGACGTTAAAAAAAATTTCACTCAGTGTCCGATTTTTTTTGCACGCTACTGTATATCTCCAAAGTTTAATCTATAGATTTTACAGTAAATGGATCCTGCATAATCTTATTTGCTATATGTTTGAGTTGATTCAAGTAGTGGTTATAAATATTGCAAGTTTATATGAAGTTCTTCTGGAAATGTAAAAAAAAATACAGGGTGCTGCAAAAAACCTCCCTATTTTCAGTGAGTGCTTGTGAAGGCCAAGAAGGTCACAGCAGGGCATAGTTAGGCTTGACAGACGCAGTATATCGGAAAGCTTTGTCTCAGGTCTCCGTACTGGTAAAAATGGCATATACTAAAGAGCACCGTGCTTTTGCCATAGAAACCTACTTTATACAGAATTGCTCCATCGTGACGGTACAGTGCGCATTTCATGGAGAGTCAACATTCCGTACACAGTTAATCTCCGGATTTAAGGCCCTGTGGCGATATAAAAAGGCCCAAGCTTTCAACATCGTCCTTGAATCACACAAGCCCAAAAAGTTCCAATCTATCAAGAAAGCCAGTGCTTATGCTTATGCTTGAGGGTCATGCACAATTAGAAAATGTGCTTACTGCAATGCATTGCCAACAATGCATATCACCTGCAGGACGGTCTTTTTAAAAAAATTTAGATAAAACTTCCAGTTTTGCTGTTTTGTAATAGAAAAACCAAAACTTTGTATCTAAAATAATATTTTTATTAACCTTTAAAATTAAGGAAATTTTTTCGCTGAACCCTACATTAGAAAACAATGAGAAATCATTTAATGGTGAACTAAAATGCAAAATAGTACAATTTTAATATAAAATATAGCTAGTAAACTAATGAAAAACAAAAACCAAGTACTTTCTGTTATTATATACTATTTTACGAATATTTTTGCTATTGAACCAATATCTTATTTCAAAATACATAATATGGTATTGTGTGTGACAAAGCCGTCTTTCAAATAAGTTCTGAAATCACTAAAATATTTATTTCAAATTTATTTGTTTTTTAATTTTGCTGTTGCTGTAATACTGTACCTTACTTACATCTCGCAATAACCCAAGTTTTATAGCTATTGCGTATTTCAACCCAGAACCGCACTTGAAGTCAATCTGCGCAGAAACCAGTTTGTGTCTAAACCTGTCGTTACGGATCATTTTGGCGTACTGCAACACGTTTCGCTGTCGAACGCTGAGTAACATTTATCCCTACTTCCAAGCATTGGTAAACAACAGCAAGTTATCGCGCTGGATGAAGTGGTGGGATATGCGGTTCTGGGTTGAAATACGCTGTACATATAAGGACAGTTTTTACCACATTCAGTGCAATTCAAGTAATGTAAAAGCTATAAATGTAGACAAATAGAAAATAGATGCAGATAAATTTCATCAGTGAACCTAAATTTTGCAACTATATAGGTATATTTTTAACTTACCTACCACTTATAAACATTTACAATGTAATTTTTGAAATTATACAGTGTATACGAGGGTGAATGCATCCATAATATAAGATAATATTTTGTCGGATAGATCGCTGTCTCTTGAAAACACTGACAAAAAGTTAATAGTCTGACGTTTCGATTACACCTGTAATCTTTGTCAAAGACGAAGAACCTCAAAATTTGCCTGACACAAGTTCAAACAAAATTTTGAAAGTAAATAAACAAATCACCAAGGATGCGAGACGTCATAGAAACAACGTGCCAACCTGATAAAAAGGAAGCTAACGATGAAAAAGGAGCTCCTACCTACTAGATAAACACGAACTACTTGATAAAAGATAACTACAAAATAGCCTTCTAAATGTCACCTAACTCATAATTTCCACAATCCCTATTAAAATTATTAGTATTCCTACAAATTTCTATAGCTTCTTTTATTAGACGTTTGTGATCATATTTTTCTCTATGTAAAATTTTTGTTTTATCAAAATCAATCATGTGTTTAATATGAGTGTTCCGCTATGGAAGATTTATCTATCTGTTGCAACCTAGTAGCACGTATGTGTTCTTTCAAACACGTACCTACTTTTCTTTTAGTTTGACCTATGTAACACTTTCCGCAAGAACAAGTAATTTTGTAAACACCTTCACTCTCTAAATGTACTTTATCTTTAGTAGAACTTAAAATTTTATCTAAACTATTATATGTACTATCAACAACTAAAATATGGTGTTTTCTAAGCATCCTCTTTAATTTTTCCGAAAGGCCTTGTACATAAGGCAAACTCAACTTCAATTTACTTTGTCGTGGCTGATAATTTACTTGATTTGGATGAGCACTTTTATTAAAAACTGACCAAATATTCTTACTACTATAACCATTTCTCACTAGCGCTGATTTAAGATGATATATTTCTTTTTGTACAGAACTTTTGTCTGATATCCTTTGTGCTAAACAAATAATGTCCTAATAAGACTATTCTTTTGAGAAGGAGGGTGCTGAGATGTGGCATGTAAATATCTGTCTGTGTGTGTTGGTTTTCTGTAAACCTTGTGTCCTAACTGTCCAGTGTTTGTTCTGTAAATTTAGACATCCAAGAAAGATAAACTACCATTGCTTTCGATTTCCATAGTAAATTTTATGTCGGGATTTTGACTGTTCAAATGATTTAGAAACCTACCCAGCTCTTCTATACCGTGGGGCCAAATAACAAAAGTCTCATCTACGTACCTATACCAGCATTTTGGTTTAAGATGAAAACTGTTTATCGCTACATGTTCAAAATTTTCCATAAACAAATTGGCTACTACAGGACTTAGAGGTGAACCCATTGCACAACCTGATTTTTGTTCATAAAAATTATCGTTCCATAAGAAATAAGTAGATTTTAAACAATGTTCGGATAATCTGGCTATCGTGTCATCTAAGGGATCGCTATTAAGCTTGGATTTGATGATATCTATCGTTTCAGGAATGGGTACTTTCGTAAATAAAGACACCACGTCAAAACTAACCAAAATATTACCTTCTGAAATACTTAAACCTTTTATAATATCAATAAAGTCTGAAGAATTTTTAATGAAACTACTGGTATTTCCTACATAAGGTTTGAAATAGTTGGCACAAAATTTTGCCAATCTGTACAAGGACTGCCAATCGTATTGACTATGGGTCTTAACGGGACATTGGTTTTGTGGATTTTGGGAAAACCATACAATTTAGGTACCTTGCAATCGGAAACAGTTAAAAGAGACTTCTCCTCATTCGAAAGATTTGAACTTTTGATAAGATCATTGGTAATTTTGGAAATTTTTAAGTTAGGATCTCGGGATAATTTTTGATATGTTTCCTCATCTAACAACTCTCTAACTTTATTCTCGTAATCTGTTCTATCTAAAATTACTGTGGCTGAACCTTTATCTGCTCTATTCACTATAATGGACTTATCTGTATTCAAATCCTTAAGAGCATTCATTTCCTCAGATATCACATTAGGTTTGGGCATACATGCATTTCTAATAGCGTGGCATACATCCATCCTAATCTTATCTGCTTGATCTTTCGGAAGCAGTCTTATACAAGATTCCACAAATGACATTATCTCCACTTTTGGAATGGTCTGTGGCGTTACAGCAATGTTCATCCCCTTCGCTAAAATATTTACAGCAGCATCTGAGACACTCTTTTTTGACAGGTTTATTACAGTGTTGTTGATGTTGGTTTTAACTATGTTAGATGATTTGAACTTATTGTGTTTAATGATATTGAATTTCTCAAATTTAAGTATGTTTTGTTCCTTGACCTTGTTAAAGTGTTAAGAATTTTAAATTCTTACTTTCATCATACCATTGCTTTGGTATAAAAGCAAAACCAGTTCTATGCCGTGTTGTCTACACTAGACCTAAACTGCACTGATGAGCTGTAATGACAGCGAAATAGTACTATCTGCAGTTGGTTGAGGTGTAGACAGCACAGTATAGACATGCATTTTAATTGTTAAAGTGTTATTTGTATACTTTTTGTGTAATCTTTATTATTATTTATTTATTATTTATTATTTTTGTCAATTGTCAGTGTTTTCAAGAGATCGGGCAAAATATTATCTTTTATTATACAGTGTATCTTAGATTTGGATAAACCATGTGATTTATTTGTATAATTGCAAACATTTATATCTAATATGTCCACTCATTGGTGATGAAACTGCTTCTTGTCATTATTAAACCTTCTGACAGTAGTAAAGATTCCGTATTGTGCATCAATACACTTTATATCTACAGATGTGGACGACCTAATTGATCTTGGAATCGATACACTTTATTTCTACAGATGTGGACGACGTAATTGATCTTGGAATATTACTAACTGTATCCAACAAAGAACTATTATGCTCAAATATTGTAATTCTTAAACTAACATAATGTTCTCATTAGTTTTGCAAAATTTACTTCATCTTTACCATTAGATTCAACACAAAATTTTCTAACATATAGTTCTGCAATTCAGAAACAAGGTCTTTCTTCTTTTACATTTTACGTATGTTACCTCTTCCTACTACAGGGGCTTATTTATGGATGCTAAAAATTCTTCAATATTTTTTATGTATCATACCTTCAGGGAAAAAGTGTAGCTATTTAACATGAATTTCTAGCCATGCGATAATGGCACATATCAACAATTTTTCTTATGCTATACAAAAAGCCATTCTTGCTCTTAATAATGTAGGTCTGTGGAATTACAGGAAAGCTGTATTAATTTTTTTAATGGTCTTTTAGAGGTATAAAAGAGTAGTGATGGTGTCTTGCAAATAAAGTTTTTTGTTGTTAATTAAATCTCTACTTGGTGAGGCTTTTCTTTCTCAGCAGTAATATGACAGATATGGAAGGTAACACTTTTTTTAGTTTTTCTAGGTTTGATAGAACGTTTGATATCAGCATTAATGAATTCATTTTGTTCCAGTTTTGCTAAACCTAGGGATAAAAACGATTCTTCGTTTGCTACTTCTTTTCCTTTTGATCCCATCTGATCCATTAGAGTGATCAAGCATTACTTAACGTCTTTGTTCCATGAAGTAAATAAATTTTGATTTTTTAGCTACAAACATGTATTATTTTTTGACATCCAAAAACTAAAACAAACGACTCTACATGAAATGATCATCAAAATAAAATAAAATAAAATAAAGAATCTTATTAAACGTGAGTAGTAATATACTATTGTCCTTTTTTCCACATTACTTTAAAAGTTTTTACAGAAAAATATATTTCATTTGCAGTGGTTTTCATGTACATTAACACTAAATTTACAAATTGTTATGAAACAGGTTGTGGTCACTCAAGTAATTGGGCTCCTGTGCAATTCAGTAGGAGTGTAGAAAGGAGCAAAATAATAAATTAAACTGTACTTCTACAACAAACAATGATATATATATATATATATATATATATATATATATATATATAAATTATGTACATGTTTAGTATAAAAAATATTTTAGGTCCCTGGATAATTAATGCTTTGAGGCCTGATATTTCAAGAAAATATGCAGATCTTTTGCATGACCAGACATTGATTCCACAGTACATACATCAGTGTAATGCCCAAACTCCAAGGTAATCCTTTTTAATAATAACCAGCTTCTATTGCTCATTGATCTCCTTATTAATCCAGTGGCGAAAGTGCATTTCGTTCCATGATGCACAGTTTTGGATGGGCAAAGAATCCAATGGTGAACAGAATACATGAAATGCATGAAGATGTACCAATAACATTGGTGTACGGGTCTAAGTCATGGGTTGACCACTCAGCTAGTGAGATAGTTAAGGAAAAGAGGATTGGTTCATATGTAAAAGTGCAGGTAAGTAAACTAAACAAAATATTAGCTGCGTAGAGTTCTGTTTCAAATAAAATATTAATTATATTTAGTACAGATGTATTGTTGTCAAAATTTCATGACCACTATCTTTTGCTAATTCGAACACTTGATACACTAAACTATCCCGTAATCGGAACACTTTCATTGTCCCAGATACATTGCTTTATCGAGGTTATATCTTTAGAATGGTTTTACGTATAGGAATGCCAAAAGTGTCAAATTATATTTCAGAAAGTCAACTTTCCAACTCCATTGGCAAAGTAACTATAAATTTACAAGTACGGTTCTGTAGCAAAATAATTGGATGCATTGGATCACGTTGTATCCAGATGAAAAACC
Source organism: Rhyzopertha dominica (assembly GCA_025024175.1). Taxonomy (NCBI): domain Eukaryota; kingdom Metazoa; phylum Arthropoda; class Insecta; order Coleoptera; family Bostrichidae; genus Rhyzopertha; species Rhyzopertha dominica. The sequence goes on from QCXZ01000064.1 coordinate 39,023,383, forward strand.
CAGCTTTTCCTACATTTTTACTAAAGTCTAGAGTTTTGAGAATAATTATTGCCTTCTATAGTTATAGCCGTAATCTGAGGTTAAAATTTTTGTTTAACATTCAGTGGCCATGAAAATATCTTTCTTTGCCAATAGTAAATCTGTATTTTGGGGAAATCTGTCGCAAAATTTTTTTGATGGTAAGCTGCATATCAAAATGAAGTTAAAAGAACTCAGAGTATCAATGAGGCAAAGATAAATCGATTTATAGGACTATTTTTTTTATAGTACCTAGGTCATTTTTTCTTGTAATTTAAATGCACCTTGTCTTCATATTAGTGGGAGTACTGTGTACTTTATTTATAACTGTTTATTCTTTCGATGTCTTATTTTCTAGGTGATACAAGGTGCTGGACATCATGTATATGCCGACAAGCCATCTATTTTTAACACATATGTGAACGAAGCTTGTCTTTTGGCAGACTCGTCACAGAAATTAGCCATAATGCCGGCCCCCAATACAAAAACAGAAAATGCTGAAGATAAGGGGCAGGCCATTGAAACGAAAGCAGATACCAAACCAGAACACAGTGATGGAGAAAAAGTTATACCTGTCACACCGCAGGAAATCCATTGATTGGGCACATTTTAATCTTTGTCTCTGTTGGTGGAACTGCATGTTGTATGGTTTTATTTGTTTCCCACGAGAACCAAAGAAAATATTTTTTTATTTATTTGCACATAGTCTAATAAAGATATTAACTTCTATTTTTGAGAAATGTTTTTGATATATATTCTTTTGTTTTACATTTTACTTTTACATGTTAACTGTTATCCGACTAATAATTGCCATTAGAATTGTTTCCTAGGAAATGACAAAATGCTGTATGAATTTCAGTTTTGTTTTTTTAGTTTATTTCTTTTAAACTAAGACTAAATAGATTTCATATGTTCCTAATTCTTTTTTGTGTACATTTTTGTGTTGTACTTGTACGATGCTAACAATTTTTGGTGATAAGACAACAAAGTAACAAACTTGTGACCACTGTTATACATTTTTTTGTTAACTATTAGTCCCCTTGCATTAGTATTATTGCAGTATGCATATAACGAACTGTGATGTATTTATTATAGTTGAAGACATAAATATTAATTTTGACAGTTATTACATCTGTGTTAAATATTGTGTATGTTATTAAAGAAATGCAAAAATAAAAACCACATTATACCAATGTGTATGTTTATTTTAAAATGTGAGTGTTTTGTAGAAATTTAATTTAGCGTCTATGATATTGAAGAGCCAGGATTCACTAAAACTGCTTTCTGGTGTATGTACCGTATGGGATCCTTCAAAAATGTAAGTCACCTGAAAATTAAGTACCTAAGTAAGTATAATGGTCCGCGACCCTACAATAAACATTTTTAACATAATTTTTTAAAGATAAACCTACTTTAAATACACAGCATGTACTCAGTAAATGTTTTGTGATTAATTATTCCCAGAGCACAAAACTGTATAACTAGTGGTTATTTCCTTAATGTAAGTTTTCGAGATAACATTTAAGTTCATATTTTACTAATAGAGCACCCTGTATATTTTTGCATAATTAAAATCACCTTCCCTTTACCTACCTATCCAAAATTGCAATATATATAGCATATATTTTTAAACAATTTTTCTTTATACTTCAATAACTTTTATGTATTTCTTCAAGTTGTATTAAACACATTGTTATAAAATTATTATTATCACGAAAGTCGGTTAAAATACTTCTACTGCAGTTTCTAGATGATGTGCTGGCAAAAATCAATTCCAAAATTAAAAAGTTTGCTGCCATAAAAAGGTTAAAGGGAAGAAAATATTTTAAATAGTATATGTATTTAGAAAAATCTTGTTTTGTTGTACACTTGTGGATACACATTAAAAGTAGCTAAACAAGGGTTGTACCAATATAACTATTTATTTTAACACAATTCGAAGAAATGCACATAATTTATTCAAATAAAAAGAGAATTAAATTACATTTTTGGATAGGTAAGGCAAGAGAAATTTAATAACCTAACAATATATGTGATGGAAAAGTCAGTTAAAAAGTAATAAAACTGTTTTTCAATATATGAAGGATGTCTGGTTCCAAAAGTACATTTGCGTGGCACACCTCACTTTGGTCTGATCAGGTTGAAAATTGCACATATTTTAGATGCACATACGTACTGCATAGGTAGTTATTGTCATTGCCTTAGGTACAGTACGTGTCCAGTGACAGCCACAAAATGTCAATTGTGATGGAAACATACTCCAAATTTGAAATGCGAGCAGTTATTTGTTTTTTTTGATGAATGAAACTTTTACCGAAATCTATAAAAAAATACTGAAGACTTACAGAGAAGGTGTTATGAGTTGAAAGCAAGTTAGTGGTCGGTGTAAGCTTTTCAAAAGTCGACGCACAGCTCTGGATGATGAACCCAAAGTTGTGCAACGAAAACAGATGAGAATCAGTTAAAGGTTGATTGGCTGATTTGATAAGATTGTTTGTTGAAAATACAGATATCATTCTATTGATCAGTATTTCTAAAAACTCTTTGTGAAATCATATCTTATTTAGGGTATTAAAAAGTTTGCGCTAAATGGCTACCAAAATTATTACTGACCGGCCAACACAAAATGCAACGAATGGTGGCAACAGTGGAACTTTTAACACACTATGGTCAGGGAAATCGATTTCTAGAGTCTATTGTTTGAGAAGACGAAACCTGATGGGTAAACCTAGGGCTGCCATCCGTCCGGATTTCCCCGGATTTGTCCCAGTTTGGAAGACGTCCGGGTAATTATTCTTAATTGTATGGAAAAAAAATAAAAAGTTAAACAAGTTTTCATTTAATCTTATTAACTGAGTAACTAATATTGGGTTTGTTCATTTTTTATTTAATACCTGAAAACGTTAAAAAATAAAGCAAAATTACTCACTTGTCGTCACAAGAACGATTAAACGTACTATTTCATGCAACAAAACAGGTTTAAAATTAAAGTGTTCTTCTATCAAGTATGGAGTAAAATATATTTTAATCAAGATGTAAGCGAATGAAAAAAGTATTGAAATGTCCGGGGTGAAAGCTCCAAAATCCGGAGAACTTACGCTTCCGGTCCTGGGGGGCAGGTTTTAGAGATGGCAGCCCTAGCTAAACCACCAAAACCCAGAATAAAAAAAAGACTTGATGACATGGAAGCATCTGAGTCCAGCAACATCAAGGGAATTTAAAGTTCAGCAGCCTGCAAAAGACAATGGCAACTGTGTTCTGAGATATGCAAGGCATATTGCTCATATGAATAGAATAGAAATGATTCAAGTTATTGCATATCATTGCAAGCCCACACCCTCGAATCATGCGAAGGCTTCAGAATCACAATTGTGAAGTTATTGTAATTTTCATTTGTTTGAGTTGTTGAAACCTTATTTGTCTGGTAAAAGGTTTGAAGATGACTAAGAACTTCAAGAAGAAGTAAGACAGTAAACGACTTTGGGATTGCTACTTTCAAATCCAAACGAAATGCTTTAGCCCGTACATGCACATTTTAAGTAAGTAGCACATAATTATAGTAAAGTGAGATTTTTTTTGAGATTACTTACTGAAACAGGACATAAGGAGGGTTTAACTCTGGACACTTCAATAGTGAAATATATACTTGCTGTGGCCTGTGGTATAGGATATCTTTTTGTTGGTATACTCCATTTTACCTAAAAGTTGTTTATTCTCACCATATAGGGATTCCAGAAAGCTTTCGTTGAATATTTACCTCAAACATGTAAAAATCACTACAAGCATCACTTTGTTCTACCAAGAAGTCAACACAATACAACCAGTTTTCTTCATAATACCAGGTGTCCAAGTATCTGCATATGCTTTCTATAGCACAGTCAATGTTAAAATCTTGAATAGTTGGCCATAGACTGCTTGTGTCATATTGGGGTTCTTGATTGGCTTCATCTCCTGTTGAATCTACTGATGTCTCTAGTATTTTGTGTTCCACCATCTTGCCTGAAGTGTATATTTAAAACTGATAAAAGCTTTTCACATATTATATAAGGCCCTAAAATATATATGTGTCCCAGGGTGCATTAACTGAATCTAAAGTTCAAAATTGTGTAGGTTTTGAAAGCTTGTCTTGTTAGAGAATTAGCACTATTAAATAATTTATGGCGTAAAGTTAGTCAAGGTTTAAATATTAGTCAACTTATCTCAATCGGTTAAGAAAATAATTGAACAAAAAAGACCTTTTGTTCGCCATTTTTTGGGGATTCTAATTCCCTTAAGAAGAAATTTGACTTTGTAGAACGGAAAATTTAATTTTTATCATACTTCAACGTGTTGGTAGAAAGAAAGTTTTTTTGCTATTATACAACCCAAGGAATTATCCTACTAAAATCTTCGTGTATTTTATGTAAGTACATGATCAGTTTCTCAACAATAAACCACCGTTTGGATAAATTTTATATCTACATATAAAAATTAAGGGATTAAAACAATATTTTTTACGGCGTCGTTTCCTAGGTTTCCGTCCTTAACTGATCACCCTGTATAATACGTACAGGGTGTGGCAAAAGGGACTGTAAGCGGCTGTATCTCTCTGGGTTGCTTTGTCTTAGATGCTGGGGGGGGGGGGGGGCACTGGGGGGAGTATCACTAAAAATGTGCAAGAATAATAACTGTGGGCGACACTATGCCAACTATAGGCTATGAGCGAACTTTCAAGTGGCGCCAATATCCATGAAACGTGGTATTTTTAATGGCTAAACAACTCACATTAGCTGGCTTTGCGTGTACCTAAACAAAATTGCTGTGTTGTGTGTGTATAGGCAGAATATTGTAGTGAACCTCCCTCGTATATGTTGTGTTTACTTTAAGTAAGAAGTTCTCAAGGTGATAAGACTGACTCAAGCAGGACGCACGAACTGCGCGGTAACTTTCTTAGAAATCAATTCTCAATAAAGTTCCTACACAAAGAGTTCAATCATATAGCGCCGGCTTCTCACGCCAAGAGGCCTTGATCATATCATCCAGGCATAAACATCCACCCAATGAGAAGGTGGGAATTGGAGACCGAAGGTTAAAACCAAAGTCAAAATTAGAGAGTCGCCTCTCAGCCATCAGCAAGCTAACATGTAACGAGAGAGTCTCCTCTCAGTCAACATCAAGTTAAGATGTAAAAATTGAGTATTAAGAAATTCCAAGTATCATATTATTGTTTGTTGTTTGTGTCAATTGTCAGTTTTCAGGGAAACTTACTCTATTTTTATTATTTTATTCGTTCATTGTTATAATATTTTATTTTATTAAGCTCATATTAAACTACTAAACCTTACAAACGGTGTTTGAACGCTTTCTCGTACCAGAAAGAATCCCTAAACCATTTCAGGGCTATGATACTCACTCTCTGAAGAGGGGTGTAAACCAGTGTCAAAAATCAAATTTGTTCTTATCAATTTCTGTTAACTTTTCTTTCGCATTAATTTAAAGGACGTCTGATCCCATCAAAATCGAGTCCGATACCCCTGAGAAATTAAATTTTAATATTCTTCATAAAAATTCTCTAAGTTTTGTAAAAAACCCGCAGAAGCCAAAGACAAGGTAAGTGCGCTCTTTTCTTATCAGTGCTAGTATAAATACAATTACAAGACCCATTTAATAGTCTTCAAAATATTATTATATTGGTGGTGAAAGGTGGGATTAGTAAATATCATTAGCACCCCCCCCCCAACCAATTTTTAGTCCCTTGTAATCCGATTATTACAATATTGTCACTCCGTAACATTCCCCAACGATTTCGKGAAATTTTCTTTAAATATTATAGGTACTTCATTAAGAATCATAACTCCAACTTTAAATTTTAGTTGCGTATATTTGGAAAGTTTAAAAGTCTTTTCCAAAACATTATAGAGAAAAATCAGAAAATTTTACACTAAAAGATATATCATAACATACTACACCTACACATACTAAATTTCATTCCGATGGCTCAAATGGCAAAGAAAAACAAAAACAAACAAACGAAAATCCACCTCGGATCTTTACTGGAGCGTTATACCAGACTTGCAAACGTTACCAAATCGAAATCTCGATTTTTAAACACAACCGTGGGTAAGCTACGCAAAATGCCTAAGAAATTCGGGAAAAAAGAATTTATTTTTAATTGACGTAAAAAAAATTATCCAGAATAACCAGACTCCCGGAAACCTAGAGTGATCGAATATTGCATGTTTAGACGTGTCAGGGTATCCGGAATTTAACAGTGAAAACTGCAAATCTCTTATCTTTTTTCGAGTACCGMCCACGGCTCTCAAAGATATTGGCATACACTTATTTACTACCAAATTTGGAGGAAACATGGCGGGACCAACAGAAAATTTGACTACCGTATGGTCACACTGCTTATAGAGTCATATATACCGCCTATTGACAAATAACAACGTCATCCACCCGTCTCTGCGGGGAACCTAATCTGTGAACGGTAACCTTGTAGTGGGCATTTAAAAACCGCCAGAGGTCCCCAACGAGGGTGTCTGCAAGAGTCAGTTCTCAGCATAATAATAAAATTATGACAGACTTAATTCTGTTATTATCACTAAAAATAGTTTCACAGTTCTAACACTGCTTCTAGGGGACACTTTTAACATTGTCAGTAATAAACTTCAATTTTTCCAAAAACTTCAAATAAAGGTATTTTCACATTACTTTTACTCTAGGCAACAGAGCGAAAAAAAACAAATAGAAGAAAAAAAAATCATACAAAAGGTTTTTTGGCTTAATCGGTTTTTAAGAGGCCAGTTATATTAATCAAAAAAATAATACTCCAACTCTGGCTAGAAGCTATTGTTTAAACAGCTGAAAGGTACATTTTTATATTTTTTTTCCAAATATCTCCAACCGAAAATAGTCAATCAATTTTGTTTCGTTTTAATTTTCTATAAAAAAAGTCTGTACAATATTTTGCCTCCAACCAATAGTTTAAATTAATTAATTTGTCAGGCTACAGGTCACTTCCTTTAGGAAGTAGTTCCCGTTAAGGCAGCTAGGTGGCTTTGTCATCATGTCAGTGTAATGCTGACAGATGGCATTGCCATCCTAATTTCTTACTTTCATAAGAGTAACAAGATGATTTTTTTCAATAAATCAAACAGGTAGCATTGTGCTATTCGATGGATATCCAAATTATGCTTTGGTGAAAAGTAYTAAATAAGCTGAGCGATTGCGAAGACAGCACAAACAAATATCTTTTGATATATTTGATTAGACAAATGGAAACCTGAATATAGCAGGAATTGTTCATTGTTACCATGCTAGAGAATAACAGACTATTACGACATTTTGGTTATAATTGGTGAAGACATCGATTTATTAGTTTTGATGACTGAACTGGATCTGGAAGAACTGAGTAGAAATGATTACATTAAGCTAATAGTTTTAAATTCCCTTCCATTACTCATTATCTTCTGTTCAAAACTGAACACGTACCTAAATGCATTAAAAAATGATGAGGATCTCCTAATAATTCTCACACCATTTTTTCATGCAAATTCACATCCTGATCACCTCGATTTTGCAGTCCAAAGGTTCATTTTGCTCTATATGGAACCAAGGAAAATGAGCAAATTTACTTCGATCAATTTAGGTTCCGTATTTTGCATAAGCTACCATAAAGAACTTTTCAGTTTGGCATCATTATACCTCCAACTCGAAAAGTTGTGAGGCTACTTTGCTCACTGAGTGTATCACCAGATCCAAAAATGGAATGGCAATATATCTTGTGGATCCTAGCGATCGAGGTTGGAGGCATACATTTAATTGATATCTTAGACCACTACATCTTCAGCTGCACCAGAAAAGTTACTGTAGACTATTGGCTCAAAGGATGCACTGGAAAAAAGGTGGTACTGTAGAGAGTGGGCCAATTGGCAAATTCCTTTTCCTAATGGAGATAGACGGTGATGATTTTCGTGAATCTGCATTTTGTTATTTTTTTGGAGACTGGAGGAAATATGGAATCGGCAAATAATTTATATCTCGAGTGATACCCAGTAAAACGACAACCTTTCAAAGCTATTTTTTCACGATGCGACATCTTAATTAACATCGGCCCGTATAAAAAGCTGCGTCCTAAAAGTATGTATGAAATAGCGATCAGAAGTTAAAAGAAATAGTTGTTTTAGCAAGTATAGAAAATAATCCCAATCGTCGACACAAATATTAAAGGTATCTACTGGATTACCAAGAATTGGCGGATATTTGGAGAAGCACAAATTCAGGCCATTCAGCACAAGAAAATCATCACTTGAAAGCTGAAAATTTTCAACGTCGCCGTCAGGTCGCCTGGATTTTTGCCAGTAGCTTCTGGTGAATAGGGTATTATCACTTTTTTTGAAAATTACGTAAAATGAATCTTGAAGTGCATATATATCGTACGCCATGTTAAAAAAAAACAAAAAAAATATTTGTAGGTAGAGAATTTCAGGTCTGAAATTCGAATCTTAGGAGTCACCGCCAAAACGCAAGTGTCAATGTAAACATTACCGAGGAGCGTGCTGTTTAATGGTGTAGTATCATTCTTGTTTTGGAAAAAGCTTTTGTGTGGTGTTTACTGAAAGGACGGTGTAAGAGGTCGCACCAAAAAGTCATTTATGTAGTTTTACAAGCATATATTATGTACGGAAAACAAAACAAGTGTTGTTTTGTACATGGTTATAAAAGTACTTCAGTCAGTACTGCTAACAAATTTTTTGTAACCATTCCTCAAGATTATCAACGTATGAAAAAGTTGTTTAAGGCCCCTAGACGTGATATGCCGAAATCGCAGTTTGTTTTTCTGTTGTGAAGATCATCTTAATTCTTACTGTAAGTTTTATTATTCTTTTTGGGGTTATAAGTGTTTACCATTCAGTTTCCTTTTTGTTATAGCTTGAAGAAGATATGAAATATTATGAGTTTAAGTTGATAGAGGGAAATATTATAATAAAGAACGACGTTGTTCCCCACTGTTAGCCACTGTTAGCCAGACCGGAAACGAGCCGCAAGAGCCCCGAAAATAAATCACAATTTATATTTATTCTGACCTCTAAAACACAAATGTCAACTTTAGGGTACATTATTTATTCTTACATTTTTATGTTTACAAATAGTATGTTTCCAACAACACACTGTGATCAAATTATCAATGCTACGTTAATTTGATAAAAAGTTCACTTATGCTGTTGCTTTTACGTTCCTCATCTCCGCGGCGTTGAACCGCTCGTTGCTGTACACAAATTCCATAACAATGAGTATGGCTTCAGAAGTCATATAACTCATAAGTATTTTACTTTTTCTTGGCGTATTTTAATTCGCTTGTCACAAAATGAACACAAACAACAAACTGATAAATTGACGGGCTGAGGCTGACGCGTGACGCGTTGACCCCAGATGTAAACAAGCGGCCATTTACAAGACACCTGACGTCACGACCAATATGTTCGCGTTTTGGCGGTCCGTTTAAATATTCACATTTTTAATATTAAAAATACACCTTACGATCCATTTTTTCGAATTTATAAGTTGTCACAGCTGCTTTGTGGATTAGATGCTACTTATTAATATGCAATTTAATAAAATATAAATACATGGCAAATACCCAATTGTAGCCAAGTGAGAAATCTTCCGTTAAACTGCATTTGAATAGACGAAGCAGTGCCGAAATCTTTTGGAGCAAATGAAGGCACATTTAAGTTTAGTGTGTAAGCAGAAATTTTTAGAGGCAGAACTATAGGTTGTGCTGGGACGTGTTTGTACTTCAGGATATATTTTAGTTTATTTCACCAAAAGTTTAAAAAAATAGCGTGTTCCTTCAATGGAATTTATTTGCGAAATACTGTGTGGTTGTTTTCAGTACACTAACCTTTTGCACATAACAAAAAACAATACAAGATTAACATAATAATAAACAAAGGGAACATTCTACCTGCACCCGGCTGTGAATGTCTTCAAAATTCAAACTAATATTGGTACACTCAAACCTACTAGGCTGCAGAAAGTGTGCATCTAGCACGGTGGGTAAAGCGAATCTTGGCCACCTCATAGCAAGAAACCCAAACAAAAAGTTCACTCAAGAAAGCTAAACAAAAAGAGCGGTTCAGCTCATCTGTCGCCCGCACGCTTGCAATTACACAACACAATTGCAAGATTAACAGCAGTAAAACCGCTGAAGATGACAAGCATGGAAATCACCTCTTTCTCGGGCACAATCTGGATATTTTAATATGTATATTGCATGACTAACTTGTTTTTTAATCACAAACGGTCCTTCATAAAGGAACAATAATTTCTGGGTTTCCGATTTTAATGCAGTCAGTTATGTTGTATCTGGGATATGCTTTGCCAACTATTTTTTAATAAATCCAAAGGTAGTGACTAAAAAAATTGAAATTTTGTGTCGAGGTCTGGGATTCAACATTAAAAACTCTTTTCACATATTTCATATTTCAGTTCGGAAGACCATACATTTAGGCTAAACAGAATTCATTCTGACAAAGATAAAGGAAATTATATTGCAGTTAGAGAACTCTTCATGTCTAAGAACACTTATTGCCTTCAAATCCTTGCCATTCACCTCTAGAATATATATTGTCAAAATTTTGATTATATGGATATTCCAGAGTAGGATGATGTCGGCGAAAATGCTTCACATAATGAATGTTTAGCTTATCTGAAAGTAAAATATATTACTATCTGTAAAAAGACTATCCTGTAATGTTTCAGATATAAAAAAATGTGATGTCATGTCACTCTCATCCGCTCCCGCTGAGCGAATATTTAGTCCCGATGGTTAAATTTTAAAACCTAGACGAAATAATTGGTTACATGAACAATTTGGAAAACTATTACCTTAAAGACAACGGTGGTTTGTAATCTACATGATTAGAATTAATAGGTAATATAAGTTAGATTATTAGTTACTAGTTAGAGATGTAAGTTTGCATATAAAAATAATTAGGATAATTAGTCCTAACTCGATTAGATGTTAGTTTTTGAGTTTTGTTGTATTGTCAAAACAACTAGGTATGTGTGAGGATATGAGTAAAATATTTTCCAACTTTCTACCTGATCCTATCCAGAGTACATAAGTATGCAATTAATTAAGTATTTGAAATTACATCGAGAGTGTAACTGCAATTACATTGACATTTTTTCTAGTTTCAGTTGTAATTAATTACTATTTACCCAAAGTAATTGTAATTGTAATTGTAATTAATAACATATTGAGAAGTAATTTTAACATGACTGGACATGGACATCCGAGCCCAAAGATGAAAGTGATCTTCAAATGCTCTGGCCTTCAAGTGAAAATTTTTGTTAATTTATACAAAAAAATAATTTTTCTAATACAAATGTATCGTGTATAATAAAAACGAATATTGGAATTGGTTAGAATTAACGATAAAAGTCAATTTCTTTTAGCACCAGAAAAGTACTCGTAATGTTAAAAGTTATGCATTACTTTTTGGAAGTAATGAATAATTGTAATTAATTTATATTCTGCTCAAGTAATGAGTAATAGTAATGAATTACTTTTTGAAAGTAATTATTCCAGTCACTGGTAGTATGTTGTAGTAGTGTTTTAAGGATATTTAATAAAAGAGCAAATACTAGTATAACCCTTGGCAGACCATTCGGACGAAGGTTATTAATTTTGTGTAATTATTTCTAAGAGTTAAGCGTTTAAACTTGCCTAGCGAATTATCGATTATTTCTGAAATAACCTTCTCGGCTTGTTTGTGCACATCCAAAAACATATCACAGTTTTGAATGTCTTCCTCTTCCTCACTACTTTCTTTATGCTTAATGTCTGTTGGAAGCTGGAAAACGGCATGTTTTTCACTTTTCTTATATTCCTCTTCGTCTTCGTCGTCCTCTTCTCCCTCCTCTTCTTCTCCTTCTTCTCCCTCTTTTACTTTATATTCTCCTATTGTTTCTTCCACAGCAAGAATTTCCTCTGGTTCTTCCAATTCTTCAGGTTCTTTATAGTCTATACTATCTAGTACGTTTTCTATGATCGGTTGTATTACAACCGCAGTTAATCCAAAAGTTTGTATGTCTGATGTATCAATTGCTTCTTGAACTATTCCACTGACTAATTCTTGAAGGCCATGGCCAGGTTCTGGCTGCAGAGAGCCATCTTTTGAAGACTGACTTTGCATTTCAGTGGATGTAGTTCGTTAATGGTTTATATGAAAATATCCAGGCTTTTTAGGTCAATTTTGTTGGTTGAATGCGATGTCAGATTATAATATAACTGGTTTTGACATAATTCTTTGTCATTCACTAATGTATAAACTGGTATAAATATTTTAGCTGAAAAGCGCGGTGGAACTAACGTTTGTCTTGGGCAAACATTACTATTAATTGTTTGGTTTCTGTGTGGTGTTGAATCGCATTTCTGTGAGATGGTAGTGACTTTGTTATTATTTGTACGATGCCAACCTGAGCAGTGGCGTAGTGCACCAGTTTATGGAAGGAGAACAAAAATAATTCATTTTACACCACAATGAAACGCAAACTGTTGGAGTACTTACTCTCCGAGAACTTGCCGCAACCTGAAGATGCAATTCCAACCGAATTTCTTTCAACTAAGTTGTAATTTATCGAACAGATTATGATTTTATGAAAATGTGAATTTATAAATAGGTATACATAAAAATTATTGTAAATACTGAAAAAAATAAAAAGTTTACAACTGCTATTATTTAAATAATATATTTTTAATGCTTATTTTTATTGAACTTGCTTACAATTGTATAATATCAAAATAAGTTTTTTTTCTCTTAGGTATAGATACAATCCTTGTGCTTATTATGTGTTAAACAAGAAAAGCTATTACAGTTGTTTGTCTAGTAAAAATCAGGTACGAGGTTGATAAGCAGCCAGTCAATCGCCCTAAACAAACGTGTTTTGCATTTTCCGTCAAGGTGACCACAAGTCATGAAACGCTTTGGGCTTACAGGTATCAGCCCGCCCGGCAGCCGGCAGGCAAGTGAATCAAATGGCTTGCAGGTTCCCGCAGTGCAGGCACTGAACGCAAATCTACATAAGATTGTAAATTAAATACCTATGGGTAATGACTAATAATGGGTATATTAGATCCTTAGATGTAAATGTAAATAAATGTTTTAATTTAACTGAATTTGATATGCCTAGTCATTTGCATAGGGAGGGCGGCGTCCCGCAGCCCTCCCTCACCAGCCGCCACTGGTAGTGAACAAAATCAAGCAGGAGGAAAACGGAATGATATGTATCGATATGACGAAAACAGCATTGGGCCATATGTAGTAATTATTCAGGGTAATATTCACAATAATATAGGCAACTACCATCCCATGACCAATGGGAAAAAGTGATAGAAACAAAGGTAGAGGGAATTAACCATATAAAAAGACAAGGGCGTAACAAAATATCAATAGAATTCTTTGGATCAAAAGAGGCTAACGAATTATTAGATAGTTAAATGTTTAATAAATATGGCTATGAAATATATGTACCAGGGTCAATGGTTACCTGTAGAGGCGTAGGAAGAGGGATTTATATAGGCTTTACTGATGAACAAATTCTGATGTTTGCCAAAAGCAGATTCGACATATTAGAAATACGAAGGATTAAAAAAAAAGTCTAAAGAGGACCCAGAGAGGATTATACCAACTGGAACTGTGATATTTACTTTTAGAGGGAGGATATTGCCTCGGATCGTGAATATTTGCCACACTAAAATAGAAATGGAATAATATACTAGCCCAGTTATTATTATTTGTTTAAACTGCTTGACATACCATACCAAAAATCAATGCAGGGGTAAACAACGTTGCGAGAAATGTGTCCACAGACAAACAATGCAGGGAGTACACCAAGAAACGACATATTAAAGAATTAATGTTTTACGATAACCTATCATTCTATGAAGCTCGCCAGAGAATCCAGCCGCATACAGCACCGAGTCGAGACAAGAAATTTTCCAAATCCAGGAAATTCTACGGAAGAGTCTACAATAAAAATCAAAGGAAAAGCTATATCTCAGCAAATCAGGGAAGGAGAAACATAACTTTATCCTAAGTAGTCAAGTGAAAAAGAACAATGACACCCACATCACCTGGACCTGGACCTGAACATACAGGCACATAACAATATATTAATGGCCTCACCTTGTAGAAGAGAGACAGTACCCGTTGCAACACTAAATAACGCAACAGATTCTCAACAAAAGGAAACAGAAATGTTTAGGGATGCGCTATATAAAATAATACAAAATTTTGAAGTTGACAATACTATTATGAAAAAAATCGTAAAATTTTTGCTGTAGCCATTAGGGGCAAATCACCAATAATAACATTAAACAACAATGCCAGCCAATAGCAATAACATGTTGCCATACACTGTTACAATGGAACATCAGAAGTCTGAAAGCAAACTTGCTTAGATTAATTAAAAATATTAATAATGGAAAATAATGTATATATAGTTTGTTTAAATGAAAAATGGATAAAAAAGGAAAATAGAATAACAAAAATTATATAGGGGTAAGAAAGGATAGACAAAATGGGAAAGGTGGGGTCACTTGTTATGTACTAAAAATAATACCTTTTAAAGAAATAAAATTGAATACTCAGGGTCTCCCAGAAGCAGTACGGGCAATAGCCTTACAGTTAAGGGATGTGGTTATAATTAATATAATTAATATAATATAATATAATTCCACCATATATTAACATCAACTCGCAAGATATCGAATTATTAATTGATCAAATAAACCACACATCAGTGATATTAATGGGTGACTTTAATGCACAGAATCCAGCATGGGGTGCAGGGATAACAAATAGAAATGGAAGAGCAATATACATATTCATAGAAGAAAATGATTTCATCATTATGAACCCCTACTAGAATTACGCCACCACAACAAAACATTAGTGTTCCTGACATTACCATAACGTCACCTAACCTAGTAGTCAATTTACAATGGCGAGTGATACAGGACGTAAAACTGTAACACCTAGTGATCATTAACCAATAATTAAAATTAATTAAAAAAAGATAAACAGTTTGGTAATACATGTAGCTCCAATTACACCTGGAATACAAACAAAAGCAGATTGGGGTAAGTTCCAAGACATGGTGTCATTAGAATTAGCAAAACTATCGCACATTACATACAACAGCTGGATAGACATAACAACTAAGGCGACAAACCACTCTATCCCCAAGAAATCCCGCTCGGCCCTGAGAAGTAAGAATCCGTCCTGGTGAGATGAAGAATGTACCAAATTAATTAGAGATAGAAGATACATGTTGTCTATGTTTAAGAGATTCTAATTTAGAAAACTACTAACAAGTCAAAAGATGTGCCGCCAAAGTCAGAACAATATTCAGAACTAAGAAAAAACAATCATTTAGAAACTTTTGTGAAAACATAAACAGCAATATGTCAAGTAAGATTATGTGGAAGATCGTAAAAGCATTCACACAACATGAACTATGAGTTCACTCCTAGAACAATAAATTTTGAATGGAAATATGAACTACTGCAACACTTAGCAAGTCCACTCATACCAAACCCAGAAGAATTGGAAATAAATGTTCCAAACAATATTGGACGAACACAAATTACAATGGAGGAACTGCAAAGTACATTAAAAATTAGAAAAAAACATATTATTTAATAAAATCCTAAATAAAGAAGAAAATGTGCCTGATGCTTGGAAATATAACATCGTAATTCCTATTATAAAACAAGGGAGAAACCCAGACCTATACCTAGACCTATCATTTTACAAAGCTGTTAAAAAACCATGGTAATGATTTTAAAAAATAAAATGGAATGGCATATTGAAAAGTATAGGCTACTACACCCAAATACGTTTGGATTCCGGAGATCCGGAGAGGCTCAGGTACCACGGAATGTACGTTTCTGCTAACTGGGATAATCTATAATGGACTGTGCATTCAACATAAACCTATTGCTGTATTCCTTGATATAAAATCTGCATGTGATAATATTAACATAAGCCTCTTAACCAAGAAAATAATGTGTGGAATCCCCAAAAGATTCAGGTGGCATCACGGGGAAAATAAATAAATTTGGTATGGGTGCCTGGACATGCAGGTATTAGACGAAATGGAAATGCATACCGGAACGCAAGGGAGAGCATATACAGGGATAGACGCCCACATGAAAAAATGGACTTCCGAAATTTCATACCTCTCTGGACTGGGAAAATATGGGAGCAAAGGCAAGAAGAATAGACAGAGATTGGTAACACCAAAGGGAAGAAATATAAAGATATAAACAATAACATTAAGCGAACACCATGGTTTTTTAAAACCCCTCAATTAAATAGAAAACAAATAACAATCATGATAGACTGAGGTCTGGACATATTTTATTACCTGAACACCTCTTCAGAATTAATATAAGGGATAATAATAATCTATGTAACTGTGGAAGAATAGGAAATGCTACTACACACATCCTTTTAGAGTGTCAAAATAATTTGTATAATTGCCAAAAATTATATACAAAATTGTCACAGATATATAAAGGACCCGTGTACTTGGCTACTGTTTGTGCTTTTGCTATTAAAAAGTTCATAACAGCTAATAATATAAATTTATAAAAACACAATATTAATTTTGTAAATTTATATCTTTTTAGATAGTCGAAGTGTTCCTCCAACACTGTGTTTGTCTTACCTACCGAGGCGCCTCCTTAACCCCAGTGTCAATGCTCTGCTGGCGCTCCAGAGCGA
Source organism: Rhyzopertha dominica (assembly GCA_025024175.1). NCBI lineage: Eukaryota > Metazoa > Arthropoda > Insecta > Coleoptera > Bostrichidae > Rhyzopertha > Rhyzopertha dominica. The sequence goes on from QCXZ01000064.1 coordinate 39,040,182, forward strand.
GAAGATACCTGAATCCTAATCTGACTTAACAGGAATCAAACTATACAAGATACAAGCGGTTAGAGCATAGAGTAACCTAGACGAGTCAATCCCTGGCTCACCTTAACCAGTGGCATTAAATAGCTAATATAGTGTGTGGCAAAAGGCCAAATAACAGAAGAAGAAAGAAGAGAACCCCTAAGCAAAACGTCGGCGAGACTACAGGGTTTTGCAGGAGACATAAGAAGACTAATGTTCAAGGCACATCCAACAGCTCCGCTTGAACTCCTGGAGGATATGGCAACGCGATATTTCATTGATGGTGTAAGGGACGCCACGGTGAGGAACTCGCTGTTGTTGACCACCTATTCGACAACAAAGGCTCTATGAAAGGCTTTGGAAATCGAGGCAGTCTACAAGCCATCAGCTGACAATTGGGGCCAGTACAAGGATGGACGCACGCGGGTCCAATGCAAGGGATTGTTAAGAAGTTAGTGGACGCAGTGACGTTAGTGACAGGCGTCCGACTTGCTACCGCTGTGGAAAACCAGGGCACGTGAAGAAGAACTGCAGAGTGGTGCTTCAAGCTGCTTCCAAGGGCAGCGAAATCCATGTGAAGAAATCAAGCATCACAAACGGATGGAACACCTCAAAGGCACGGTTAGTGTGAGGAGAGTCACCATCAAGAACGAAGGATGGATTGCAGCTACAAGACAGTGGAAGGAAGACAGTAGATCACGACTTGGATGGGAGGAAGTATCCCTGGAAAGTCCATCACTAAAGGCGATGTGGGCCTAGTGGGAATCTTTGAGGGTAGAGAACAGCCTACTGAAGAGAGCTTCGAAGAGCACCGATGGGAGGCATGTTACCACGTTGTTGTTAGTACTCTCCATCTGATTAGAGAAGAATACAGGAGCGTCATCATTTGCTTGCGCGATTTGCACGTCGTAACCAATGTCGCCGTCATTAATAGGGGTCTGTTAATAGATTGCAGTACAATACGCAGCACACAACAAAATCTTCTATTTTGACATATGCAGACAAACCATTAATAATAAAGAAATGATGCTGGATAAACAGTATATGCAAAACGCAATAAATTCAGCCAAAAAGAAAATATATCGATGTAGTTATTATGGCAAAATATCAAAATACCTTAGCTACCATTCGTTCGTTTTCGCTCACGTGCTGACGTGCTTTTAGTCGATCCGTGAAGAAGTGCAAATAAGTTTGGAAACTGATAAAAAGTGTCATTAGTTTGGCGTTAAAATGACGACCTGTAGTAAATGTAATGAATTGTTACCACTGGAAAATGATTTTGTCAACTGTCGGGGTTGTAATAGTCACCTTCACTATGTCTGCGCCAATGTTCGAGAAGACTTATGGAGAGGCTACGGCGCTGATACAAATGCGTCGTGGAGGTGTTTTGCCTGTAAAACAAAAACGTGCTCTGATATGGAAGGTGCCGCACCAAAAGAACCTTCGTTGAGCCCTGGGATGCCAGATATAATCAGAAAAATAATCCGAGAAGAAAATAACGAGCTTCGAGATAAAATTGACGGTTATCAACAGTCCATCGAGTTCTGTGGAGCCCAGTTCGATATCTTTATGGCAGACATGAGGAAGATCATTGAAGAAAATAAACAGTTGAGAATCGATTACGGTAAACTGGAAAAAAAATGTAACACATTGGAAAAGGAATTACAGGACATAAAGATTGCAAGGGAGGAAGATGCTCAGCACTCTCGCAATCATAATCTGCAGATTTCAGGAATACCAGAAACTACCAGTGAAAATCTGACTGATATCGCGCTTCTACTCGGGAAGAATGTAGGCCTAACTGAATTGAGTAAGCTGGATATACAGAGTGTTCATCGTTGTAAATTCACGTTGCCACGCTTCTTTTTTTTAAATAAAACAAATTTTAAAAGAAGAATGACTATATTTCTTGTTAATTTTATCAATTCCCAATCACAACCAAATGCTCGTTAATGATTCGATATAATTAACCCAAACAAAACCTCGAAAGCAGCTGCTGCCTGCAAGTTTACACATAAATTAAGTTCCAATTTTAATTTCAATCCTTTTCTTTGTCGGAAACAACATTCCCACTTGATAAGTATTTTTAATAACTCAATTTTAAATTTCCATCAGGAAATAAAACAAATAATACATGTAACTCTTGCTCCCTTATCGTAAGCTCAAATGTGGTAAGTATAATAGGTAAGTATATAATTATGTAATGAAAGAAACTCCTATCTATGCTGGTTACTACGTATACATAGTTAGTTATAGAACACAATAATTAACTAATTCTTTTCTTGGTTGAAATCAACTTTTCCAGTCAACACGTTGTTTTGGTAGCTATTTTACATTTCCCAAAAGAAAAGAAAATAAATAATACGTATCTTTTGCTCCCTTATTATGAACTTAATTTGGTAAGAATTCCTACATAAATAATTAAAGAAACGCTTATCGCTTATCTGTTTTAGCCTCTCGATTGTGGCGATGACCAATGGTGATCCTAAGCGAGTGTACGTCTGCTGCCAGGAATTCAGGGACGTGCGCAATACGATTGGCTTGCCGGTGTATGCTTCAGCGGCGTGCGGTGTAGGAAGATAGAACAATCCAGAAAACAAACGGTTTTACTGATTTCGGCGGTTTCAGTGCCCCAACAGAGACCCTAAAAGACGTCAAAAGGAAATAGAGACGAGCTAATAAAGAAAAGAAAACCCACTTACCCTAAATAACGCAGGGGTCTAAAATAATATAACAGCTTCTGTGCGACCACTAAATCCCGCAACAGCGGTTACTTAGCACAGTGGTAACAAACGACGACACTGGCTAAATTCTGATGAAGAAAGTATGCAAATAAATCCCACTACGTGGAGGTTTTGTAATAACAACCAATGCACAAGCAAAACTTCACAGTCGACACAAGATGTTTATAAATTCAACGCTGTCAAAGAAGTGAATGGTTTTCCGGTAAAGCTGATAAAGTTGGCGCGCAAAAACACGCCAAAGAAGACAAGCCGCAAAAACAAATCGAGCGCTCCGCAGATGAATGACCCGCCAGCTGATCGACCGAACGAAAGCGAAAATTCAAAATTATAGAAATAAACAATATACAGTAACGGTGAATTAAAAATCCACCCGTTACACTCCCCCGTTCCACCGAAGACAGGGAACTTGTAAACAAAAGTATAAACACCAAAAAAAAAACAAAACAAAAAAATTTGAAACGTTGGAGATTAACGATCTTCAACCTCGACTACCGGCTTCAGGTCCTGCACGTGCCACGTACCATTCAATGGCTTCCCATCCTCATCTTCCAGCTCGTATGTCCAGGAGCCCACTTTGCGACGCACTACGTAAGGTCCAATAAATGCAGGACACAAACCAGCCTTGATCCCTTTAGCTGCATCCGACAAAACTCTGTTCTTCCGCCAAACGAGGTCTCCAATGTTGTAGTTTACGGGCCGCCGTCGCAAATTGTATACATTTCGGTTGCGTTCTTGAGCTGCTACAAGTCGTTGGTTGATCTGCCGAAACATTTTTTGATACCCAAGAGCTCGCTTTTCAGTCATTGGCCTGTCTCGGTGGTGCTCCATCGCGGCGTTCTTTTAAAAGGTACCGGTATTCTCGCCCATCCCCAATGTATTCACGACCGAAGTTTACATAATAGGGGCAGAATCCAGTGACCTCACTCTTGCAAGTTCTGAGCGCACAGCCAACGGCTGAAAGGTTTTCATCCCAACTCTTTTGGTCCTTCTTAATATAACAAGAAATCATGGTTTTAATAATACGGTTGTATCTCTCCCCCGTGTCTGCCCGTGGAAGGTAGTTAGCAGTATAACAGATCTTTTTACTCCGTGCTGATTGCAGAGGTTTTGGAAGTCTTTGCTCCCCATTTGCTGACCGTTGTCACATATTAGAAATTCGGGAACTGCGAAGTGAGAAAAGAGATGGTTGTTAACATAACTGACTAAATATCGCGCTTTAGCGGAACGCAACGGAAATAACAAAACGTACTTAGAGAAATAATCGCAAATTACCAACAAGTACGAAAAACCAGATTTACTTCGGGGAAAAGGTCCCATAAAATCTAGACTAACCATCTGCCAAGGACGCTGTATTTCAGGGCGGGAGCCCATTAACCCAGCCGGACGCTTTTGTTCGCTTTTGTTTTGTTATGTTAATGAACATTTAACTAAATACTTTCGTGAACTTATGTGGCAGGCTAAAACGAGGAAGACTGAGAATGGGGAGAAGTTTTATAAATTTGTGTGGTTTAAGGACAGTATAAGATCGAATAACGACTTATATAAATAGGAGGTCTTGCTCAGCTTGTAGTAATTTCTACTCATATTTATCTTATTTTTACCATGTCTAATAAATTTTCTATTGTGCATATTAATATAAGGTCGCTTATGAAAAACTTTGACTTATTCCGTGATTGTGTAATAACATGTTCTCATAACTTTAACTTTATTTGCATTACCGAAACATGGTTGAGCGATAATATTAACGATGCGGTTTTTCAAATACCTGGTTATTACACAGTAAGAAAAGACAGGGTGACACGAGGTGGTGGAATTCTCATTTATGTAAGTAAGAAGCGGGTTATCTGTTGTAGAGATCAGACTCAGTGAGGAACATTGCTTTGAATACATGTGGTGTGAGTTTCGCTTAAATTCCACCAAATTTTTGATGGGTGTACTGTATAAACCCCCTCGGGTAAATATTAATGATATTGGCGAACGCAATACTGATAATTACTTGTCATTGCTTGAAAGTTACGGTCTAAAACAAATTAATGAATGAACCCACCCGCGTAACTTCAAAGTCAACTACATTAATAGATCATATAGTCGTATCAGATGAGTCCTTAGTCTTTAGTTGTAGTGTGGAACCATTGCTCAACATATCTGACCACTGTCTAACGTTTTGTGCATTAAATGTAGCTCCTAGAAGAAAATCTACTCAATAACGTCGATTCAGAAATTTTAGAGATTTTGATTATGATACATTCAACAATGATCATAAAAACACCAACTGGAAAAATACATTCGATACCAACAATATAGACGATAAACTTAACTACCTAAACAACCAACTACTACAGCTTTTTAATACACACGCTCCTATAAAGACTGGAAAAAATAGCAAACCTCATGCTCCATTGTTAACAGACAATCCGGTTAATGATGAACATACGGGACAAGGCATACGTGCCCTTTAAACGCACGAAATCTGTTGCACACTGGAATTACTATAAAGAACTACGTAATTACACAACTAATGCTATTCGGCGTGAACAGAGGGCATATCTTAGTTACAGAGTAAAAAGCGCAAATAATTCATCACAAGCACTTGGAGTGTTCTTAGGCAGTTGAATGTGCATAATAAAACAAGAGGATCTCTGCCTGAAGAACTACTTACCATAATGCCGACGCCATCAGACCCATAAAATCATACGAAACAAAACACCACCATATTTACATAAAAAGATAACATTCAGAACGGACGTTCATAATGTCAATATAAGAACTAGGGGCATAATTTGTCCTCCCATACACTCTACATCATTGTTCGAGCGATCGTTCTCATACTATGCATCTAAAGTTTATAATAATATTCCGGCTAAACTCACACAATTGTCTATTTAAAAAGCAAATAATGCAGAGGATTATCTCAAAATAATTACGTATCTCCAACTCACCTCGTATAATTTATTGTTAGCTTGTTCTTTTTACCCAAAAATTTTATCTTTATGTACCATTGGCTATACTAATATTTTTGAAGAGTCGTGGCATCTTTATTCTCACTTTATTAACACCCTTATGTTGTTTATTTTATGTTATAATTACTAAAATACATATTTTTCTGTTGTTTTCCAATAGTCCAAGTTATCTGCAAGTATCTTGATCCAATAATAATGTAACAGCACGCAATGATTAACTAATTAATCTACTGTGCAAGAATGTCCCGAAGAGCATAAGAACCAGATATAATTTTGTAACGGTACTATGTGAAAATAGACATTATTATTATTATTATTATTATTATTATTACCAGTTGTGTGTTAATGCAATCTTCATGTAGTGTAGACACAATTCAAAAGTATTTTGAAAATAAATCGTTTATTTAATAGTCAGAGTCATATAAATAAAGCATTCATGTAAAAGCTATTCGTAATATAAGCCAAAGCACATGGCTACTCCAAAGACGTATAAGTTTTCATGGACATACGTTGCATATCTATCTCGTTCATAGTCCCACAAGAATCGACAGGCGACATAAACATCTTGCGATTGTTTCTCTCCGATAGTCACCAAACAAACGAACTTGTAACTAGATAGGATGAGAGGAAACTGAAATTTGACGAAGTTGTGTATAATTTAACTTACCGATCAAACTCTTGTTCTTTAACACGAGCGCGAATAGCGCTGGTTGCCCATTTTGCTTGCTTGGGACATACATCAGGATCGTACGTCATATTTTCCATTGCCTCCGTTAAGACGGACTCCAAAATTTTTTCCACTTTTTCGACGTTGAACGGCTTATCGGGGTCGAGCTTGTAGGTGTTGGCGTACCTGGCTGACTGTGAAGTTTACATTTATCAATAGTCCAAATCGTGCCAATTTTGTTTTATTCAGAACTCAAGCATTTAAAATTTCACCGAACGTTGTTACCTCATTATTTGAAACAGTTGAAGTCCGCCTGCTCATGTTATCATTGCACACTCTCAAATATGTTGCTCCGTTTACCTTGCTTCCTCAAGTGACGTAGAAATTTGTTATTGAACGCTGTCGTATTTTATGGATGCAGGTACAGATAGGTACGAGGCTTTTGAAGAATAAAACGTCGATTTGAATCAACAGGTCACGACGCTGCTATTTGTATCTGATGGCGGTGTAGGATGGTAAGTGCTCCGCATATGGGCGCTGTCAGAGCAGACTTTGGTGTTGTTCATAAACGATTTAAATAAAACTAAACCGGGTGCTTTCTACTGTTTCAGAAATATACAAATGGATAGGTTTTCATAAAGCGCTTGTCCAAACTGAAGCAGGTTTCTTGATTAGTATGGCAAGTATTCAATCATATAGCAAGTTGTAGATTATTTGTCTACTCTAGTAAAGAAAAACGTTTTTGTTCGATAAGTAAAACACAGATAGCATTTAAACAAACCTATCTGGAAAACATTGCAATAATTAAATGCGTTCCAATGTTTTAAAAATTTCTGCTTTTTATGGAGAGTGTAATAATAAGAGTAATGCAGGTATATGCAGGTATTCGAACTGTTGCTAGACGACAGTTCTCGAAGTTCTGTCGTGTCGTCATAATATTGTAACTGAATATTACATTTTTCGAAAACTGAAAAAAGTTGACATTTTCGTTATTTGCAGTTGACAAAGGGGTTTGTCACCTAACTCAAATATTTTTGTGTTCTAGAACGCCCAAATATTTGTCGGTCTGGAATTTTAAAACAAATGTTAAAATAATGTATCATTCTTGAGAAATTATTTATGATTTTATTAATATTCATTGTACTGTTAGTTGTACGTGTCTTATCGGCTACTGGAGCAGCTGGGCATTGTTATTTTACCGATAAAGACAATTCGTCTGTATCGCCGCCGCCTGCTAGCATTCAAAATCCAGACCTTGCCGGATCTGTTTGGCTATCTGGACTTCCCTGCCGCATTCGCATAGTTTTTGTGTAAAACTGTGTTTTGACCACCTGCTGTAATCATACGAGTGGTCAGTGCGATTGACATTGTTTATTAGTGTTGTATTGTACCTACAAGTGTAATATCCGAATCGTTTATAAACAAATAAATTTATTAACTGTCTATCTAACAGTACATAATATAATATTTTAATAACAACACAGTAACTATTGTCACGAATTTCCGTAATAACACCACTCTATTCACGAAAATGCGATACACAATTTCTACTTCTACTTCTTTTTACTGCCCTCGACAGTTCATGACACACCCCTGACATGTCCAAAATAACAATAAATGTGAAATMTTATCTACGAATACAAGAAAGAAACATACTAACTCCTGCTACTAACAAAGTACAACAATCAAATAAAATAACCATACAGTTCATTTTCGCGACACTACTCCCTCCCAAGATTCGACGTCCCGGCGAATCCGTCATCACTTCGACTATAATAAGTGGCTGCTAGACGATCTCCACGCACGACCACCATAGGTCGTTCATGTCCTTTTTTTATACGAAATACGACATCGTTCAAGCACCTCACGATTTCATAAGGTCCTTTCCAGTCACGTTGTAATTTCGGGCATCGCCCCACTCTACGCTTGGGATTATAAAACCAAACTCTATCCCCAACTTTAAAGGCAGATCCAGCGACTCTCAAATCATATCGAGCTTTCATTCGTTTACTTGCTGTATTTATGTAGTCCCTTGCGTCTTCATGAAGGTCCCACAAACGTTCACATATTCCGGCAGGTCTTCTTCACTTAAACTAGGATGTCTTTCTAGAACCAAGTCCACTGGAAGTCGCAGCTCTCTCCCATCATCAACATGGATGGAGTGTGCTGAGTACTCTCGTGTACTGCAGTTGTGTAGGACAGCAAAGCCGACTGAACCTTCTTATCCAAGTTGCGTCGATTTTAGTGAACGAACTTAGCTAAGTAATCCAGTATGTTGTAGCGCTCCACCATTCCGTCTGACTGTGGGTGAAGACTTGGTGTTCTAGTCTTGTTGCAGCCAAGTAGTTTCATCAGAGCTTGAAATACCGCAGACTCAAAATTTCATCCTTGGTCTGAATGCAGCTCCATAGGTACTCCAAATCTCGAAATAACTTGGTCGATCAAAGCTTCTGCCACTGTATTCGCTTCTTGGTTTGATAATGAGAGGACACTTCTGGCCATTTCGTGAATGACCGCTACCAGATATTTATTTCCATTCTCAGTTACTGGAAGAGGACCCAAAACATCTATCGCTAATCTTTCAAAAGGTGAACCGACGTTATAGACTTGTAATTTTGACTTTGTCCTTATAGCAGGACCTTTCCTTGAATTGCAAATGTCACAAGTCTTGCAATAGGTCTCAACGTCTTCACGACAACCAATCAAATAGAATCTCTCTCTAATTTTATCAAGTTTCTTCTTAATTCCAAAATGTCCTCCCGTGTTACCGTCGTGGAGCAGACGCAAAATGTCGTTCTTGTACTTTACCGACAATACCAGTTTTTCTTTAATTTCTCTTCCATCTCGCAGCTTAAAGGAATTCCACTGAGCGAAATATGCCTTTACAGTCGGGTTAAGATGAGCCACATCTTTCCAGTTAAGTTTATCAGTTTTAAATTTGAATCCTCTTTTTGAGCTAATTTAAACACCTCCTTGGACAAGAAATTGTCGTCATATGCAAACTCTGTCACCTCTTTCGATTCTCGGATAGCACACTGACTACAAGTTTCTTCGCAGGGTATTCGCGAAAGTGTATCGGCGTTTTTGTGAACTTTTCCGGCTCTATGTTGAATTCCGAAGTCATTTTGTTGCAACTGCTCCAGCCATCTTGCTATTTGCCCTTCTGGATTCTTAAAGTTCATCAACCATTTCAAAGCAGCATGATCTGTTCTCACTATAAACCTCCGTCCATACAAGTAAGGATAAAATGGTCGATCGCTTTGACCACAGCCAGTAGCTCTTTCCTAGTTACACTATAATTTCGCTGAGGTTTGTCTAATTGTCTTGCTATAAAAAGCAGTAGCTTTCTCTTCATTATGCTGTTTCTGTGACAAAACTGCACCGATCCCTTCACCAGAAGCATCAGTATCGAGAATAAAAACGTCTTCTTCGCTGGGGTATGCTAAAATTGGAAAATTTGTTAACTCTATTTTCAAATCTTCAAATGACTTCTGACATTCCTCTGTCCAAACAAATTCTCTATTTTCTTCTGTCAAACGGTGAAGTGACTTTGCTATTTCCGAAAATCGATGAACAAATCGTCTATAGTAGGAACACAGTCCCAGAAAACTTCTCAGTTCATGTTTGTTGGCCGGAACCGTCCAATTCCTGACAGCTTCTGTTTTCGCCGGATCCGTCTGAACTTCCCTCTCCGGAAAGTATGTGCCCTAAATATTTGACTTTCCTCTGAAATAGACGGCATTTCTTCGTGTTGAACTTCAAATTAGCTTGTTTCAAGCGTTCAAAAACTTGTTCCAGTCGTCCATTGTGCTCATCAAACGTCYGCATGAACTATTACATCATCAAAGTAAACAATGGCGATTTTCCAACTCAACCAAAGTAGAACTTTTTCCATTAATCTTTTAAATGTGGCTGGGGTGTTACTCAATCCAAAAGGCATAACGGTGAACTGCCAGAGGCCAGTATGCGTTGTAAATGTAGTCTTTTCTTTATCTTGCGGATCCATTTCAACTTGCCAATATCCGCTTGTAAATCGAGGGTCGAAAACCAAGACGAGCCGGAAATTGCTTCGATAGCATAGATGATTCTTTCTTTGTCACATTATTCAGTTTGCGATAATCCGCACAAAATCGGGTTCGATCTTTTTTCTTGACCAGTACGATTGGTGAAGGCCATGAACTGCTGGATGGTTCAGTCACTCCACTGGTCTTCACGTCACTAATCAGGCTTTTTACTTCCTCTAGTCGAGCGTAGGGTATCCTCGGCGCTTGCATAATGGGTTGGGCGTCACCCACATCAATCTTATGACGAATTAAAGGAGTTCTTCCAAAACCTGTTGAGTGTTTGGCAAAACTGTTCGCATATTTCTTCAACAGCTTACGAGTCATCTAAATGTTCTTTGCTTCTTTCGTAGAGATCCTCAAGTGACAAAGGAAATTCATTACCATTTTCTTTAACAGACTTATTCTTCGGTACGTTGTCGGTTACAATGCTTGCAATGCTATCACAACTTCCCAAAGGATGTTCCTCTAGATTTAGAATACCGACCGGCATAACGGAACCTTTGACGACGACTCTTGCTACCATGCAGTTCTTTTGGGTTATGATCTTCACTGGCTCTAACTAATGAGTTTCCTTACAATTTTGTCTACAATTTTCTCTACGGACAGGCACAATAGCTTCACACAAGTGAGGAAGTTTTATGTCTTGAGAAAGCACTATTCCTCCACATTGACATGACTCTCGATTCGACAAGACAATGTCTTCATTCKCCATCCTTAAAACTCCTTCCTGCAAATCAATTATACCACCGTTTTCTTCAAGAAAATCTAAACCCAGGATGCTGTCTTTAGTGATGACTGCTCCATAAATAATTCCATCACAGAAAGCTCTTCTCCATTTGCCGTCCGTAAAATAATTCTCTTATGGCCGCCATCCTCGTGCACTACCGATGTCGTCGCAGCTAATACTCGTGGATGAACAATAGTCACATTCGAGCCAGTGTCTACAAGCATGGTGCACCGAACATCTTCTACATATCCGTCAACAGACAAAGAATTCTTCACATTACAGCCTTTGTGTCAATAATGATAGGGCTTTCTTCTCGGCCAGCCGGCCTCTGCCCCTTAAAGCTGACTAGTTGGAGTACGCAATCACGTGCAGTAAGTGTAGCAGTTGACGTTTCACTATCTGTACCGCCAGCTTCTTCAGCAGATCTGGCCTGGTATAAGCAGTGACATCAGATACGACAATCAAGACAGCGCGACTCATTAGGAGGTGAACAGAGCTTTCACAGTTCATGTACTAATTTAATGATTTGAATAAAGTTAGTGTTCGTTACAAAGCCCATGAATTATTGTTGCACAGCATAACATAACATGGTGTCAAGGTGTGGTCAGTGAACTTTACAGAAAGTCGTAAATCACAAGCACAAAATGCCGAACAACAAAGATGGGGTCGGGGGGAGTGCAGCCTATTCAGTCCAATAAGAAATGTACCAGAAGATTAAGATACTAGAGCTTCTGGTACAACAGATGGCTACACAGCAACCCAGTATCAACATTTCGCTGCCGAAACCTATCAACGAGAAGGATGGAGACATAACAGAAAATGTAATCCACTTTACGCAAGCGTGGGAAAATTACTTGATTGCAAGTATGTTAAGGCAGAAAACAGAAGAAGAGAAGATATGTGTTACTAATAGCCATGGAAGAAGACAGTTTCAAACGATATCAGAATTTTCCAATAACAGAAGCTGACAAATGACAGCTGAAAAGTTGTCAGAAATAATAGGGAGAAATCTGCTACCGAAAGCAAACAAAAGATATGAAAGAAGTATGATCAAAAATTGCCAGTATGGAGACATTGCAGACCAGCTATTGCTTGACAAAATCATTGTTTCCATTCGTCTAAGAAGCAAATTATGGAAAAACAGCGCAATTACATTAGACGAAGCAATTATGGTATGTAAATCAGCTGAACTGACATATAAACAGCTCAAACAATTAACAACGGAACCTGAAAAGGAAGTAAACATTGTGACGAATCAAATAATACAAAAAACTGCATTAAAGAAAACATATAGAGGAAGTATGTACACCCGGAGGTGTAGGTATTGTGATTGCACGCACGAAACGCAAAGAGAAAAATTTTGAAGGCGTTTGCCAAGCGAAGAAATAGAATAAACAGGCGGTAAAAGAAATACTATCCGACAGTTATAACAGCGAAGAAAAAAATGGGATACTAACAAAGAAAGAGAAACAACAGGTTAATAGCAAAAAGGATTCAAAGGTAGTGGAAAAAGTAGGGAATAAACCAGTGTGCATGGATATCTATATAAGTAACGACGAAAACGTCGCCTGCCAGCTAGAAAGAAAGGACAACCCAAAACGTATTCTTAACAAGTCATCTCAATTTAACCGAAACAAACTCAAAGCTTTGGGGATTTGGAAAAAACGTCATCCAAACAATAAGAAAAAATATATCAAAATGTGTATATAAAGGTACAGCATATGAATTGAAATTGGAAGTTGTTCCCCTGCCACACATACCACTACTATCGGCAAAAGCATGCGAAAAAATGAAATTAATCAAAAAATGTAATGAAATAAAAGTGAGGAGAACGAATAATTAGCGACAGATCAGGCTATGAAAATAATTAAGAAATACGATGATGTCTTTAAAGGTCTAGGAAAATTAGAAGGTAAAGTATCGTTAGAAGTCGACAAAAACGTCAAACTCCTAGACATGAGCAATGAGAAAAGAATTGAAACACAAAATATAAGAAATGGAAGAAAATAAAATAATCGCTAATGTAGAAAATCACGAACAATGGACAAGTAACATTGTTCTTGTAAAAAGAAAAGTAAACTAGAATATGCATTGTCCCAAACAGAATTAAATCAAGCGCTAAAAGACAAAATATCAAATGCCTAAGATAGAAGAGATTATTCCAGAACTAAAAGATGCTAAAGTATTTTCCACACTGGATGCAAAACATGGATTCTGGCAGCTAGAATTAGACGAAAGAAGCAGTATGTTCATGACGTTTTGGACACCCTTTGGTAGGTGCAGATGGCTGAGAATGCCATTTGTAATCAAACCAGCAATGGAAATATACCAAAAAAGACAACACGAAGTTTTGGATGGTCTAAAAGGTGTGGAGGTCATGGCCGATGACATACTTGTATATGGGATCACGAGAATCTTGAAAATTTATTAAGAAGGTTAAAATGAGTAAACCTGAAATTAAATAAAGAAAAAATAAAGATCTGTCAAACCGAAGTTTAATATTTTGGGCATATATTATCAGAAAAAAGAATTCAGCCTGTACTGATCCAGAGAAAATATCGGCAATTCGAAACTTTCCTAGGCTAAAAACAAAGGAAGAGCTAACTAGTTTGTTAGGTATGATATCATACTTGAGCAATTTATTCCAAGTATGTCGAATGAAACAGAAAAGTTAAGGCAGCTAACGAAAAGCGAAGAATATAAATGGGAGAAGATGCATGAAAAAGAACTCGAACGAATCAAAGATCTACTGACAAAGAATCCAGTTCTTAGATACTACGATCCAAGCGAATCTATTACTATACAAGCAGACGCATCAGCGTATGCTCCGAGACAACGACCAGTATGTTATGCATTGAGAACTCTATCGAAGACGGAAACCAACTACGCACAAATCGAAAAAGAGACTTGCAATTTTATTTGCATGCTGCAAGTTTGACCAGTACATATGTGGAAAACATGATGTTGACAATAGAGACTGATCACCAGCCACTACTCACAAGATTTAAAAAACCACTAACCACTGCAGCAAGGAGGATACAAAAGATGTTGATGAATTTGCAAAGATACAACCTGAAAATAAAATATAAGAGGGGCAAGGCAATGTATATAGCCGATACTTTGTCAAGAGGTTGAAAGTGTATATAAAATAGAAGACATTGAAAATACAATCAAAGAAATAGAAGCAATAAATCCATTGATTGGAGTACGTAAGGATCTCAGATGAAACACTATAGTTGAAGCAGGGTGGCCAGCAAACAAGAAAAATATACCGCCAACTATACAAAAATATTGGTCATATAGGGAAGAAATCAGTTTATATGATGGCATGTTGCTAAAGGGAAACCTATAAAACTAAGAAGAGAAACGCTGAGAAAATTGCACACATCTCACCAACGTATAGAGTACACACAAAGATTGGCCCGTGATACAGTATTTTGGCCCTGCATTTTGAATGACGTAAAAGGAACGGTATCCAAATTTAACAAGTCAACAAACAAATCAACAGCAACCAAAAATGATGTCATATCCAGTCCCGCCTTCCATTTGAAGAAATTAGCATGGACATTATGGAAAAGGAGATTTGTTATAACAGTCGACCATTACTCCGATTTCTTTGAAATTGACAAATTAAAAAATATGTCGGCGATAATAATAAACTTATGCAAGAAGAATTTTGCGAGACGTGGGATTCCATTAGTGTGTATAACCGACAACGTAACATTTGCGAAATCTCAATTTAAGGATTTTGCAAAATCCTGGGCTTTTGTTCACAAGACATCAAGCCCACATCACCAACAAGGAAATGGAAAAGCAGAAGGTGCAGTAAAATAAAAAAACCGCACCAGATACAGAAAAAGTAGAATACATATCAAAGAAAGCGGGAAAGAAACGAATTAAGAAGAGCTGCAAGCAAGAGAAGAGAAAAAACAAAATAATACAGAAAAACAAACTAGCAACTGTAAAGGAGAAGAACAAGACGAGAAAGAGGAAGCAATCACTTTAAAACCAAAAAGAAACCAACAACTACCACATAAATGTAAGGATTACTTACAGATCTAAAGATCTAAAACGAAGAGAGAGTATGTTATAGTAGTGACATCAGATACGACAATCAAGACAGCGCGACTCATTAGGAGGTCAGCAGTGCTTCTACAGTTCATGTACCAATTTAATAATTTGAATGAAGTTAGTGTTCATTACAAAACCCATGAGTTATTGTTGCACAGCATAACATAACACCTGGTATACTCATCCTCCGTTGGCTTCGTAACTGCTTATGCACGAAGACCAATTTCCAGGTAATACAAGCCGATATATAAAGAAATTTAAGTTAGAAATCAGCATTTTTCGAATCCGTGCACGTAACAACAGGTGTCAAGAAGTGGATTGTGGATGCCAAGAAGGCATAGGTAGTTCTGACATTAAAGAGTGTGCAAAGTCAAGTGACTCAATTGGGAGTCATTTTATATGCCAGTAATGCGAAGCCAGTCTAACAACATGGATGTACAAATGCAACAACTGATGCAAATGATGCAAGACATGAAAGAGTACGGGCCAAGAAGAAATTTACCACAAGTTTTCCGGAGGATTGGAATTACATTTTGAAGAACAAAACTTATAACAGATGTTTCATGCGCAGTTAAGGATTGCTAAATGAAAATGTAATGGTGGTCGACACTGCAAGAAACGCGTTGATGCTGACCATTTACTTACTCTACGACCAGAGAGGCCTAAGTAAGGCTTTGGAAATCGAGCAGCATCGGCTGCTAACTGCGGCCAGTGCAAGGTACAAGAAGTGCAGGTCGAAGAGAATGTTCCGATGCAAGACATTATAAAGAGGATAGTGGATAATAAAACCCAACAGAACATGCCGCCGTTGTGGAAAGCCAGGTCACTATTAACAACTGCAAAGCGGTTTACCAAGCGGCCTCCGCAACCCAACAGGAAAACTAATGAGCGTTACGGGGTGCACATCAACCGCGTAATCAGATAAAGCCCACAAAATCATCTTCGCATACCCCCTGCAGCGCAACAAMGAAAGTCTCACTGTAGCATATGTCAATGGGGCTATATGTTTGTCATAATGAAGAAGAACCTGTACCATCTGTGATTTCCTGTCGGAGATAGACCTACGTACTGTGGTATATGCTTCTAGAGCACTTGGGAAAGCATAAGATGTTAGGTGGCCGATGTCTATGCGACTTTATCATGGAAATGAACCTCTCGGGGAATATTGACTTGCTTACGATCCAGAATAGCAGATCCTAAAATTTGGCAATGAGAGCTTCGTGTTATTAATTCCAGGCGGCGAAGAGAGACGTGAGAGTGCTTGTGTAACAACCAAGATTAGAGAAAACATCTTGGCGTCGTGCTCTCCTGTGGTAGACACCTGCGAGACTCAAGAAGACACCCAAGTCATCAGGAACACTGGCCCAGCTTAGTATCCATTTGCAACACATTAATATGGAGGCAATATGGAAGCAAAGCGCAAGAGCTTTAGAGGCGTAACTAAGTGTTCTAGGAACAGGACCAACCCTTAGGAAGAACAAACTTACTCCAACACAGGATCAACACCCGGAAATCGCACCCTATTCGACAGACACCCAGGAGGCTACTAGCTCTAGCAAGACTGGAGCAAGTGGACAAAATGGTGGAGGACGTGAAGGAACAAAGCATAATTGAAGAATCTAATAGTCCGTGGTCTTCACTGGTACTTGGGATTCTATGTTAACTAGGGATACTTTCAAGAAGTGTTTGGAACAGCGAACCTAAAGCTGAAAGCTTTACTTTTCCAGAAAAAAGTGGAATTTCTTCGATATACGGCTTCAGCAGACGGAATCCAGACCAATGAGGACAAGCTTAAAGAAATTCGAGATTGGCCACGTCCTTCCTCAAAACAAATACGAAGTAAATAATTTAATGTGAATCTGCACCTACTACAGAAGATTCGTGGAAGGATCTGCAAAAATTACAGGTCCATTAATTACACCAACTTACAGAACCTAAGATGACTTCTGCACGGAGCAAGTCCGTAAGAAATCTTTCAGGAAGCTGACGTCATGGAAAATTTATTTTGGGTATGGATGAAGGAATGTGGGAACATCCTTCCAAGCGAGTGCCATCCACGTCGCAGATGCTAGATGGCGAAGAAAAAGCATATGCTATTTCCACAAGTACCTACATGAACGAGAATTTATCATAAGCACTGACCATGTTGCACGCTGCACTGGTCTACTTTCTGCAAATGACAAATCCGGAGGTACAAGTTACTAGATTAATGGGGAGACTGCAGCAGTATGATTTCAAAATATAGCATCGGCTCTATCAAGAAGGCCCTGTGAAGAATGCAAATATTGCATGCGGGCGGACGAGCACGCGGGCAGGGTCGGTATAAGGGCAAAGTCACGATCGAGCAAAGCAAGAAATGAACAGCTGAGAATGTCAATAAGGATCAGCAAGAAGACAGCAATTTTGGTCCTCTGCTTAAATGGAAATACAACAGAGCACGACCTGGATGGAAGCCAACGATATCCTTTGCAAGTGCAGTGGTGGTCCTCGTGACACAAATAGGTCCTTGGTGATGCGATCTCAGCCATCATCTGTCGTTGCCACCATCCTTACGGAAGATATAGCCACCCGTGCCGCAGACAAGAAGCCGTCATGCTGGTGTCGCTGCTATGTAGACGGCACTCGTTATTTCACGTGGCCACGTATGGACGCGTTACAAGTATTCAACAACAGCATCAAGTTCCTTATGGATACAAAGAAGGATGGAAACCTACATTTCCTGGACGATCTAGTAAAACGACGCAGCAATGGCTGTGTACCACAAGGAGACGTACACCCATCGATATTTGCAGGCCTCGTCACCACCATCCAAGATAGATAAGAAAGAAAAGGTTTATTATCATCACTCATATGCCGAGCAAAGAAAATCAGCGATACAGAAAACAGACACCAAAAAATCAAACACGCGGTTACAGCTTTACAGAAGAATGGATACAGAAAGGACATTAGTAGAGCAAAAGGAGCAAAGGATCTAGCAGTAAAGTAGACGCCAAGCTACAACCTAAAGGATATACCTATTTGCCGTCCATTTCCGGAGTTACGGAGTTACATATTGGTCAAATAAGGTGCTTGAGAAGGAGATAGACGTCAGTTACGGTGCAGTGAAAAAAGTACAGGGTGTCCCGTTTTCGTTGTATTTGTAGGGTATCCCGGTAACTATTAACGCTAGAGGTTTGCGGTTTCGACATTATTTCTTACTTTTTTCTTGTCAGTTGAGTTGTCCAAAGAAGATTCTGTAGCCTTTTTGTTGTCTAATAAACAAACGAGGTTAAAAATGCCCCATCGGCGAAAGAGACTTTGGCGCATTTCCTTGTATCGTGACGCGATTAATTTCATTTTAAATGCAGAAGATACATTTCTAATAGAAAGCAAAAAAGCATGTGTATTACCATTTTTGTATCGTCTTTTGTTTTAAAGCTATAGCCAACTTTTGAATAATGTAACAACATTTCATCAGTTTTCAATATCTTGCTAGGGTATGTAGGTACAAACAAAACCATGTACATTTTTTTAAATATTCTTATTTTGAATTCAGTCACGCACTCATAATATTTAGGGGTAACATTTTTTAAATATAAAACAAAACTGCATTTTTATGTACACCATAGTTGGCTTTGTTATGGATAAAAAGATCTATTTATTCTGATTAAGATAATGTATACATTGTTAGGTTTATTTTTACTAATTCTGGTATTATTTAATTTTCTTTTGGTAATTTGAAAAGATTTTTATATTTACCTACATTCAAGAGGCTAGGGAACAAGGAAACACAATTTAATTTACATTAAGTAAAAAATTTCAATCCATAAAAAAGACCATGTGCCTATTTGGTACATATACATAAGACTCCTAAATGCGCTCATGTAGTTTTTTATCGGTAATCCAAGGCGCCATGTAACTAATAAAAATCGTTATTTATTTTACGTAATAATTTAATGAGCTTTTAGGCTTTCGTGATAACGGATGTACAAAATATGACTATGCATAAATACTTATCTCCAAATAAATAATGATTTTGGCACCCTAGATTACCGGAAAAAACTACATGAACGTCTTATGGAGTCTGTATCGCAATAGGCACATTGCAATCGTATATTATTATTACACTATCCTACAGCGTCGCTTATGTGCCTACAACTGTGTACCATTCAAATTGATTCAAAAGCGCTATTCCTACGCAAATAAGCAGTAAAAGTACCCTTCAGTTAAACTATCCAAGAACGCGTATGATTTTAAGGTGTGGTTTCGGCATCCGCAAACTTCGTTGTTGATGTTAATAGACTGATGGTTTGAAGACGATTAAATTTGGTGGCAATATTCTAAATACCTGAGCACTGACTATTGAGGTACTGCTAGTCAAATAATGCATAATATATTAACCTTAGCCCCGGAGAAATAGTCAGCAATGCTGGATTTCCGTATTGAAATGATGCTTTCCGTGCCCATTCTTGCTAAGCTACCAGGGCGTCCTGTGGATCTCCTTTTAATAACCAAAGCTTCCTGTAAACAGCCACATAACAGTGTTTAAAATGCATGAATTTTTTATACGATCACTCACGCGCGATTCCCCAGCAATTTTACTACCGGATCTCCTGTTAACACGTGAGTTGTGAATTGAATTCAAATTTGAATGTGATCAAATTAATACTAACTGCATATTTGATGAAGACAGGACTCTAGAACTTCTGTTGGTCTTTTCCGACGGTTCAGTCTTCTTGCTTTGTTCCTCAGGAGGAGGCTCTTGTACTCGTACTTTGGATACTTTAGACTCTAGATCTGGCTGTGCTGCTGGAACGGATTCCTTGACTGAAGCTTTCTCTACGTACAAAGAGTTGTTAAGTAGGTAATTCGGGGAACGATTCCTTTATAGCAACCTTGTTCATTGGGCTGTTCACTGGGCTGTTCACTGGGCTGTTCATTGGGTTGTTCATTGGGTTGTTCATTGGGCTGTTCACTGGGCTGTTCTTCCGCCATTACTGACTTTTGAGTTGTGCGACTTTAGAGACGTAGCTGTAAGCAGGTTTCTACAAAATATAAAACTGCGGTTTTTACATTTAAGAGTGACAGATGCCTACTATTTTACGATGCAATCTTAAAGTGGAAATTTTTGCTGTCCAAAGAAAAGGTTCTTTAGCCTTTTTGGTGTCTAATAAATAAACGAGGTTAAAATGCCTTATCGGCGAAAGAGACTGGCGCATTTCCTTGTATCGTGACGCGATTAATTTCATTTTAAATGCAGAAGATACATTTCTAATAGAAAGCAAAAAAACATGTGTATTATAGTTAGGTCAAGATCTATCCAACGAGCCCAATCCGTTGATCCATTCGTGAGTTATGAGTGTGACAAATATCAGACAGATGGACAAAGTCCGGAGAATAGCGCCTTTTCTTCATAAATGAAGTGGAAAATAAGTTAAWAAACAAGGACGCGAAACCTTGTTCCAGTCATATCCATTTGGCTATTATTAAATACCATATTCGCGGTTCAAAATGTTTCCTGCGTCCGATCAGCTACCGATCTCATTTCTTGGGTCAGCACTCAAAGCTTTTGAACTTCGGACTTCGGACGAAGTTTGCACGATGATGTCTACTTAAGATTATTTGAATGCTTCACGGGGATCTGTAACCCTGAAAGAGCGTTTTAGGCGAAATGCTATTAAATGCCGGTCTTTTATTTTTAATCATGTGCGAAAACAAACAGTCGGTGTTACGGGGCGCACACCGACTGTACAGTCAGATAAAACCCCCAAGATAGTATCTGTAAGCCTGCTCCGGTGTAACAACGTTGACAGTCTCACTGTAGCAGTATGCATGAACGGTAAGAAAGTGCATTAAGCGACCGTGGATATTCGGGCCATGGTTCCCATAATAAAGAGGAACATATCGTACCAGCTATTCTTATTCTGTCAGAGAAGGTTCTACGAACAGTGAAACTTCTGCGTCACTTGGGGAAGCTGAAGTGGAAGATGAACTGGGCGGCGAAACGAGACGTGTGACTTAAGTCCCTCGTAAGACTGCTTGTAAAACAACCAGGAGGAAGCAGCGAACAACTAGAGAATCCCATCATGGAGAGCGATCTTGCGAACTGTATTGGATTGATCGAACCGGGTGGAGACTCCAACAAATACTTGTTAGTTGCAAAAATCCTTGTTAAGACATCGAAGACAGTGCCGTTAGAGTCGCAAATATTGCTCCTGTACGGATAACGAAGGAAAGGAGACCTCTCAGCGTCATGTTAACTTGTCATAAAGATAAATAAATACCTGTAAGGCCCAGGCAGAATCGTCCAGGTCAACTGGAGCACTGGCCCAGCTTAACAGGGTGCATGGGAGAGCATCAGGTGCTCACTTGGTAATGCCTAAAGACAAAAGAAGCTCTGAAGTTGGCAAATGATTCTATTGGATATACTATCAAGAGGATGTCGAGAGGTGTGGTGCCGCAAGTGTGCAATCTGCGCAGCTACCAAGGGTCCAACAACACGACTAAGGGGAAGGATGAAGCAGTATAATATTGGGGTACTACTTGAGAAGATTCTTAACGACGTCACCGGACCATCTCTCTCAGGTACATCCTTATTGCGATGGATTACTTCATCAAGTGGCCAGAAGCCTATGCGATACCTAACCAAGAAGCCTCGTCGATAACCTCCTGTGCAGATTTGGAGTGCCATTAGAACTGCATTTGGAAGAAATTTCATGGAACTTTACCGCTTTCTGGGTATTTAAAAAACCCGAACAATTGAATCAACAATCATGTGAAATGCTCGKGCAGTTTAACAGAACAATGGAACAGTTCTTCTCAAAAGTTGTGAAGCGACGTCATACCGATTGGAATAAGCGCCTTCCTCGATTTCCGTTGGCGTACAGCGCAATGATCCATGAGACCATTAGAGAGACACCAGCAAAGATGTCTTTGGAAGAGTCGCTTGAAGAGGAAGTGACCGATTATGTTGACAACTTTAGAGAGCCACTTCTAGAAACCGATGGATATAGGTGAGACAAAACCAAGATCGCCAATGATCGTGCGAAACCTCGCTATGAAAGGATATCTATTCAGAGGCAGTTTAAGAAGGGGACCTTGTGTGGCTCTACAATTCATGCAGAGAATGGACTTTCGCCTACGTTATAGCTATATTCTGGGAAGGACTCTACAAAGTAGTTAAAAGGATTAGTAACTTGGTCTACAGAATCCAGCGTATATCAGGATCAAATATTGATATGTGGTATACGTGAATCGTTTAAGCGAGGAATGAAACTGTTCAGGACAAACCATTTCTTAGGAGGGGGTAATGTTACGTGCCAGCGGATGATGTGTTTAATGACTACAAAATCACTGTAATATGGGACAGAGTTGCAGGCATGCAGATATGGTGTTAATATAGGACGCTGCAATCTATTGGGTAGTGATCCTAGTAACACAGGTAGTGCGAGAATACCGAGTATAGTATACATATAGGGTATACAAAAGTCCAGAAACGTCTAGAAATACGGCTTAGGGGGAGGTAACCGTATATAAAGCGCGCGGACGGGAAGTCCAAAGTCAGAAGTCTTGAGTTCTGAATTCGAAAAGCAGGCGAGTTCCGAACGAACAAAATGAAACAGGTCTTTCAGTGTTTTAAGTGCTAGTGTCTGCGTATAGTGTTCAGAAATTAGGTTTGCTGAATTAGTAGTGTTACAAATAATATTAGTGTTTTGAACTAGTATTTAGATTTAGTGTATTTCGCAGTTTTAGATTTCATACTCGTAACATTTTACAGGGTGTTCACGTTAGGCTACAATAGCTAACTTTTTTATTCGACATCGTAGACTATTGGTTTAAATTGGAAAATTTTTATGTATTTTTAGAATAATTTGGTTGCGTTTACAAAAAAAACAATTGAATTTCATCTGACCGAGACATCGACTACAAATTCGATTAAATATAAATGAATCCTTTATAGTGCATTCGATTAAAGGCTTCGAATTAAAACAAAAAAGTACTAAGGTACCACTACCCCACAGTCATAAAGTATCGCATGTTGAACAAATGCTGTTCACGAAACAGTCTGCAATAGCCAACTTTTTCATTTGAGGTCGTAAACTAAGGGTTTAAATGAGGAAATTTCATGTATTTGAGAAGAATTTTGTGGTGGTCAAAGAAAACCGATTGAACATTAACTGACCGAGATATCTGCTACAAGTTCATTATTTTAAATAGAACGACCATATTGTTTATAGCGCATTCGATAGACGGCGTTGAACTAAATAAAAAAGTACCTACTAAGGTACCACTTGCCGTTCACGAGACTACTAATCTATCGTTTTTATTTAACGTAAACTAGTGGTTTAAATGTGGAAAGGTGTTTACAAAAAAAGCAATTGAACATCCAACTGAGCGAGACATCTACTACAAGTTTGTTATTTTAAATAGAACGACCTCGATCATTTTATAGCGCATTCGATTAAGGGCGTTCAATTAAACAAAGGTACTAAAGGTACCATCCACCATCCAGTGTCATTTGTTTTTGAGATATCGTATGTTGAATAATAACTGTTCATGAAACAGTTACATTAGCTAACTTTTTCATTTGATGTCTTGGAACAGTGGTTCAAAGTGAAAAGAATTTTTTCGAGAATTTAATGTTGGTAGTAAAAAAAACAACCGAACATCAACTGATATTAGCTAGTAGCTACAACTTTCTTACTTTAAATCAAATGAGCCCTTTGTGAATAACCCATTAATACATCATAACGAATTAGACAAAAAAATACCAAGATACTACTACACCGCACTCTACTGTTTGAGAAGAGAAGACAGATATTCCATGCTGAGCAGTTGAAACGTTCATCGTGTGTATAATACCATGTTTGCTTGTTTGAAGCGAGGTTTTACTAAGATTTTCATGGAATTTAAAAAAAAATTACGGGATTTGCAAAAAGGTAGTTAGGTAGCTGTCGTAGGAATGACAATAATTTGGTACAGCACACCTATAAATGAAACAAGGATAACTGTATGCGTTTGTGTTGTATAACTTGTGGGTTCTTCTAAAGCGCTCAGCGTTGCAGCAGAATTAATTTAATGTCACCGTGAAAGAGTACATTTGAACAACGAATTAACAAACTAGGTATCCAATGAAAGTATTAGATTAAGACTGTGTTCTTAGATGATTGAAGGGTGTCGATGTTATTCCTTAACAAGGTTGGTGGACTAGTAGTTGTTATGTTCCGCGGTAGTTAAATTGTCAAGTTGTAGTTCGGACGTGCATAAGCATTACAGATTTGAACGGTTGGTTTGAAACTACCAGTGACAAGAAATGATATATATTGTTATTAATTCGCTATAGTTTTTACACTTCTTAAGATTTTCTTGCAGTTTTATTAAGTATTTAGCTATGTCGGTATTGTTTCAGCATTGTAATTTATCAAGTGCATTAAGGTGAGGGTCTCGATATATTAAATTGTGTTGCATAATATTTTTTTGTAGAAGCTTCACCTTAAAAACAAGATCTTTAAAAAAATGGCAAGTTCAGGGACGGATGGGAACGAACAATGTTGCACGGAGAGCAAACACAAAGCAGTTTCCTTTAGTAAAATGTATAAATATTGGTGTGGTTGTCGCCAGTGGCACCGCAATGCATTGTATTTTGAACCGTAAAGTTCTTTGTGAACAGAAAACCACTAGGCTTGTAACTTTACATAGACAATCTCCAAAGAACCTTATGTTTGATTGGAATCTACTGTGGTACTATCTGAAGCCACATATTTGGTATTTCTTCGCTGCTATTGCTGTTAGTCTCTTTCGTCAGCATTTTACCATCTAATCTGTTGTAGAATTTTGCAGGGAGCTCTGGTTGTAGCTTTGCTTAATATACAAATCCCGCAAATTGTTGGTAATGTGGTGAATGTCGTTGCTAAGTTTAGCAATAACAAAGATACAGAAATGTTTATTCGTGAGATGAAAATGCCTGCACTGAAGTTAATCATGTTTTATTTAGCACAGGTGAGTAGCTTTAAGGCACTTTTTTCTTTGTTGTAATGTAAAGACGTTTTAGTCAGGATTTACCTTCTTTTACATTTATATGCTGTCTAATATGGGTGAGAAGATTGCCTATAGTATGAAAGCAGATTTGTTTGCTTCAATTGTTCAGCAAGATATATCGTTCTTTGATGAACATCGTACTGGAGAGATAATCAATAGGCTAACCACTGACATACAAGATTTCAAAAGCAGTTTCAAGCAAACTGTCTCGGGTGGACTTCGAGCAGGAACCCAGATAGTTGGCTGTGCTGCTTCGTTAGTGTTTATATCTCCACATATGACGTTAGTGACGCTGCTTTGCATACCAACTATTGTGGCTGTAGGTAGTGTGTTTGGGACCTTTTTAAGAATTATTTCGAGAAAAGCACAATCTCAGGTTTGTATGATTATTTTAAGGCTTCATCCACCATGAATTTTTATATTTATACATGGTGTCTCATAATTACACCGACAGCACTTAACTGTACTGTGTATAGTGGGATTAATGAGAACAACTTTTGGATAGTTTTTGTTTTTGAGTTATAACCCTTCAAAGTCTGACAAAAAAATTAGTTTTTTGTTAATAACTTTGTACATAATTATGTATGGTATGAAAAAAAAAAATTCGTAAAAAATTTGACATATTTTGAAAAACCATAAGTTTTTTCTTTATTTTCGGCATACACTTGTAATAACCAGAACTTTCATTGATATAAATTTTTTCACCTACTTATGTTATTTCTAGTGTTTCCAGAATGTTTAAGAGTGGTGTCCCTATACAGTCACTAAATATATTACAGCACCGCAATAGGCAGTAAAATAGTGACAGAAATGTAAATGTATATAAAAAAAAATGGGAGAGGGAACTAATTTATCAAAGCTAACCATAAATATTTGAGAGTAGTCAGATATGAGGCTCTGATGCACAGTGTTGTTTGTTGTTTGAGTTCTCCCTGGGTAATCGCTAATCGGCAACATGTTTTGTGTATCACAGCCACAGCCTGATACCTAACAGTTCTCTAATCTTTAAGGTTAGGTTGGGTTTGATAGTTTCGTTCCCTCTCCCATTTCCTTTAAATTTTCTGCTACTATTTTGGCCTAAAATGGCCGTCTATTGTGGTACTGTAATATATTTGATGACTGTAGGTGTCCCTACTAAGTAGTGCAAAAATCCCTGCTGGCCCTGTTTTTTCCTTACATTATTACTAAAGTGTACACCTGAGAGCTTACTAGCTGCACTAATAATTGCACGGAAAATAAAAATAAAAACATCAGATGTGTAGGGGTTATTTTTATTATTGAGCTTCAAAAAAACCATTAAATCACTGCATTGAACTATACTAGTACTAGTAGGTACCTACGACTGAAGTGGATGCACATTCTATTAAAGCTTGAACACGTTGCTGAGTTGATTATTTTGCTCCTTAGTATATTAACAATATCACACACAAAACAAAATAAATAACACATACTAATACAAACACAAAAATTCAATTTCTTGAATACCAGTATAAAAATAAAAGCAATTTTCAAAGTTCAAATTGAAAAAAGGCAGTAACAATTCACCTAGATTCTAAGGTTACATAGTCAACATTCGCACACAATATCGAATATAATTTCCTCATGTAGTTAGTGACAACAAAATTGTTAGTTTAGGTATGTATTTGTTTTCATTTCTAATTATATTTTAATTAGAGAGCTCAAAGTTTTTGTATCTGTTTTCTTTTTGTAACACTGACCAGGAAGACAATTTTTTCCGCAGCCCCATGTGAGTATAGTAGTTTATATATATTTTGAAAACTTTTACTTTTTTCTTTCTTTTTAAAATATGTTCCCAAATTATATGAATGTCATTTCAACATTTATATTTTTATTTATATTTAGCACAAATATTTTGTATATTTATACAGTCGGTCCTGCATGATGCAATCTTATTTGGGCTCAATATGCTGCAACTGAAGTTATATCTTGTTTTAATGGGAGCCTTTTAATTGCTTGTATAACAGCTGTTATTTTTAGGATCCTCATAATTTTTTTCTTTAAGTATTCAGGTTTTATGGAATATCCTTTAAAGTTGTTTTTGTTTTTTTGTGCCAATAATAATATAAAGAAGCACCCGTGATTTTGAGAAAAAAGCAATATAAGAAGCTTAGCTTAGCTCAAAATCCCTACATATGATGAATTCAAAATATCGTTACCTATATCCCTACCTTAAGTAATAATCCCTACGAATAGGGACAAATAACTACACACTGTTTTCTTCATTATGTCAAATATCTAAAATTTTTGCCTTCCTGTGAATTCATCTGTTATTCGAGAACAAATTTTCGAAACCACTACATCTCCTGCAGGGCAGCAGATTGTGTTATCATTGCGCTAAGTTCTGATAGTTGGCTGTGAGAAAAAAAATGTCCAAGCCTTATATATGAAACTGTTAGTAATGTCATTTGGTTTAAATTATCAATTACACAATTTTGGAACTTATGGATTTGCATGCCATTGTCGGATTGCAAAACAGCTATCTATACACAGAACAGTAGGTATCCAAATAGACCCCTTATCATATTATGTTTACATCTGTTGATGAGAGACTTAGAGAACTTGGCATTTTGAGGAAGAGTTCTAAAAGGGTGGACGTCCATTGAGAAAGAAGTCATGAATATTGTGATTTTTGAATGGATTATTGTAAAAGATTTTTTATTGTTTGAAAACCATTTTTAATATTACCACTAGCCAAATTACATTACAACACAAAGAGTACATGGCCAATTAAATTATCACCAATGATACCTGCCCAAATGTTTATTTTAAATGCCTCCTTAAAGAAGATGAGCATATAGCTTTTGGATTTTCATCACCCCACATGTTAGTTGTGAAAATTTACCACACCATTTCTTGTGCAACGTGCTTAACCTGTGAAAATACCTTTTCCAAGAAATTCACACCAGTCAGTCACGCTACAAAGGCGAAAATTTTTTGGTACTTGAAGCACTTTCACAATGAAGTAACGCAGGTCACAAAAAATTAATAGGTATTTGGAAAAGTTCTGATTTTAAGTGTACCCCAGAAGTGAAAAAACAACTTACGTGTCTAAATGAATAACAATCGACTACAAAAATTCATTATCTAACTTAATTATTTATGGAGTTATTAATTAAAGCTATTTTTTTTGTCAAACTTTGAAAGGCAAAAAACAAAAAACTTGTAATCTAACCTTTTGTCAATAAATCTTGCTTATTTGATTCCTGAATCTACATTTAACCGGTACTATGCTGATAACTTTATAGGTGTCAAAAACAAAAAATATTTTAATAAGTGTTCAGTGTTTTACCCCTTTTCAGGAATTAGCAAAAACAATTTTGTAGTTCTTGGATTATGATGTTTTGCTGTCTTGTGCTATTGAAATCTGGTAGCTCAGTGGCTTATGGCATTTGCCTTGACTGCCGAGGGATGTTAATAAATTTATTACTGTAAACATAATTTAACAGAATTGTACAGTAAATCTTTTAGGCACATTATTATGCTGGAGGTAATTGCAGTCCACAGCTTCATCTTGTAGAATCAGTAGCTTCTCAATTGCCAAAACATATGGAAATTATATTGATTTACCGTGCTCAAAAGCAATATTATTTGAGTACAGTTATGGTTTTTAATAGACATCTACAGCACTGTGCCCATCAGGCATGTATTAATGTTGTTGCTAAATTGTAAGAAATTGGTTCAGCATTCAAAAGAAAAAAGAAACAACTAAGTATAGTCAATGATGCTTCCCAAATTAATGTAAAGTCAAATTCACAGATAATAAGACAGGATGGTTGAGGTGTGCAGCGACTGCTTATTTTCGTTCCTAAGTGAAATAACTACCACTAGTTGCTTCGAGGTGGCGCGGGTCAGACTGGTTAATACCATTTCATTGGAAATTATACTACCCGTACAGTGCAATATTTATGGAAGTATTACTTACTACCTGCTATTTGGGTGCTCCACAATCCGTATTTCACAAAGCAAACATAATGAAATCCAGGTAGGGATGAAACAATTCACCCTGAAAATTGCAACTACAAGCTCTGCACCCGATTTTGCAGAAAAATTAGATAACTTGCCTCATTCCTTTCTTTACTTTATTGATAATTTTTATTATGTTCCTTTCGGTACCAACTTGAGTCTATAACTTTTAGAGATAACACTTTTTTCAATAAATCCCATAATTTTAGGGTATTCCGTAAATAAATGAACTATAGCGAATAACTTGGGGCAAGGTTGTTTTCAAATTACCATGGATTATAGTTTTATATGGTCCATAAAAGCACAAGTTGAATATTAAGAGTATACTATTCTGTTCATTATGTAAAATGTATAAAAGTTTTTTCGATAATCTTCGGTGTAATAAATTATCGCATTGCTTGTTTCATGGTTTTGTTATAAAAATGAGCAATTTCAACCATTCACTAACCATTTACATATCAACCACAAGTGAGAAACTGTTTGTGAATGCTGTTATATTATTACTTCTGTAAAATATATAAAAAAATAGAGAGTTTCTGCCGTACGCTCATACTTAAAACTGAATTCAAATTTTTTCAAAGATACAGAAAGCATACCGACAGGCAGTTGCAATTGTTTTTATATTATATAGGGCTTAGTCAAGATACATTCTCTTTTTATTACTATCTTGTTAGACATTGCTGTTTTAAAATACATAAAAAAATCATCGTACGTCTGGCATGCCTTATTCTAAAAAAACTGCTTTTTGTGTTTCTTTCTGTGATAAGTTAGGAAGCAAGTACATAACTAAAATAATTTTTTATATAGAGCACAGCCAAGAAGCATTTTTCTATTAGTATAATCTTTTTGGACATTGTTTCTTTTCATAACATCTGATTAACTGACAGCTTATGAATATATCGAACATAACTCCCAAATACAGAGACATGCATCTCCTTCAAAATAGGAATTTGAAAGATTTGGCTTATCAATGTGTACTTTTTTTTTGTTTGGTAACCTTTAGGTGCAAATAACTTGTTTTTTCAAATAGTGTGATGCAAATATTTTATTGCATGACAATATACATTTCTCTCATTTCATATGGTATTCTTAATATTTGAATCGACCGTTCTGAATTAATTAAAGGATAACAGATTTTCTCAATGTTGCCATGTTTGTTGTTATATCCTGTATGTTCAGTTTAAAGCTGAAATCGTTAAACAAACGTTTCCTCATGTTTAAATGTCTGACAGTGTATTTGAATTGTATTAAAGAAATTGTTAAATGGCATCTGTCTAAAATTTCCTTCAACGTTCTGTAGCATCAGAGAAAACGGTCCAGTATTCTGAGCTCGGGAAGTCATTTAACACATTCATCATGACTAGTCCACTTAATTGTGAAACTTTGAATGGAAAAAAAATTTCTTAGCAGCTATGCTGTTATGTGTGTTGTAATATTATTCCTTATTTTCACTCAAAAATAAGAGAGTATCTTTCATCCTTGGGGAAAACGATTCCATGTTCAAAAGATGAGATAGTACTAGTTATGTCACAAAAAAAGTGATTTTTCAGCTTCCTATTTATAATTATGAAAACACAAAGCTGTACTTGTTTAAAAATATCAGTTAACTATTGGCCATTGTAATTCTGTAGAGGTACTATTTATATGGCTTTGTTAACATCAATAATATGAGTACTGATGTCTTGCTGATGCAATTTTGCGCATATTTACATGTGCATGTCTCACTTCTGAATCCAATACTAAAGAAATTTTTTACAATGATACCTTTAATTGTTTTTTTTATATTTAGCTTTCCTAGAATATCGAAGTATCTTCAAAGATTGCCGAAAAGCCCAGTCACGTGGGTGGGTTATGTTTGGGAACTGTTTCGTGTAATTAATTCTGTTTACACTTCCCCAGAATAAAAATCATAATCCTACAATTGCAAAAGAATTTTTCAAACAGTTAAAGTGATAATAAATGCGGAGAAACAGCCTGGATTTGAAATAATAGATTTCCTGAAAAGCAATAGAGGGCGGCAAAATTGTTAAAATTTGCTATTTTTTTTAAATAACTTCAGAACGGTTAATTGTAAATATTGACCATTCATATCAAAAGAAGCGCTTGTAGTACTTATGACACAGTATAAAATACTTTTTTTGCAACGGGAGAAATATATCATTTAATCAAGCTAGCATAATCTCTATACTGGCCATTAACAGTCTAACTCATTATATAAATTAGTAGTATAATAAGACAAAGCACAAAAGGAGCTGAACTGTTTAAGAAACTGTGTAGTGTGTGATTAAAGATTGCCACATTCTTTGTCCAAAATTACGAATACTGGGTTGTTTATATCAATAAGAAAAATCCCTACAAATCCTAGTATGGATTACTAGCATGGTGTTGCAGTTTTACACATATAGAATAAAACAGTTACCAGCTGTAAATTGCACTATGTAGCTCGCATCCATTTTCTTACAACAGCAGGTAAACTGCTTGTTCCATGGTTACAACCTGCGTACCTCCATTATATTCAACATATTATCTACTACATTCAATTTAATTCTTATAAAAATGTCAATATTTCTATTTTGTTTACTACCGTAAAGGTACCGTTTAATATAATATTTAAATTGTCTACATAGCTACCTTTGATAACAGTATTTTGCAGCTTGCAATACAACAATTACTAATATCACATAATGATAATAATAATAATCAAAATTGAGCTAATGGATTAAAATTAAAACACAGTATTTCGGAAGTATTCCATAATGGGTATGAATTGATAAATAACACTGAGCACAAACTGATTTTTCACTAAATAAATATATAATGTTACCCGTTTCTTATCTTTTGTGGTTATCAGTGTCACTATAAGGAAAGGAAGGAAATTAATAATTGTCGAATAATATTAAAAAAATATATATATATATATATATATATATATATATATATATATATATCTAAACGTGCTGTACAGGTAGGATAATTTCCAGTGAAATGGTATTCTCTAGTCCAATCCGCACCGCCTCGCAGCAATTTGCGATAGTTGTTTCATTTAGGAACCAAAAATAAGCAGTCTGCCACACCCCTGACTAGGGCGTCTCATTATCTGTGAATATGACTGTACTTGGTGAATATGTGATGAACATACCCATCAGTTTGTCAGTTTTAGAATAATTTGGTTATCTTGTTCTGTGCAGCAGTAATATGACTGTTTTAAGTTGACACCCTGTATATGTTTACTCTGTAACATTATGTTTTTATTTAGTTATTCACCACAGTATATTTGAAGTAAGTTATTCTGTATAGAAAGTGACCTTTGCCAATTGGGCAAGCAAAGCAGTTGGCTTATTAAGACTGGTCGATTTGCGATATAACTCTATCAAACAAATTACATTTCTTTACTTACAGTTTTTGATTGGTTAGTTTAAAGAGACCTGCAAATGTATTCTTGAAATATTTTGACAATTTTGGTCCGTGGAATATCATTTTCATTTTAGGTAGAGAAGGCAACAGCTGTCGCAGATGAAGCTGTAGGAAATATAAGAACTGTAAGGGCATTTGCCATGGAAGAATCAGAAAAAGAAATGTTCAACAATGAGGCATATGAAGCCATGATTTTAAACCAGCAGCTTGGGTTTGGTATTGGATTGTTTCAAGCTGGCACGAACCTTTTCCTAAATGGGTAAGATAATCTTTTGGGTCTTTCTTGGTGTCCCGAAGCTTGCACATAATTATTTTAACACTGGATAACTAATGGCACTCAGTCAATTTTTGTCTTAATTATGTTGTATAATAATCAGCTGTTGTTTTGTAAAGGATGGTTCTTGGAACACTATACATGGGAGGTTATTTATTATCAACGAATCAATTGACGGCAGGCCAATTGATGGCTTATTTGATGGCAACACAGACCATCCAACGTTCTCTAGCTCAGCTTTCTCTTTTGTTTGGTTCTGTCATTCGTGGCATGGCAGCTGGATCTAGGGTGTTTGAGGTAAATTCTTTGTGCCAAAATATTAGTTATTAAAATTTTATTCTGTTAATTACTTTCAGTATATGAAGTTGCATCCCACAATGCCCTTAAAAGGAGGACGAATTATACCTTATGATCAGCTCCAGGGAGACATTCAGTTTAAAGATGTGGTGTTTTCTTATCCTACCAGACCACAGCACGTAAGTAAAGAGAATTTTAGGTGTGGAGCTACATAGTTAAGAAATATTTGCTTGGATAGGTCATTTGTTACTTAACACAACGCTCATTTGTTTAATATTAAGTATAAACTTTTTTGTCTTATGAAAATACGCTATTTTACGTCATTAGTTTGCAGTTGTTAAGAACAGATTGTTAACCTCTGAGCTCAAGTGTTTTTATTATATCTGTTTTTGTTATAGACAGTATTAAGTAAATTCAACCTGAAAATTCCTGCTGGCAAAACAGTAGCTGTAGTTGGCTCATCTGGAAATGGCAAATCAACAGTAGTTGCTTTGTTGGAAAGGTATGTACACAGACTTGGACTGAACATAAATTTCTGTGATATTAACACATCCTACTTTTTTATGATGCATATTTTAGTAATATTGTATTTAGCTATACAAGGTGGACACTTAAATCCGGACAAATTTAAATTTGAATTTTCCGCCATAGATCTTTGTTGGCATTCATGAAAGCCACATATGTCTAGTAAACTGTCATAACCTCGGAATAGTCCAGATCAGACACCTGCAGATCATAGGAAACACATTTACTGCAGATCTCGTTGCATATAGCACATATGGCCCACTAGTGAACTAATTTACAAATTCGCAAAGACGTTTTTTCCATTATTCTATCTTTGTTTTATATTAAAAAAAATATAACCAAACAGTTGTGATGTATTTTACTGTGTGTGATCGAGGTCGTAGAAGTAACAATTTATAGGTAAAAACATAATATTTCAATTATGAATTGTCCATCAACATTTTAAAAATACGTATAATCAAACAGTTGTGACGTATTTTGCTTGAGTGACTGAGGTAGGTATATACTACTTGTTTTTTGAAATGTTTTGTGCGGAAAATTATAATATAATTTTTGTAGAAAAGTAGAAAAGTTCGGGAACAGCTAAACAACATACATCCTAGTCCATCTGAGGTGATGTGGAAGATTATTCAAATGACAGTAGTTTTAGATAAAAAGACTAAAAGCTGTGATAACATGTAGGCCTATTCAAGAAAGTTATAAAGGTAGGCAATATTTGTTTTTTGAAATGTCGTGTGCAAAAATAATATATTTGTAGGAAGCAGGAACGAACTAAGAAAATGTTAAACATTCACATTTTAAATGAGATGCACCCTAGAAATAAATTTATATTTTTGTTATTGCAGTTTTATATTATTCTTATGTATCTACGGATTGTAGTTTGTAAAATGTTTCAAATAATAAACATTTGTGTAATAGATTTCTATGTAATGCATCTTTTGCCAATTAATCACTGTTTTATAACTACCTATTGTTTTGATGTGTGATCCTTTTTTATTAATAATATAGTTACTTTTTATTTATCCCCTTTTAATATTTTGAATATTTAAATGTTACAAAGTGATAAAAAAGAGTAATTTTGTCATTATTAAATTAATATTCCAAGCTATTTTGCGTTTGAAAATCCCGCGCGGCGACCAGC
The DNA here is from genome assembly GCA_025024175.1 of Rhyzopertha dominica. Classification (NCBI taxonomy): domain Eukaryota; kingdom Metazoa; phylum Arthropoda; class Insecta; order Coleoptera; family Bostrichidae; genus Rhyzopertha; species Rhyzopertha dominica. The sequence continues at coordinate 39,075,085 of QCXZ01000064.1, forward strand.
CGGTCCGGTTCTCAAGGGCGTCTCTAATGCGTTGTGTCATAAACGCTTTTATCAACTTTTCTAGTGCATTCTGTGTCTGTAATTATTCCTTTCTCGATGATCCAGATGTTGCAAACAAATAATATGGTGTATATAAAACTGAAGAGCAGCGATAATCGAAAACCTTCGCGCTGGGCGATCGACGACTGAAAATATTAGGTTCTATGGGTACCCGAGTTCAACTGTGTACGACATTGTTGCATAATAATCCTTCTCAGAAGCCTGGGAAAGGCTAACCAGCTAACCCGTTAACAAAGCCCGTTAAGGAAGAGTCATTTGACAGAACGCGTGACATGGACTACCGTTGTGTCCAGTGAGGGTGACGTCAACCGTGGATGGTAGATAGTCAGCAGGATTGTGAATCAGCCCACACGAGCTATTTAGTCTAAAACTGGATATCGGATAACATCGACATGTTCTGATCTAAAGAGTTTCTGGCACCATATAATAGTTCAGATTTGAACACATTCGACTACTATGTTTAGAGCGTTATCGAAAGAGTTGCTAACAAGTCCACACACCCTTATGTGGCATCTTTACGTACCGCCATCTAAGTAGCATGTGCAGAAATGGACAGCACTGCTCCATAGAGAGCGTGCGAGCGCTTCATTGCGGCTGAGGGACGTTATATCGAATAATTCCACTCTGGACAGGTCACAAAATTGATATACAAAATTATTTTCTTTTTCATTTTATTTTTTGGCAATAAATTTTCTTATAAAAAAGTTTAGTTCGTCCGGATTTAAGCGTCACACCTTGAAATTCAAGATAAAGACTATATTCTGAAAGAACAAATTTTATTTTTAACCTTATGCTCTTTTAAAGATTATGCCTTTGGGAATGACAAATTTGTTTTAACTTTAATAGAATATTAGGATGTCCCAATCCCCTAATGAAAAAAGGTCATATTCAACTGCTGTAAAGTTTGATTGTTTCTAGGAATWGTTGTWTATGTGGAGACGGGCTACTACTACAATATACTAACAGCATTAAAATGATCCTAAACTTACATGAGAGTATGTAGTAACATTTGTGGTAGTGGTTAATTGCTAGCAGCTTAACAGTTCTATTTATATGTAACTTTACGAGGTTGAATGCTTCCAGTATCCATATAAGCAAGAGATTATTACTGATTGTGATTTCGACCCGAAGGACCAAAATTATAGTTGTGGAATTTGTTTTGAAGGGCCAATTAAATGTTTGCATGAATTTGTTTCGATATAACCGATTCCGTTACGCCGAAACAGGTAGCTTAAAATTTAAAAAGAGATTCTGTTTGAGACGATTGAAACGGAGCAGTCTGTTACTAGGACAAAGATGATGTCATCAAATGTTTTTTTAGTACAACGATTCAGCATGTGCATAAATAAGTTCACAAATAAAACAAGAGTCATCAGCGATTTTAGCCTCCACATTTAAGGAATTAACATAGTTTAGAATTAGCAACAAAAACATTACACACTTAAAGTCTCCGTTAATTCAAGATATCCAGCAAACGCCAACTGCAGTCGTTCCTCCCTCGAAAAATTTTTTGGATGTGTTATAACGATCGATTATGTGTGCAAATTATAATTAACTGATCACACTTTAAACATTTATTTGTCTACTTCTTTAATTTTTTTCAACGTCATTGTTAAATAATTGTGCCCATTTTGGTTGTTTTTTTATGCCAAATGGTATGGTTGAATTCCTTAGATAATAAGTGCTCGAATAACAAAAAGATGGATACGTTTCTATAAAAACAATGAAGACATACTTATCTTCGTTAAGTAACAGACCGGTCTGTTTCAATAAAAAAATAAAGATCTTTTTAAATCTCATCTTAGTTACCTGCTTAAAGCGTTTATTTAATTTTTTTGTAAATAACCCTTATTTTGAATTTTATGCGTTAATTTATATATATAGACGCTTGGGTATGAAAGTTCAGATACTATTAGCAGAGAGCAGACGTACTTTTAGTAGTATACAGGGTGTTCACGCTAACAGTCTACAATAGCTAACTTCTTTATTTGAAATTTTAGAGTAGTGGTTTAAATGGGGAAGTTTCTTAAATTTTTGAGAAGAATTTTATGGTGTTTACAAAAAAACAATTGAACGTCAACTGTCAGAGATATTGACTACAAGTTTGTTATTTTAAATAGAACGACCCTATTTTTTCTAGCGCGTTCGATTAGGCACATTGAATTAAACAAAAAAGTATTAAGATACCAATACCCTATCTTCATTTGTTTTTGAGATATTCCGGGTAGAATGATTTGTGTTCACGCTAACAGACTACAATAGCTAACTTCKTTATTTGAAATTTTAGAGTAGTGGTTTAAATAGGGAAGTTTCTTAAATTTTTGAGAAGAATTTTATGGTGTTTACAAAAAAACAATTGAACGTCAACTGTCAGAGATATTGACTACAAGTTTGTTATTTTAAATAGAACGACCCTATTTTTTCTAGCGCATTCGATTGGGCATATTGAATTAAACAAAAAAGTATTAAGATACCAATACCCTATCTTCATTTGTTTTTGAGATATTCCGGGTAGAATGATTTGTGTTCACGCTAACAGACTACAATAGCTAACTTCTTTATTTGAAATTTTAGAGTAGTGGTTTAAATGGCAAAGTTTCTTAAATTTTTGAGAAGAATTTTATGGTGTTTACAAAAAAACAATTGAACGTCAACTGTCAGAGATATTGACTACAAGTTTGTTATTTTAAATAGAACGACCCTATTTTTTCTAGCGCATTCGGTTACGCACACTGAATTAAACAAAAAAGTATTAAGATACCAATACCCTATCTTCATTTGTTTTTGAGATATTTCGGGTAGAATGATTTGTGTTCACGCTAACAGACTACAATAGCTAACTTCTTTATTTGAAATTTTAGACTAGTAGTTTAAATGGGGAAGTTTCTTAAATTTTTGAGAAGAATTTTATGGTGTTTACAAAAAAACAATTGAACGTCAACTGTCAGAGATATTGACTACAAGTTTGTTATTTTAAATAGAACGACCCTATTTTTTCTAGCGCATTCGGTTACGCACACTGAATTAAACAAAAAAGTATTAAGATACCAATACCCTATCTTCATTTGTTTTTGAGATATTCCGGGTAGAATGATTTGTGTTCACGCTAACAGACTACAATAGCTAACTTCTTTATTTGAAATTTTAGACTAGTAGTTTAAATGGGGAAGTTTCTTAAATTTTTGAGAAGAATTTTATGGTGTTTACAAAAAAACAATTGAACGTCAACTGTCAGAGATATTGACTACAAGTTTGTTATTTTAAATAGAACGACCCTATTTTTTCTAGCGCATTCGATTGGGCATATTGAATTAAACAAAAAAGTATTAAGATACCAATACCCTATCTTCATTTGTTTTTGAGATATTCCGGGTAGAATGATTTGTGTTCACGCTAACAGACTACAATAGCTAACTTCTTTATTTGAAATTTTAGAGTAGTGGTTTAAATGGCAAAGTTTCTTAAATTTTTGAGAAGAATTTTATGGTGTTTACAAAAAAACAATTGAACGTCAACTGTCAGAGATATTGACTACAAGTTTGTTATTTTAAATAGAACGACCCTATTTTTTCTAGCGCATTCGGTTACGCACATTGAGTTAAACAAAAAAGTATTAAGATACCAATACCCTATCTTCATTTGTTTTTGAGATATTCCGGGTAGAATGATTTGTGTTCACGCTAACAGACTACAATAGCTAACTTCTTTATTTGAAATTTTAGAGTAGTGGTTTAAATGGGGAAGTTTCTTAAATTTTTGAGAAGAATTTTATGGTGTTTACAAAAAAAACAATTGRACGTCCACTGTCAGAGATATTGACTACAAGTTTGTTATTTTAAATAGAACGGCCCTATTTTTTCTAGCGCAAAAAGGTATTAAGATACCAATACCCTATCTTCATTTGTTTTTGAGATATTCCGGGTAGAATGATTTGTGTTCACGCTAACAGTCTACAATAGCTAATTTTTTTATTTGAAATTTTAGAGTAGTAGATTAAATGGGGAAGTTTCTTAATTTTTTGAAAATAATTTTATGGTGTTTACAAAAACACAAACTACAAGTTTGTTATTTTAAATAGAACGACTCACGTTCATATAAAAACAAATACTACAATACACTAACATTCCATGTAGGCATTATTTTTTAACTATTATAAGAAAACACAATTTAATATCTAGGTATATTGTTCAAAATGTCTTCCATCATATTGTATACAAAGTCGTAAACGGTTAACAAAATATCTGTGAACGTTGTTAATTTGTTGTTCCGTGATTCTGTTAAAAGCTGCATTTATTTGTTGTCTTAGCTCCTCCGGAGTGTTGATCCGAACAGAATATACATCATTTATAATTTGTCCCCACAACCAGAAGTCTAGCGGCGTTAAATCTGCTGATCTCGCCGGGCACACGATTTGTCCCATGTCTCTGTTGGCCTTGTTTCCCATCCAAATGTTGTAGTGGTTGTTTAGAAAGTCGGAGACGTCTCTTCTATTATGGGGTGGAGCACCGTCGTGTTGATATATTATATTATTTCTTGCACGAAGTGGAATATCTTCGAGAAGCTCCGGCAAAGTCTCGCGTAGGAATTCCAAATATCTGTCTGCGGTTAGTGTACTCTCATAAAAGTAGGGACCAATAATTGTGCCCCCCAAGAGCCCACACCACACATTTACAGAGAATCGTCGTTGTTGATTGGTTTCGGCAACTTCTCTGGGATTTTCTGTACTCCAGATATGTGTGTTTTTTCTATTGAACTTTCCACAGTTGCTAAAATTTGATTCGTCCGACCACAGTATATTCAAATGAAATTGGGGGTCATTTTGAATACGTCCCAACATTTCTTGGCAGAACTCCAGTCTTCGCTGCGCATCGCCTTGGTGCAAACCCTGCACGGGAAGTATCTAATAACGTAATAAGTTGCACATTTAGTGGTTTATTATTTATTGTTAAGATTTATGTAGGTAATACCTTATACGCCTTATACCGATTCTTTTTCAAAATTTTGTGGACAAGACCTACGCTGCATCCCAATTCATTAGCTACTTCTCTTACAGAAGCTCTTGCGTTTACTTCAAAAGCAGCCAAAACGTTCACTTCTATATTTTCTAAAACTCCTTCCCTTTGACGTTTGTGGTTAAATGCCCCATACTCCAGCAAACTTAAATCCAGTTTCCTGAAGTAGGAAAATGGGGGCAATGGCGATCGGGATATGTTGCTGCATAGCGCAAGGCAGCCTGCCGGGAATTACAGTCTTCTTTATAGAGACACTTGATCATGTCCCTTTTGAATGCTGTTGTAAGTGCCATGTTCAGCAATTAAAGCAGTAGCAAAATTTAGAACAACAACTTAAATAATACAAACACAAAACCCTAAACTAATAATACTAAAAACAAACACGAACAACAATAAATTAAAAAAAAAACTATAAACTAAATTTTAACCAAACGAACAACGAACAACAATAAACACGAACGACCAGAGAATTTAACAAAACTGAACAGACGCACTCGAAAATCTGACAGCTATTAAACAAACTTAATTGTTTTATGCTAGAAGCGTCTTCTCATAGCTACCTTAACCAAAATAGAACACCGCTTACTATACAGAATACGTACAGGGTGTACATCATGAGTAAATAAGTAAATCAAGATATTGAGAGTTCGATTCCTGGTTGTGGTTTATTTTTTTTATATTCTTATTTTATATTCTGCCTTTCTGTTGCAGATCTCGTTCGCGTAATACCAAATAAATGCTGCTTTTTTTTAGCACGCAACAGAATATTAACAACTTCCCCATTTAAATTACTACTCTAAAATTTCAAATAAAAAAGTTAGCTATTGTAGACTCTTAGCGTGAACACAAATCATTCTACCCGGAATATCTCAAAAACAAATGAAGATAGGGTATTGGTATATTAATACTTTTTTGTTTAATTCAATGTGCCTAATCGAACGCGCTAGAAAAAATAGGGTCGTTCTATTTAAAATAACAAACTTGTAGTCAATATCTGTGACAGTTGACGTTCAATTGTTTTTTTGTAAACACCATAAAATTCTACTAAAAAAATTAACAAACTTCCCCATTTAAACCACTACTCTAAAATTTCAAATAAAAAAGTTAGCTATTGTAGACTGTTAGCGTGAACACAAATCGTTCTACCCGGAATATCTCAAAAACAAATGAAGATAGGGTATTGGTATCTCAATACTTTTTTGTTTAATTCCATGTGCCTAATCGAATGCGCTAGAAAAAATAGGGTCGTTCTATTTAAAATAACAAACTTGTAGTCAATATCTGTGACAGTTGACGTTCAATTGTTTTTTTGTAAACACCATAAGATTCTACTCAAAAAATTAAGAAACTTCCCCATTTAAACCACTACTCTAAAATTTCAAATAAAAAAGTTAGCTATTGTAGATTGTTAGCGTGAACACAAATCGTTCTACCCGGAATATCTCAAAAACAAATGAAGATAGGGTATTTGAATCTTAATACTTTTTTGTTTAATTCAATATGCCCAATCGAATGCGCTAGAAAAAATAGGGTCGTTCTATTTAAAATAACAAACTTGTAGTTAATATCTGTGACAGTTGACGTTCAATTGTCTTTTTTGTAAACACCATAAAATTCTACTCAAAAAATTAACAAACTTCCCCATTTAAACCACTACTCTAAAGTTTCAAATAAAAAAGATAGCTATTGTAGACTGTTAGCGTGAACACAAATCGTTCTACCCGGAATATCTCAAAAACAAATGAAGATAGGGTATTGGTATCTCAATACTTTTTTGTTTAATTCAATGTGCCTAATCGAATGCGCTAGAAAAAATAGGGTCGTTCTATTTAAAATAACAAAAACTTGTAGTCAATATCTGTGACAGTTGACGTTCAATTGTTTTTTTGTAAACACCATAAGATTCTACTCAAAAAATTAAGAAACTTCCCCATTTAAACCACTACTCTAAAATTTCAAATAAAAAAGTTAGCTATTGTAGACTGTTAGCGTGAACACAAATCATTCTACCCGGAATATCTCAAAAACAAATGAAGATAGGGTATTTGAATCTTAATACTTTTTTGTTTAATTCAATATGCCCAATCGAATGCGCTAGAAAAAATAGGGTCGTTCTATTTAAAATAACAAACTTGTAGTTAATATCTGTGACAGTTAACGTTCAATTGTCTTTTTTGTAAACACCATAAAATTCTACTAAAAAAATTAACAAACTTCCCCATTTAAACCACTACTCTAAAATTTCAAATAAAAAAGTTAGCTATTGTAGACTGTTAGCGTGAACACAAATCATTCTACCCGGAATATCTCAAAAACAAATGAAGATAGGGTATTTGAATCTTAATACTTTTTTGTTTAATTCAATATGCCCAATCGAATGCGCTAGAAAAAATAGGGTCGTTCTATTTAAAATAACAAACTTGTAGTTAATATCTGTGACAGTTAACGTTCAATTGTCTTTTTTGTAAACACCATAAAATTCTACTAAAAAAATTAACAAACTTCCCCATTTAAACCACTACTCTAAAGTTTCAAATAAAAAAGTTAGCTATTGTAGACTGTTAGCGTGAACACAAATCGTTCTACCCGGAATATCTCAAAAACAAATGAAGATAGGGTATTGGTATCTCAATACTTTTTTGTTTAATTTAATGTGCCTAATCGAATGCGCTAGAAAAAATAGGGTCKTTCTGTTTAAAATAACAAACTTGTAGTCAAAATCTGTGACAGTTGACGTTCAATTGTTTTTTTGTAAACACCATAAAATTCTACTAAAAAAATTAACAAACTTCCCCATTTAAACCACTACTCTAAAGTTTCAAATAAAAAAGTTAGCTATTGTAGACTGTTAGCGTGAACACAAATCGTTCTACCCGGAATATCTCAAAAACAAATGAAGATAGGGTATTGGTATTTCAATACTTTTTTGTTTAATTCAATGTGCCTAATCGAATGCGCTAGAAAAAATAGGGTCGTTCTAGTTAAAATAACAAACTTGTAGTCAATATCTGTGACAGTTGACGTTCAATTGTTTTTTTGTAAACACCATAAGATTCTACTCAAAAAATTAAGAAACTTCCCCATTTAAACCACTACTCTAAAATTCCAAATAAAAAAGTTAGCTATTGTAGACTGTTAGCGTGAACACAAATCATTCTACCCGGAATATCTCAAAAACAAATGAAGATAGGGTATTTGAATCTTAATACTTTTTTGTTTAATTCAATATGCCCAATCGAATGCGCTAGAAAAAATAGGGTCGTTCTATTTAAAATAACAAACTTGTAGTTAATATCTGTGACAGTTGACGTTCAATTGTCTTTTTTGTAAACACCATAAAATTCTACTCAAAAAATTAACAAACTTCCCCATTTAAACCAGTACTCTAAAGTTTGAAATAAAAAAGTTAGCTATTGTAGACTGTTAGCGTGAACACAAATCGTTCTACCCGGAATATCTCAAAAACAAATGAAGATAGGGTATTGGTATCTCAATACTTCTTTGTTTAATTCAATGTGCCTAATCGAATGCGCTAGAAAAAATAGGGTCGTTCTATTTAAAATAACAAACTTGTAGTCAATATCTGTGACAGTTGACGTTCAATTGTTTTTTTGTAAACACCATAAAATTCTACTCAAAAAATTAAGAAACTTCCCCATTTAAACCACTACTCTCAAATTTCAAATAAAAAAGTTAGCTATTGTAGACTGTTAGCGTGAACACCCTGTATAAGGACTACTAAATAATGTTGAAGGTTGCTTTCATGCTTTCAACAACCCCATATGCCGTGCGACAGAAATGTCCAAAATCTAAAATTGCTTGATCACACTTCTATACATATACAATTCATAAAAAATTTGTTATACCTATACTTGTATATGCCAGACCGGCCTCCGCCTGCGAGTCAGCAATCAGTTCACTTCATTGTCCGAGGCCAGCCCTAGGTCACACGGGATTATACGAATAATATATATAATATGATTAGAAAGTTTAAAAAGTTGCAACCACTCGGATTACTGCGCATCCATTTCCCTCGGGCAAGCCCTTGGGTGAACGATCATCGTTAACGGTGGAACAAGCAATGCAAATTCCAACCGTCAGCCTCACGCTCAGGATACGCAGTTACGACTCATCATCATGGTTGCGTGATCCCCACTTTAGAAGTAAGGGTATGTGAAGATATACTACAGAAATGATCCTGTGAAGTATGATCTTGCCGTTTGAATCGAGACGCTCAGCTTATTTAGAAGAAGGATTACTAGATGTGTGGGAGAATAATAGTGAAAAATCGATGGTTGCGCCATCTAAAGGTTATGCAGTAGGTTCAGAAATATGAACTTGTTAACTTGGATGGTCAGCGCCGGCGTGTGGTTGCTAGTAGTTGGTATACGGCTTGTATAAAGATAGTTAGCCCCTTGGGTACAAGTCCTCGGTAGTATAGTGGTTAGTATTCCCGCCTGTCACGCGGGCGACCGGGGTTCGATTCCCCGCCGGGGAGGACAATTTTTTGTATTTTTTTTTGTAATCTGTATTAAGCGAAATATAAAATCATTATTCTAGTGCAAGGAACAATCAGGTTTACATATTATACATGTATTTGTATCATTTTGGATATCTTGATATTATTGACGTTTCTGAAAGTCCAATGTAATTTCTGACGTAAACTTGCGGAAACGTATGACTTATGACATCAGAATGTCATATTGATTTGACACTTGCGACTTGATGTTTAGAGGCGTTTAGATTTAGAAGACTTTAGAGCTTAGAGCAACCAACCTCACTTTAAATTTTAACTTTTGTTATAGGTGTTTGTAGTATACGACTTAATGTTTTTGGTAAGGATTACATTTACACAGTTACTAAAACCATTTTTACATATTTCTAACATTTCATTATGTTAAGTTCCTGTGTTAATTCCATCATTAATAAAGGTTCATTATTGTCTGTTACATTATTGTACATTTTGCGTTAATAATTACTAAAACAAGGATTTATTATACATTCATTTGCTTAAATGTCGAAAACTATTCCTGTCCTCTGGTCAAGGATATTGTAACATGCGTTAGACCTTGATTAGTACTTTTCAGCATCTTTACACAGAATCCTTCACACATATATGTTTGAACTTGGTTGTATTTCCGAAATCAATGCTATTTTGCAGCATCTATGGCTGGTAGCATGGTGGCAAATGTGGCAAGCTCGTTTTATGACCTGAAAGTGAATCGACGAAGTTGTGGTAACATATCGCACCCTAGTTACTTATGTGAAAGAGTCAGAAATAATTATTCTTTCAATGAAACAACGACCTAATTGTAGTATGCATAGGTGACATACTAAGTTTAATCCAGAGAGTAATATTATCATTCCTAAATTTTATGAACCATTTTTCAACAGCATTATATAAGCCGCAAAGGTTGTAATTATTATTACTAATATAGTTTTCATTACATATATTTTACATAATACTTATTTTTTGCATAGGTTATTGTCTCATATCAGAGAAGAAAAGTGATGCAAATGGAAGGTCATTGACTTCCATAGGCTGTAGCTGCTTCTTTTTCAGAAAATTCTTGAAACTGTATGCCATATCTAAAACTATAATAAATTTGTTGTGCCTACATTACAGCTACTGCCATTAGTTGCAAGATTAATATTGTTCAGTTGACCAATGATAAGAGGTTAAAAATATTTAAATCGTCTTTTCCAAGGAAATTAGTTTTTTGCACTTACACTGTTCTTCTGGAGGTATGATATATGAAATGTGTTTGTGGGTTTTGTTGTCATCACTAGACATAACTACAAGGAAACTTTCTCTGACTCTAGTCAGTCATCTTCACAGTGCTGATTTTAAAATTGGGACCATTTCTTCTAATTTTGTAGACTTCTCCAGAATAGACCAAAATGAGGTTTTCATCCACAGTATGTGGAGGTTGTGTCGCATCCACTGATGGTATGTAGAAAAATAGTTGCAGTGGTGGACTAACTCCTTTGGCAGTCCAGGGTGGCATCCCACATCGAGCCGCTTATAGCAATGCCCTCCAAGTAACAGTGTTAATAAAATTATCAATATTCTATTATAAATGGAGAATAAACTTCCCTTACCCAAAGGAACGGCTAGCACTTTAATTTTTGTTCCGCACATCAATCTATATAAAAAAATCATCATTCATCATCGAGCTCTAGTATACTGTACTTACTTTTACTGAGCTTTTGTTTATATGAAGTTAATAGTTTTGTGAAGTGTGAATAAAATTTACGTGAAATGTAACTAGGCATAGTGCAGATTTAGTAGCTGCCAGTAAAACAATATGTGAAAGCAGTATACAACTTCTGGTAATTAGTCTAGACAACATGACTGTTTTTCATTTATGGCAGTGAATATACAATGAAAATTTTTTAGTCCAGTTTTGGTACTAGACTGTTTTATCTTTCAGCAGCTTTCTTTAGCACCCTTAGTTGGTTAATAATAAATAAAGGAAGATAAATTTGACCTTAAAAGCATCTGCTAATTGGACCATATTTTTTAATTCAGAATTCGCTCATGGGATTCATATGAAAAGCTAACGAACTGCCAGATGCACTTTTAGTTTAGTTTCAGATGCTTACACTAGTAACAGAAATTTAAAGTAGTACTGAATAGGTTATGCTGCAGATAAAAAGACTCTAAGGAAAATTAATATAATTGAACCTCAAAATGAGAAAAACCTGAATGTGAATCAGTATCTAGAATTGTAATGATTTAAGGTGCTGGTTTAGTTAAAATCAGTTGAGCTAAAGAATAGACTCCTAATTGACATTAAATTTAAGGCCCTTTTAACTCTAATTTTTATTGCCTAATTTTATTTAAATTGCTGCATAATTTTAAATTCACTGTTTAACCTTGCCTTAAGCTGCTAAAGCCCTTTTATGTATTATTCTTCTGCTGTTATAAAAGTTTGTAAAATATCCTTTATTACCAACATCTACAGGCAGGACCATAAAATTTTGCAGCATTAATATGACACAAATAGTTTAATTAAACACTCCATAGAAATTATTACAAACCTAGGTAGTGCTTCATGATCAGACTAGCTCCATTCTGGCAATGTCAATTTTTTTTCTGTGGTTTAAAAATATATTAACTATTTAGCTTTTATCTTATATGCATAGTTTACAAATCTAAAGCGTTTAAAGTAAACACTTGAAACTGAAATATAACCACATCGATATTATTCCATTAAACTTAGATATTAGCGAATTTTGTATCAGAAAGGGTGTTCCTATTAGTCAAATATTTTAAATACATCAGATTTGCATCTCTGAGTCCCAGTTTCTTTTATTATAATTTCTGTTACTTGTTCTTTGGCAAAAATAATGACCGGGGCATAAATCCCAAATTAGGCTTTTACTTGAAGATAGATTACTTTAATGCCAGATATCTGGGGGCAGGGCAGTGTCTTCCCTAAGACAAGCAAGCGAACAGCCATACTATTCTTGAAGCAACTCAGGGCTTTTTCGATTGTCCTTTCTGGTTAAAATTTTTAATGACCAAGAGGACATACTACAACCAGCTAATTCCCAAATTACATATTATTTGTGCTTATAGTTTACAAACTATTGCCAGTCGAAGTTCTTTAATTTTGTCACTGATATGCTCAGTGTTCATCAAAAGTTTAAAGTACTTCTAGCAGACACACAACTTCAAATTTTGCATTCAGTTAGTACTTACTGTCCATACTTGTCAAAAATTTTTGTGTGAAAACCTTTGAGAAAAAGCAATAGAGATAGGGAGTGAGCTTTTAGGAAAATAGTAGCTGACATACAATGGGGAATGGGGTTGTAGCCCTTGATAGCAAATCGTTATTATAACAGACTTGCGACTTTGTCTGGACGTAATGGAGTTAGAAGCAAGAACAGAATTTTTTTTAATGTTTCAGTGCCTTATTTGACCTTTAAAGGTTTTTTGCCAAATTCAAATATTGCATTATTCGTCACTGCTCCCACTGACGTATTCCACTATTGTGCTGATGCCCTGCATGCTTGACGTCTTTACCTTTGTCTAGTTTGGTGGTTGACGTCACAGATTCAAACTTTAAACATTATTAATTTTTTAAAGCATTAACTAAGCGCTTTGTGAAAAATTAAAAAAAACACTATAATTTTTTTCATGCAGATCCAAGTCAGTTATTTTCAACAACAAGACAACAACCCATTCAACAACTTTGTCATAAATTGTTTTCTAATTAGTTACCTACCAACATTTATAATAACCGTATCAATATTAGGCATTCCAACGAATTGTCAAGGTGTCTTTTAAAAATGGCGTTTGTAGGGTAAACGAAGACTTGATATAGTAAGTTTACATGTATTTTGTAGTTATCGTTTAAAAGATTTTAGGTGTGTAACTAAGTTTTGTCTATACGTTATCTGCGTAGGTGATTTGGCTATTATTGTTATTCCAATTTTTGCTAAACGCAGATATCCAGTCTTTGTTTACCGTACAGACGCCATTTTTAAAGACACTGACAGTTCGTTGGAATGCCTAATTAGACACCCTTATTTCTTTAATATATATACTGACTTGGCAATTCCACGGTAATATAATTGCATAAGATTATTTACTATGTTATTATGCAATGTGATTGCAAAGTCATTATATTTATTATAGAAATAAAGGTGTCTTGTATTGATAGGGTGATTATAAATGTTGGTAGGTAACTAATTAAGAAACAATAGATACTAACTAAAATAAATGAGTTGGATTTATATGAGATCTGAGAACTTTTTGCTGTGAAAGGACTGCACTGCAAGACTTGCATTTTTACATTTTATGTCTTTGATTTATGTATGGTTTTACGCAAATTTACTCTTATTAGTGGGAACTTCCTCTAGTTATTTTCTGTTAATAGTAAAATATTGATGGTATCTTTAATACTATATTAATACTATTAATACAACACACTTCATTGTTATGTAAAATCAAAACTACTTTTGCAAAATATGCTTTATTATTTTTGTTATCTAGTATTTTCAATACTGCAGTTTGTAGCGCAAACTAGGTACAAAATTTTGCATTTCTAACAAAGAAGGGGGGAACTAGGTAATTGGTCGACAGAAAGAGTTTCGACGTAAATACCTACTATTATTTAGATTCATTTACAAAGTTGGTTATTTTTAATGTAAGGTTTTTTAGGAATGAGCCTTTGAGTTTATTTGATTATTGCACCTTGCTGATGGGGCTCAGGGCGGACTGCTCCTGCCCTTGAACAAAGTGAGAAGCAAACTTGTAAGTAGGACTAGAAGTCTATGTTCTATTCTGCAACAATGGAGTAGTAAAAAAGATTACATTATACACATCTGCATTTTCTTTAAAAGGAATTGAGTTTTAGAATAAAATTAATCTAAATCCATATACATGGGTGTTGCCAAAATAACCTACCAGTCACAGATCAGTACATAATATACTTTAGGTACAATGGTGCATGTCTGTCACAGTCTTTATCCAAATTTCATATGAACCAAAACACTTTCATTAAAGCAAAATCTAATTATCTTTTATACCTAAGGGTACCATGGCGCATGTCCATCATAGTTTTCATCCAGATTTAAATGTACCATCATATCCAGCATCAAATATCACGTTCAAAGGCACCCACAAAACAAATTGGAATTTTGCACCTTTATGTATCATGCTGCGTGCCTGTCATAGTTTTAATTTAAATTTGATATGTGCTATCATACTCAGTATCACAAAACAGGTTGAGTGACACCCATGAAGAAAAAATGATTTTTGCACACTAAGGTCATGGTCATGTTATACACCCAAGAAGCAATTTCGAATTTTTGCACCCTTAGGTACCATCATGCGTATTTGCCTATGTGTCCAACATAGCCTTAATCAAAATTTTACTTGCACCTTGCATCATACTCGGCATGAAAAATCAAGATCAACGACACCCATGAAGCAATGTATCAAATTTTGTGTGAAAACTGGGCATTTTGACTCTAAGGGCCATACCCTAGAGACCTTACCTAAAAAAGTTAAGAGCTACCATCTAGTTAAAACCCAMGGCCAATCCGACGCTTAGGAGCCGAGATCTGCTCACTATCGATGGATGGGTTGACGCCAAATCGAGCATATAAGCGCTCTACATTGAATGGGATGAATTGAAATAAACCAACAATTAACCTTCGAGGCATCATCAAGGAAACTTTGTTGATATTAGCGTTGTCTGAATAATAATAATAATATTATTCAGACGATATTAGCGAATAAGTATTCAATACTGACTTTTTATTATTTTCTATATCATATCAACTCACTGTTTACATAATTATTATAAAATCATGTTAATATTACACTGCTTTATTTTTCTTGCTATGCAACAGAATTTATTATTACAGATATTGTCATCAGTTTGCTTTTTTTCAGGTTCTACGATGTGAATGGTGGATCCATTACTATAGATGGCCATGATATTCGTGATCTCGATCCGTCCTGGTTACGTCAAAGGGTTTTGGGCTTTATCAGTCAAGAACCTTTATTATTTGCAACTACAGTGCTTGAGAACATTCGTTATGGCAAACCCGATGCATCAGATGAAGAAGTACGAGCAGCAGCCCAACTTGCAAATGCTGACGAGTTCATCAGTAAATTTCCTGATGGCTATGAAACGGTGGTGGGTGAAAGAGGAGTCACTTTATCTGGGGGACAGAAACAGAGAATAGCGATCGCCAGAGCTCTTCTCAAGAATCCTGTTATATTAATACTGGATGAGGCAACGAGGTAATACTTTATATTTAATATTTTTGCATTTATTGCGGAAGATTTTAATAAGAGTAGTTTCTGATTGCCTTTTTCAAGTCAATTCTAGAATTTTTTTGTATTGTATCGAAATTTTATATCAAGTCGTTTTGTGCCCTCTGTTTAGAAGTTTCAAAATTATTGTCAAACAACATAACGTAAACATGCTGAATTGAGCTGGTAAGAATATTTTCCAGCCAAAAAATAATTCCATACCTGTTCAGGAAAAGCATCAACCCATTTATTGCACCCTTAAATTTATGCTTCTTTTGCTGTGTTTCAGCATAAGTTTTGTACACACATTGTATTTAACATCTCCGGAGAAGACTTCAACAGCTATAAATTTAGTGTAAATACTTTTTTCTCTTCATTGGCAAGAATCTACCCCATTTTGTAACAGTATGTTTCAATTCTTTAGTAAAAATGACAATGCGAACCCTTTTACAGTAACTGGGTATTTCAGCCTTTTTTTTTTGTCATAAATTCCGAACGATCCAATTGAGATAAGATTGACGTGTTTTTTTATTTTTTCAATATTGAGTATAACTTGAGGTATTAATTAATAAAAATTAAATAATTCAGTTGTAACGTCATAAGTGAACAATCTGGTTGTACCTCGTTAAAAGAGAGGGACAAACAATAATCGGAGTAAATAGCACCATCACATACAGCTGACCCCTGACAGTATAGTGCCAGCTGAGTTGAATCATCTGTAAACGTGTTTTTTATGTGTTGTGTTTGTTTTTTGTTTGTTTATCATGTGTTGTTCTTCCTTTAATTAAGCATCATCAAACACAAACACAACAAATCCAGCACCGCACAAGATGATAACGTTTACAAAATTACGTGTGTACAAACAGCTTGTCTGATGCCCGACATCCGACCGTGATTTGACAGCCACAAAAAAATGCAAGGTAACACTACTGCCAAGTTGCGTATTTTCTTTTTCTGAGTCGTCCCATCCTTTGGAGGGCATTTTGAAATAGTTCAACGTCGACTTGAATATTCACGAACTTAAATACTTTTTAATACTAACCAACATAGGGAATTATTTGCATATGTTATAATTAGTAAAGAAACTATATTGAATTCCGTAATTTTTACTTCACTGAAATACCCAATTACAACAAAATCCCATAAAAATAAAAACAAACTTCATCTCATGATGGTTTCATTAAACGATTATATGAAGAAATTCAATTTTATTTAAATGTACACAGTGAAATCAGTCTCAGAGCTATATATTAAATTATTATATTCAGTTATTGTAATTTTTAAAAGTAGGACATTCAGATCAGAAGGAAGTCTTGTTGAATTGTTTCCTATCATTCTGCCGTTACCTTACACCAGAACTTATAATAAACTAATGTATATAAAAAGATTCGCTTCTGTAACATTATTAATTGGTTACCATCACTAAGAACAGGTAATGCAACTAATATTAAAAGTTGCTGCCATGTTATATATTGCTAAGTCTATCTGAGGTAATAAAGAAAATTATTTGCTTACAAGTAATAATAATAATAATAAGTAATAAAATTTGAAATCACTAGGGGAAAAATGATGTTGCTGATACATTTAGAGTTAGACTTCAACAAAGCATTTGATATTTTAGTGCACAAGATATATCTTTAGATTGTAAGGTGCCTAGAACTTATTATGTATCATCAGACATATCTACAGGTTTCAGTATTTTGCTGATAGAGTTGTTTAGAGAATTCCTTTCCTAAGACCCCTGTTATTTGCACTACTTTTAAATTGTTCAAGAATTTGACATATTATTGTTGTAGT
Source organism: Rhyzopertha dominica (assembly GCA_025024175.1). Taxonomy (NCBI): domain Eukaryota; kingdom Metazoa; phylum Arthropoda; class Insecta; order Coleoptera; family Bostrichidae; genus Rhyzopertha; species Rhyzopertha dominica. The sequence continues at coordinate 39,092,731 of QCXZ01000064.1, forward strand.
ATATTGACTGACTGAAGTTTTTCTGTTTTTCCTTTTTGTAGTGCACTGGATACAGAATCAGAAAAAATTGTGCAAGCTGCACTTGATCGAGCAAGAAAAGGAAGAACGGCGGTGGTCATTGCTCACAGGCTCTCAACAGTGCAAAATGCAGATCTTATAGTAGTCCTTAGTAAAGGAAGGATAGTGGAAGTATGTTTACCTTTATTGTTTAAATTTAAATGCGCTACAGTGGACTTTTTTTTTAGATGGGAACACACGAATCATTACAGAAGCTCAAAGGATATTATTGGTCATTAACATATCAAGAGCAAGCCCCAGCTGCTTAATTGTTAAAGTGTATTATTGGGTTGGTTTTTGGAAGTGTAATATATAGTTGACAGTTATGAAGCAGTTCTATCTTCGTATCCTTCTAGATATAATTGGTGTATCTTGCCATACTAAMSAAAACTGATTAAATGATTTATACAAGTATTATGATAAGAGTATCCCAAATTGGTTGTTTGTATAGTGTATTTGTGTTAAGATTCAAGCATACCTCCCTTAAGTGCCGTTTTGTTATCTTGCACACACATACGAGGGTGAATGCTTTCAGCATGCCATATTAAGATTTTTATTTTTTTGGAAAAACACTCGCTTATCAAACACTGACAAAAATTATTTACCTGATGTTTCGACTACACCTCTAATCTTTGCCAAAGAAGAGAAGCTCCAAAAAATGTCTGACACAAGTTCAAAGAAAATTTTGAAAGTAACTAAATGAATCACCAATGAAGTAAGACAGAAAAAACGTACCAACCTGATAAAATCTAACGTTTGATTCGTAATTAACATAATGCATAAATACATAATTAATAAATAATAATAATTATTAATAATAAGGATAAATCTTATACATGTTTGCTAATGTGTTCACAAAAACTATAAGTAAAAATTGCATTTTTCTATCAATTATGGGTATATATAAACCTGACATTAAGTTAAAATAACATAATTTGCTGTTTTTCACTTTTCCAGAAGTCTTAAAAACGTTATCTGTGGTTCACTTTAAGAGAAAAAAAACCTGTTTTTTTATTTTTTTTTTAGCTGTTATCTCAAAAATAAATAATTACCAAACTAGAAAATACCTGTGATTTAAATACTTGGCAGCAGCTCCCATTAGGTCACGTGATCTCTCTGACGTAAAAGATTCGATCATTTATACAGCTCAACTGGACTGATAGGTAGTTGCCAGATTAGGCAACTTATCATAAAATATATACTTGGGCAGTTATTCATGACAAAATTTTTATAGTGGTGACGCAATGAAATTGGCGACTTTTCTTTCTATTATGTCAACAAAATATACATTATTCGTTCACTGCAATTTCTGGTTCAGATTTCTAATTAGCAATGAAAGCATAGTGTTTTGAGCTATTTTAAATCAATTCCAAGGGGTTTGCTTCCTAGTGAGGCAAAAGTACATTGATATACGTATTTCAAAGCTTAGATTCTCAAAAAAATCTTGAGCGGTCATTAACCCCCCACCCAAGACGGTGGGGGTACTGGTAGCTGATGAGTAACAAACGCTTCGACGAAACTCATTTGATTTTGATTTTGCTAAAAAGTTCTTTCCCATCCTGTAATGCCTTGTGGTACGTTTTCGATGGGCCACGCTGTTTATTATTTTCGCAGAATTTAATGCTTAACAATAACAGAAACGGGCATAAAAGCCATAAAGGAAATAACACCATAAGACATCTTCAACCGGTAGTGAATCAGTACAAAAGGTGAAGGTAAACTCTTACTTGAATTTTTACTTGTGTGGTGCGCATAGCAAGGTTAGAAAGGAAGAACTGAGACTGACCAAACGTGATTAATGTGCATGGGAAATAATAATTTAGAGAAAAGCGGGGATTTCATTTTCCTAAGTTATTATTTCCCATGCGCATCAATAGCGTTTGGTTCGTCTCAGTTCTTCCTTTGTTGGATTTGATTTTCTCGTTATATATAAAACTGAGTATATTTTATTGTAGCATGAAGCAGACACAAGAATGTGTCGAAACGTCGCGATGAATTTAAAGTATTTTATTTATCATAAAGAATCGTTTTCTACAATAAAATTAAGAATTATTACACGCATGATTCACAATCTCGAGTTGTAGACCTTTACCAATATAAGTCACTTATTGTTTATTAAGATGTACAAAAATGCAGGTCTCGCAACACATTCCAAGTYGGAGATCTAATGCAAAATAAAGCCAGTTGTTTTAGTTAGTATGTATAGAAGCAACTAGTCAACAAGTTTGTCAAAAATTGTGTCCTAATTAGTTATCCCTCAAGATTATCATTTTTTATCATTTATCGTGCCTGTTATCAATATTGGACCAGTAAAACTTTACATGGAATCTACATTAAATGGATTACCAGCGGTTTCTGGCTTATATGTTTTGGACCTGTACTGGTGGTATAAATCAAAATCTACAACCCTGAAGACCTTGTACTATCTTAGTGGTGGTTAAAAAACAGCAGTTTGTTCGCGTTTGCTTTGATTTTTGCTACCAAATGAGATCAAAACCGTTTTTATAAGTCAAATAATTACCAAGACGCACATTCTTGTTAGTGCTTCGCCTACTGACGCGTGACGTGTGAGGAAGTCATGTTCATGGAATGTGAAGATAGATGTTTCCCATATAATAGATAGATTTGCAAGTAAAAATCGTAGAAGGCTAGACTTTGTTTTGTGATTTTCTTTTGTATTAAAAATTCTTGTTTCAAACTAACAGGTTTTTTGTGTTACCTAAATAAAAATCATAACTAGGTATTTTTGTTTGAACCTAATCATTACCCCTCTCAAACAAAATTTCTAGATACGCCACTGGCTTGCATACATTTTTAAATAAATGATAACTGTTAGAGAAATTTTTCGTCAAACTTATACCAGTATGTAGTATGGAGGTAGAGTATGGTAGCGACGCCACATTCGTAATGGGCGACATTTTTGGGAGTAGTTTAGTTAGATGTGGCAACCCTGCTGGCGCACTGAAGTATTTGTTTTGTCTATTTGTTTTCGTAACAAGTGATTCTGTGGTTTTCTAACCAGTTACACTGGACAATAAGAGTTATCAAAAAATTACCCGTGCTAAACACAAACAAACAGGAGCATAAAAGGAAAAAATCAGCCTGTTATGATGTTAAGCATCAAGGTTAGCATAGATAAAGATAAGACAAATAGATTGGAATCTCTCAGTGGTGGGGGGTGACCATACGGATTAGTTTAGCCTAGTGACACGGCAGAGTCTTGGCGCTAGCATGTGCTTACAATACAGTGACTTTATAGTGTCACTGTACTTATACTTACAGTTGGCGGTATTGTTATTTGACAATTGCATCAGGACCAGTTTGTCAAGAACTTTTATCAGCACAAATATTTCAAATTTAAAATGTAATCATTTGTTGATATTAATAACAATCACATTTAGTTTGCATAAGATATTCTTGAACTGCTGCATGTGTAAACAGTTAGTAATTACAAGTCATTTCTACTACAAAGCGTGTTTTGCCAGTTGCGGGTGAGGAGGTGAGTTCTACTAGTTTTTGTAGAAATATATCTCAATAACTGCATGGAAGTTACTATATAGACTTATTTCTCGATAAAGTAGTTCACACTTTAAGTGATGTAGGCAGGTACACTTTCTCAAGAATTAAAAAAAAATGTTAATATTTAATAGCGAGTCGATTTGCACTTGTATGGATGAGGAGCAATTTTATTATATTTTCAAGCATTATTTAACCATACATTCTAGGATATCTAACTGGTCATTGCAAATCCGCTTTCAGTCATTTACAGCTTTAAGCAATGCAATTTTATCCACACAGATGCAAATTCGCTCATTTAAATATTTGTAAGAGCAGTAGAGTCCTAGTAAATAGCGTCCTGATGATATATATAGCTGGGTCTGTAAAGTAATTTATTATATCTGAGTAAATTATGATACCACAGCACTGATGTGAAGATGTTTAATGGGCTGTTTTACTTCTAGATAGCGGACAAAGACGTACACACAATCAATCTTGAAAAAATATCTCGTACCAAAATCAACATTAACTTGACAACAATTCAAGAAATTTTTAACTTTTATCGAATGATATACATCGTACAGTATACCAGCAATTTTTATTAATAACAAAACTTAAAACTTTTAAGAGAAATCAATGTTTACCGTTAAATTTTAAGCTATAATAAAATACAATGTTGCTTGTAGTATTAGCCAAATTATCGGTATACTAATTAGGACGTGGCTGGTATCAGCCGATAACCTAGTGCTAAACATTTCTGTTGTTGACGKTTATTGAAATGTAGTGTACCTACCAAACTGGTCCCTTTTGGGAAATTTTGCGTGGGTACCACCCCTTATTTATCACATACTATTATATAATATAATAATATAGGCCCTTTGGAAATATTTTTATTTACAATGAAGGTCTGTTTAAAAAATACATACTTGTTGCAGATGTAGCAGATATGACTGAAACATATTAAAAACTGCAAAATAGTTTGGATGAAAAAATAGCTTATCTGCGCTATTTGGTTTGTCACAAGCATTTTGATGAGTTATTTCGACTACCTGGAGAAAAAAAACTTAAACGAAGTCGTCTACCATATTTCTGTTTTATTGATATACCTATTTATAGATTGTACATTTATGATCATTATAATTATTTGTGAATACCAAACAGCTTTTGTTTTGTTTATCATCATTTAATTGCAAATTATTTGTACTTCATCACTTATTTAATTTGCAGGTAGTTTATTCCATCGCCGTTTAAAGTTATCTGACAAGTAACTTCGAAGAGGTAGTAATGGAACAAACTAGGTGCAAATTAGAAAGAAATTAAAAGAAAATAAAAAAATCTGAGTTGCATGTTGTTGCTGCACCATTTAAAGCAGTTTCCTATGTTATCGACTTGGCATATTCGTGTGTAGTTTAGCCTAGTAACACTGCAGGCGCTTTATATGAACCTACCCCCACCATTAGAGTTTCCCATCTATTTATCTTGCTCTTGTCTATGGAGGTTAGTGTATTGCGGTCACCTTGGTTATGAATGCCAGGCGGGTCACATGATACAAACAATGAMGTCAAGAGCTTCGACTATTTAGCAAGCGCATTGCGATCCGCAAAAATCATTTGAATTGTTACGCTTTTGTCAATTATTTTTTTAGGGCAAAACAAAAGTTTTTATGTTAATGGCACATTATTTGAGTAGTTTATGAAAATATTAAGCTAATAGGAATGATTACATGGATTTCTGAGATTGTGGAAAACATCCAATAAAACCCTTGTGGCATTTCAATAAGCAATAAACTGGATTTGTTATCTAAATTAAGCTTAGAATTGACATCTAGTACAGACAAAGTTGAAGCTAGGTTATATGTGCCCCATGACTGATAGCCTCTGTTTACGCAGAAACACAAAAACTGAATTACACTTGACATATTACGTTAATTCTGAATATATTCCTAGATTAAGTCACCGCCTAAGCATCTACAACATGTTTTTGATTTTTAAGGGGATATACTGTAGAACTTTAATATCATGCTTAGAAATGTGTGTTTTGTATGTGTGCTTCTCTATGCAGGAATTGTGACATGACATTCGTATTATTAATGCTGAAAGCATCCAGTCATATAGAATTAAATCAATTTCTCAAGGTAAAAGATGAACAGCCGTCTTTCCTTTTTTGTATTTAACACATGGACAGTTTTAATCAATTATAATGATTATAACTTTTTGGTCAGAAGCAGATGTGAATGGATTTTGTTTGGAAGAAGTAATTATTGCTTAGGTGATACAAAATATTCATCTTTAGTTTTACGGAATGAAGCTGCGTTCTAGGAATAAATTAATTAGGAACTGAAGCCAACGTYTTTWCGGTATTACTTTGGCTACAGTTAAGAAAACTCTAGCAATTTCTTATGATTTTGTTTTAATCTGAAGTACATAAATAAATTCAGTTAAAATTAGCTCTATYTGGTTTTACTTCTATATAGGTACTAATACTTCTATCATATTTTCATAAATAAAATAAGTATTAGTAGCCAGAGCCCAAAAAATGATGCAATACAAATTTATCTTAATTGCCTAGTGGCAATCTTTACATTTAGAGTGGATACATATTTTGTCTGGCTGTCTCTTACTGAGAGTCATCATCACAATAATTTAGCTTGTTTGGGCTTTCCTTAATTATTGAAATAATACAATGATAAATTTGCCATTGAGTTATGAAATTTTATTTCATAAAATCCTGTACTTGGAGATATTGTAACCCGTACGAGAAACAAGGGATAAATGGGAACAAAATTATCAAATTTAGTGCTCTATTGAAATTTAAAAAGAAATCTGCACTAACATGTAGTTTTTAAGCTATTTCAGAAAAACTGAAAATTGTAATTTTAGTTTATTTTTGCAAAGAACTCTTTCTGTTTTTTATGATCTTTCACAGGTTCCAACAGAAATTTACTTCCACAATCTGTCCACCAACTTTGGTTTTTCTAATGGGCATTACATTAGAAAATTTTAATAACTGTTAGAAAAATAAATCTTTATCTTATTAAAACAGACTTTTTGATCAAATGAATGTAACAATAACAAAAAAGAAAATGTGGTAAGTCTAGTAGTCGTTGAAAACAATTGTCACAATTTCGAATGCAGCTGTTTTTTTAGAAAGATATGCGCTGTAATACAGTAATGTCTGCCTATAACAAACCCGCTTTTAGCAAGCTTTGGTTTATAGCAAGCCAATCTGAAAAGTACGAACCAAAGTATCATTAAACCTGTGTTGGATTTTTTGCAAATGGCGAATTCGATTATAACGAACTTTCTGATAAAACTAACCTGTACAACCTCAAACTTTTCAGTTATAATGAATTAACTAACTATTATAATAGTGTTAAACACTGGATTGGTAGGTCCAAACTTTTTTCTATTTTAGGCCATGTTAATGGATAGAAAATCGATACCCTTATCTAGATTTATTAAACACATTTTACGGAATCGTAATAATACAATTTCGTGCTTGATATCGCTTTTGCAAACGTAATACATAAAAAATAACTAGCGACTAGTTCTATTTCCCGTAAGAAACCATTGACGCAGCAGCATTTGTTTGTTTGTGCACAAATGTTGGAATTGCCTACATTTAAGCCTTTCAAATTATTAAGCCTATTAAAAAAATAAATATTAGACGGACAAACAAGTGAGTTAATATTGCATGGTCATCCAGTTCCAAGCTGTGTTTTAAGTTTCAAATCTGTAGCTCACCAGGAAGTGATGTGGGTTGTATACGCCGCGTTTAAATTTGAAATAAGTGCGGGAAAGTGTGGTGGGGGACCTGTGCATGAGAGAGAGAGGTCCGGAAGAGGACGAGGGTGGCAAGGACAGTAGGTGGGACGCCTCCGCCACGTTAGCTGGACGTTCTAGGTACGAGAGTGTGTCGTTATTGTTGTTTTTTTTTGCATAAGTTGCCATTAACTTTGGGAATTATCCCCATCTTGTAAACCCACACGTTTTGTATTTAATATAGAATTCTCAGGCCCTGAGTGTTTTACTAGAGTCCTCATCATTTTTGGCTTCCAACGGGGACAAGAGGTGAGATAAGAAGTGGATAAAATCGCGATATTGCGAATTGGATTTGGATTCCAAATCGTCGAAGTTGTGAGCGTTCCTACGGTACGCCGCACCAACCCGAAAACCCGATCAAGGTCGGCAACATCCTATTGTTCTGCGGACGCCGCATTGGTCGTCGCGTCGTTCAAGTTTATCAAGGTTGCCAAGTTGCAGTTGTTGCGGCTGGCACCTGCTCAACTCGGTCTAGCAAGGATCGACCGACGCCCGTACGAGGACGGAGACAGCCGATGTGCGTAGGACCAGGACGGTACAAGGTACGATCCCGGCAGCACAGCGTACGGAAAGCAGGTTTGGATTTTAAACATTTACTTGCTTGTTTAGTGTAAAATCGGTATGAAAAAGAACAAAAAACAAAAAGACCCGGTTGACGTTTTAAAAATGGAAACAGCTACAGATACTGCCAGTAGCACTAGTAATACAGACAGACTAGAAAGAATGCTAGAAATTTTAAGTACCAACATGTTGAATTTACAGGAAACTGTGGGGAAATTAGCGGAAAATCAGTCGAAAGAAAATGTAACGGCTTCATTTCCGTCTGAGAATAAAAATTACATTCTAAATTGGAGGGAATTGGGGGGTACAAATTTATCCTTTAGCCCAAATACAAAAACTCATCCAATGTCATTTTTAAAAAAATGTAACAGTTTATTAAAAGAAGCGGCAGTTCCTGAAGAAAGTAAATTAAGCTTAATTTCGAATTGTTTGAAGGGTTCAGCGGCAGATTGGTTGATGATTAAAGAATCATCATTCACTAGTTACAGTGATTTTGAAAATGCTTTCAAATGCCGACTATTTTCTCGATTTGGCGAGACAAGCCACGTTTTTAGACGAAAGAATTCCGGATAGAATTTTAATTGAAATGTTGTCCAAACATTTTGATACGGAAATAGAAAGGGGGATAATAGTAAGGGGGATGGAGACAATCGAAGAAGTAGAAGAGTATTTAAGGAAAATAGATTCTACTTATAGCAAGGAGGTATATCGTGAACCGCATAAAGTAAATGCCGGTCAACCTACGTATCAACCTGGTTATAAGCGGGAAAATTACAGCAATCGTGCGGGTGGTTCGTCGAATAGAGCACCTGAAAATCGAGATCGTGACGCAAATAGGCAAACGGAAACCGAAAATCGGTGGAAACAAAGCAGTAGTGTAAACTTAATCACTAATTTCTATGACAACGGTGAAAAATTGTTGAGCGAGGCTGAATGTAGTGAGCAATTTGAAACCATAACACCGGCTATTCAAACAAATATATTGGGATAACCGGTAGAAATTTTACTAGACACTGATAGTGAAATTTCCGCATTATCACAAGAATTTATCAATCGATATCCGAGTATTTTCAAAAATACGCCTTTGCTTCCTGTTACGAAAGTTTCCATTTCGGTAGCGGTAAGGAAACAGACATTAAATGTCAAATATCAAATCATGGTACCAATAACTATCGGCGGCACTTGTTTAGAAACTGTTCTGCTGGTGATTCCCAAACTTAATCGGGACATTTTACTGGGCTGTGATTGGTTAACGACAAATAAAGCGCGCATGAATTTCGAAGGTAAATATTTGGAGTTTATGGGTCAAAAGGGACCTGAGAAGGTAAAATTCAGTTACAAAGTTGTAGAAACAGACGGTTTAGAGGTAAATATTGTCAAAACAGAGGAAGACACGAAGGCTGTAAACTGTGTAGCGGTAAAACACGCATACGAGGAGAAAGACTTGCAATTCGCGGTTGATACCGCGGAATTACTATTGAGCACGGATCAGAAACATCGTCTCTATAAGTCTTTATCGTTATATACACATATTTTTTCGGAGTGTCCTGGTCGTGTCAAGGGATACGAACACGAGATCGCGATGTTATCCGAGGAGCCATTTTCAGTAAAATCTTATCCGATTCCGACGGTACATAGGGCGGAAGTCAAACGGCAAATAAATGAAATGTTAGCTTGGGGTATAATTAGCGAAACAAAAACCGAATATCTATCTCCGTTAGTCACGGTTACTAAAAAAGATAAATCGGTAAGAATATGTTTAGACGCGAGATACTTAAACACACGCATGGTTAAAGATTTTGTGATACCACCTAATCCGAATGAGTTAATGATGACGTTTCAGAGAGGGCAGGTGCTTAGTACACTGGACCTAACTTCCGCATATTGGCAAATTCCTATCAAGGAACAACATCATAAGTATGTTGGGTTCTTATTTGAAAATACCACTTTTTCTTTTAACGTAGTTCCGTTTGGTTTGTCGACATCAATGGCGTCGCTAATTAGATGTCTGAATCATATTTTAGGAGCAGAATTGTCCGATTTTACCTTAGTGTATGTTGATGATTTATTAATATATTCGGCTGACACAGATAAACATTTTGAGCACTTGAAATTAGTTTTCGAGAAAATGTCAAGGGCGGGATTGAAAATTAAATTAAGAAAATCGCGATTTTTCAGAACACAAGTCTCGTTTTTGGGTCATGTTATATCCGATAAAGGTATAAGTATGGATCCAAAGCGATGTGAAGCCATCAAGAACTTTCCACGACCGCGGAACATCCGCGAATTGAGATCATTTTTGGGTTTGGTCAACTACGATCAAAGATTCTGTCAAAATTAGGCAGAGCTGACGACACCGTTGTTAAGGTTGTTAAGGAAAGATACACTTTGGAAATGGGGTGAGGTGGAACAAACAGCCTTTGACAAAATTAAAACTGTTTATTTAAATGTTACGTTGCTAGTTCACCCAGATGTCAATGGAAAATTTTACATTGAGTCTGACAGTTCGGGGTATGGCGTAGGAGGTTGTTTGTATCAATTAAATTCCGATACGGGAGACAAGGAAATCATTGCGTTTACGAGTCGTACTTTAAAGGGTAGCGAGTTGAACTATACCGTTACGGAAAAAGAAGCGTTGGCGATTTTACATTGTCTACGACAATGGCGGGTACTAATTTTGGGTAGAGACCTAACGATTATTACAGATCACAAAGCGCTGTCGTTTTTGTTAAATTGTAAGCTCCGATCGGCGAGGATCACGCGTTGGATATTATTCATTCAAGAATTCGACTTCAAAATCGAGTATCGAAGGGGTTCTGAAAATATTATAGCGGAAACCGTTAAAAATGGCGGAAGCAGAAAAGCCTGTTCAAAATCAGAGTGCAAATGTCGCGTTGATTACATTAACCGACACTTATAGAAGACTAAAAGAAAACCTGCAGTTAATCAGAGAGTCTCAACGGGAAGATGAAGTCATGGGGAAAATAATTAGTTTTTTGGACGAATATTCAAAAGGTGCTAGAGTTTTGACGGAAAGAGAGTTGAAAATAGTAGAATGGTATGTAGTGGAAGATGGTATTTTGTTTAGGAGGGGTTGCAAAGGAGAAACGGGATTCAAATTATGTGTACCTCGTAGCCAAATCGTAGCGATGGTACAACAGCGACATGAAGAGATTGGTCATTTTGGCAAGGACAAAACTCTTAATTACATGCGTTCACGGTTTTATTGGCCCAAAATGCAGAGATGCGTGAGAAAAATTGTTGCACCATGTGACCTTTGCCAAAAATCAAAGACTACAAAAACAAACCATGGGGAGCTTAACCCAATCGTAACTAAGCAACCAGGTGAACTGGTGTGCTTGGACCTAATGAGACCTTTACCGAAATCACGGGGTGGGGTCACGCAATTACTAGTTTTAGTGGATTCGTTCAGCAGATACGTGAAGCTTTACGCGTTAAAACGTGCTACCACTGTTGTAATTCTGAACAAGATCTTTAAAAACTACATACCGAATGTGCAAAAACCCAAATGCATTTTAAGCGATAACGGATCGCAATTCACGGCGAAGCGTTGGGATTCGTCTTTACAAGCAGCGGGGATTCAGACAAAAAGAATTAACGTGTACTTTCCGCAGGGCAACCCTACAGAAAGGCACAATAAGGAAATCGGTAGATTGCTACGGTCTTGGTGCCATGAACGACACACAAATTGGGCAACCATGTTAGACGAGGTTGAACGAGTATTGAATAATGCTGTGCACGATAGCACAGGTTATCCTCCAATTTTCTTACAATTTGGGGATAAACCAAAGTATTCCATCGATAAATTGGTACACTTTCCAAAAAGTGAAAATTCGTCAAGCGAAATTTCATTGGAAAATGTATGGATATTAGTTTACAACCGTTTATATTCTCGTGCTGGCAAAAGGAAGCAAGAATATAACTCTAAAATAGTACCAGTTACATTGAAAGAAGGGGAGGAAGTGATGGTGAGGAGTCATCACCAATCTTCAGCTGATTCCTCAACAATTAAAAAGTTCTTTTTGCTGTTTGAGGGTCCTTTTATTGTATTAAGACAAACAGGTCTCAATTCTTACGTAATAGGGGATAGAGATGGAAATGAGGTTGGCAAGCACAACATTGTAAATTTAAAACCCTATAAAAAGTTAAAGGTCCATGAAATGTAGATTTTATTGTTTTATATATATATATATATATATATATATATATATATATATATATATATATATATATATATATATATATATATATATATATATATATATATATATATATATATATATATATATATATATATATAAATGCCGTTTTCCCAAGAAAATATTTTATATATATATATATATATATATATATATATATATATATGAAAAAGTATTGCCGCCTTGACCGAGATTTGAACTCGGGCCTTTTGAACACTAGTCAAACGCTCTACCCACTGAGCTACCAAGGCCCTATTCAGAATCGAGGTCAAAGCGGCATATATTCGTCAATGTTATGTAATGCTGCTGAACGCCATCCAGCGCATTTACAGTTGAATCGCTCGTCGCTCGTTATTTGCGAGCTTCGGAGCGCAATTCACTGCGGTGGCCAGATTGTGGCGACCAGCAGCTAATTACAACCCAATTATATATTATTATACACAGTGAAAGTTATTTACTGCCTGAATTGACTTTTAATGGACATKTATGATATTTTTAATGGGTTTTACAGGCATGAGAAGAAATGAAAAAGTATTGCCGCCTTGACCGRGATTTGAACTCGGGCCTTTTGAACACTAGTCAAACGCTCTACCCMCTGRGCTACCAAGGCCCTATTCAGAATCGAGGTCAAAGCGGCATATATTCGTCAATGTTATGTAATGCTGCTGAACGCCATCCAGCGCATTTACAGTTGAATCGCTCGTCGCTCGTTATTTGCGAGCTTCGGAGCGCAATTCACTGGTGGATGGCGTTCAGCAGCATTACATAACATTGACGAATATATGCCGCTTTGACCTCGATTCTGAATAGGGCCTTGGTAGCTCAGTGGGTAGAGCGTTTGACTAGTGTTCAAAAGGCCCGAGTTCAAATCTCGGTCAAGGCGGCAATACTTTTTCATTTCTTCTCATGCCTGTAAAACCCATTAAAAATATCATACATGTCCATTAAAAGTCAATTCAGGCAGTAAATAACTTTCACTGTGTATAATAATATATAATTGGGTTGTAATTAGCTGCTGGTCGCCACAATCTGGCCACCGCAGTGAATTGCGCTCCGAAGCTCGCAAATAACGAGCGACGAGCGATTCAACTGTAAATGCGCTGGATGGCGTTCAGCAGCATTACATAACATTGACGAATATATGCCGCTTTGACCTCGATTCTGAATAGGGCCTTGGTAGCTCAGTGGGTAGAGCGTTTGACTAGTGTTCAAAAGGCCCGAGTTCAAATCTCGGTCAAGGCGGCAATACTTTTTCATTTCTTCTCATGCCTGTAAAACCCATTAAAAATATCATATATATATATATATATATATATATATATATATATATATATATATATTTTCTGTGTTTCGATGTTTCTGTTTTTATGCTTTTCAGTGAATTTCAAGGTTATAAATGTTGATTTGTTGATGTGTAATACTTAAATCAGAACAATGGGTTCGTATCTTAGATTTAAGTAGGGGAGTTGTGATGTGGGTTGTATACGCCGCGTTTAAATTTGAAATAAGTGCGGGMAAGTGTGGTGGGGGACCTGTGCATGAGAGAGAGAGGTCCGGAAGAGGACGAGGGTGGCAAGGACAGTAGGTGGGACGCCTCCGCTACGTTAGCTGGACGTTCTAGGTACGAGAGTGTGTCGCTATTGTTGTTTTTTTTTGCATAAGTCGCCATTAACTTTGGGAATTATCCCCATCTTGTAAACCCACGCGTTTTGTATTTAATATAGAATTCTGAGGCACTGAGTGTTTTACTAGAGCCCTCATCAGAAGTTAGTTTAAAATCAAATGCAACATTTGTGCAAACAAATACAAAAGCGAGTTAATAATAACGTGTTAAAAAGAGATAGCAAACACTTTTTATTGATTTTCTCTAACTCTTAGACTCTTACGGTTTTGCCTGTATGCTATAATACCATCGGAAATGCTCCACCTTGGATATTGTCAAAATGTATACTTACACGTCATATCTAACACCTGCAACTTTTATAATGATTATGTATATGACAAATTTATTTACAACAAATCATTTACACCTGCATCAAACATGAATTTAGCATTTTATGCAGATGCCATGTGGCAACAAAAGCCGGTGTAGTATAAATTATATTCTATCAATAACATAAAATGTACAAAAATACGTCTTGCAGCATAGTCCTTGCACCGCAAAAAGTTACGAGATCTCATATAAAACCAAGTCATTTATTTTAGTTAATACCTATGGAAGCACCTATTCAACAACTTTGTCATAAATTGTTTCCTAATGAATTACCTATCAACATTTATAATGACCATACCAGTATTAGACATCTTTATACCTCTGTAATAAATATAATGACTTGGCAATTATATGGCAACATAATAACATAATAGATATTCTTATGTGATTATGTTGACATGGGATTGCTTAGTCATTATACATAGAAATAAAGATTTGCGGTGCAAGGACTGCGTGCAAGACTTTTGTACATTCTATGTTTTTGAAGAGACCTAACTTTTTTTCGGATAATATTTCTTGTATGTCAGCTAGGCATTTTCTTAAAAGCCCACTCCGGTCTATTGGTTTTTCTCAAAGGCTTCGATGCAACAATTTTTGACAAGTATGGACAGTTAGGGCTTCTAAGTGATTATATTCAATGATCCAAAGGCATGACTGAAATTTAGAAAACGGGTTTCAAGTTATGGGATGTTTGAGTTTTTCCTTCCTTTATAGACTAAGACTAACTGAATGCAAAATTTGAAGTTTGTGTGCTAGAAGTACCTTAGAATTTTGAAGATATGTGAGTATGTTTGTGCCAAAATTAAAAAATTTCGACTGGCAATGGTTCGTAAACTATAGGTACAAATAGTATGTAATTTGGGAATGTGGCTAGATACCATCTGTCCTCTTGGTCACTAAAAATTCAGGCTTCTAGCTTTTTCCACAACGAAGTTGCTCTGAGTGGCTTCGAGAAAAGTAGGGTATGGTTGTACACTTGCTGGACATTAACCAACTTCTGTAATTTTCTTGATTWAACATTTTTGGACATATATACTCAAAGACAATTTGAAACGACATCTTATTTGTTACATGCTCAGAAAGATTTAACAAATCTGGAGATTATCAATGGAAGGTTTAGAAATGACTTTGTGCCAGAAATCGATAATTGTTTCCTTATCTTTGACTATAGATAATACTCCATCAAAGTAATAAATTATATCAACATTACAGATTTTAAAAGTACAAGTTAAAACTCAGAATAACAAATGATTAGATTACGATTTCAATATAATTTATTTGTGTCAATAACTGAAAAAGATCAAATATGTGTAACAAATAAATGCATAATATTTACTTTATGAAAGTCACATGTCATCCTTTGCTTGTGATACCTAATAGTTTTGAAGACATAAATATTAACAGTCACGATTACAAATAATGAGATTATAATTAAATGAGATCGGACACTTACAATAAATCTTTCAGTGACATTAGTTGCATATATTACCTCAGTCATTCAATCACTGTGACACAAAACATAACAAATTCATATCATTTGACCTAGAATTCTTACCTCACTTGCATAACCTATCTAGCTATAAGTAACGTAGATAATTTATCTGTACAAGGGTGAGTAATGTGCGTGCTAGGAAAGAAGGCAGACATGGTTGGGACGATAATTGTCGCTAGACAGCCCGCCAGTATCCATGGTCACAATTTCAGGCTAGCGCGGCAGATAAATTTATTAATAACTCAGATCACCCACGCAGTTCGTTCCGTTCAAATTGTGACAATGTTACATTCTTAAGGTTCGACTTTTTTCCTGGCGCGCACTATATTATCCATTTATGAGAGAGATATCTTTTACACAAACTGTTTCAGGTGCTTGCATCTTAATTTAACACCTGCAAATTTGTTTATCAAAACATGGAATAGGTAGTAATAACACATACAGCATAAACATGAATGGTGTTGCTTCTCTTCCCACAGTGAGTTATATTTAGTTTTAAGCCTCTTGAGCTAAAATGCATCAGAAGCTTTTGCATTTAGTTATAAGCTCATAACTTGCCAAAAATCTCAGGTGTTTACGATATATCGTCCACTTGAACGCAAAATTATATTGCAATCACTTAAGGTTTCATAGCAATTTGATTTCATAGTCGATCCATCATTAATATGTAGTTCTTATTTTCTGTACAGTTGGAACAGCAGGATTGCTAAAAGTATATAACAAAATGTTTTCTTCTACCTGTGTAGATGTTTAGACTTTTTTTATATGACTATCACAGTGACTTGCTAGTGCTAGCATATTTGTGTTACCTATCAAAAGGCAACAGAAAGCTTTTTTATATTAGGATCCTGTTTTCCAATGTATTTAGAACTCCAATATTAAGCAGGGGAAATGTGATGATTTATTTTGTAGCTTTTATTATGAATGAAAACTGGAATTAGGTGAAATACAGGGTGTTTCAAACTTAGCGGATACTAAAACATTCAACTGATTAGATCAGTAGAGATTTTAAAATTATAAAGTATATTCTTTAGTCGAACCGTGCGAATTTGGTCAGAGTTTGGAGTTTATGGGATACAAAATTTGAAACAGCAAATTAGTGAAAAAATAGCCTTTGTTATGCTTTGTATTCCTCATTAAAAGTACTTTTAAGAAAACTTAGCTAATAAATTTTTATCACGTTTCTCCTACCCAAAAGATGTCAAAATAGGTACTGGTTTACTTAGACATGCCTCGCTAAACCTAAACAGCTCATAACATGTCGATCAGACAGAGATGCTTAATTTTCACAGACAAGATTGAGGGTAATAAACGTGTTATATACAAGATGTGCTCTTATTAGAAAATTTCGAGTGTATCTGTCATGGAAAACGTATATATATTCCAAGTAATTTGATATATCTATACACATTAACGTTGAGGTACCACAGGCATTCAGTATGGTTTAGAATTTTTATGATCGCTGTCCTGATGTGACTGTACAGAATGACCAGGTTATAGATTATTCATTAGTATATTACTTTATGCTTCAAAGAATATTACCACTAACCTGAACACTCTGTACTATAACTTCAGTAAAGAAAAGTGTGATTTTGTATGATTGAATAATGTGAGTAACACTAGCTAGAAGAAAAGGAGGTACTGCCTGACACATTACAAATTCATATAACAACAAATGTTAACACATAAAAATGTAGAAAGGTTACCCTGTTTAGTTTTACAACATGCATACAAAACGACAGTTCTATTATGGAATTATATGGATCCTGATATGGCTGCATTCTACACTCTACAAATTGAACAAAGATTTTTGCATAGTGATGTAGTCTGTGAGACTTTTGAAAATTAGCAGTACCAACTTTTATGGTGCTAGTTACAACAAAGTTGGTTGGCAAATACCTAGGTGATTTTCATATTTATGATATAGAACCTTTTTATCTCTAACATTAGGTACATACAAACAGTTTTTTACATATGATCAATATTGAAGAGTTTTGATTTTTAAAACGACATTTTGAAACAAACCCATTGTTTGCAATTGTTATATCCAGTATTCTAGAAATTCAGTAATCAGTAAGATAGTGACATATCATTGGTTATCTACAACTGTAGAGCAGTTCTTTGTGATTCACTGTCCAGTCAGGTAACAGTCTTTTCTTTGCTCCTCTTCGTTAACAAACACATATGTTCAGGCAGTTGTATTCTATCGCATCGCAGCAGCTACAGGTGCTACCAGCAGCAGAAGCAGTTGACTTGCGACACACATCGCACATGATTTTCGCATCAGGATTGCATCCACGTTGTCTCCTAAACAAACAAAAAGTATATATAGATATAGTAAAACACCCCCCCCCCCTTTATTAAAGATAAACTTTGTAAGGTTATTGGATAGTGTACAATTCTAAGTGTTTGCTGAATGTTTCTGCGAATCTTATTATAACAGATTTGAATCATATTCATATAAAAAAGGCGTATATATAGAACTGTCATAAAATCTTCAATGAAATTCAGTACAACAACAAAATACAATAAGGTGATGAAATATTTACAATTTCATTGCAATGCCTATCCGATACAGTGCACTGCACAATAAATTATTTATTACCAAAACTTTGGTATCTATTATATAAGTGCAATGAGCCAAGTGCAGAAGGGTGCAAAATCCAGGCTTAATCAGCTTTTGTGATGAACAACGCTAATATAAGACCTCTTAAAATATTGTTACGATGTGGACATGGCAATGCCTGCCGATTAGGCAACCAGACCGACAAGGCTTGGCGTTCGTGTGGTTGCCTAAGGTCATGTTATGACTTTCGAGCATTATCGCTCGGTCGTCGAATGTTCTCGAAGCTTCGACAGCGACTGTGAGATGTCTCTGGAAACATTCGGAAACAAGCGTCTAGGTAGCATAAGATAAAAATGATCCAAGTTGTGCGCGCAATATACTCGTCGGTAACGCGGGAGTTTTAAGCTAGTAAAGGCAGCATTAAGGCACGGTGAATTGGAATTCGACAATAGGCGTTTTATTAATATCGCAGCTCTATGGCAAATTAGTACGAACTACTAACCTCGATTTTAGCAAGAAAATAATCCAAGTATCAATTTGAATAACTCATAATGAAAAACAAAAAACTTTCCACAACCGACATAATAGGTTTTTTTTAGACAAAACAGTTCTTCTTAGGCTTTAATTTTTAGTTCTAACTAACAAAGTTAACATGTACTTTCGTCATAACTGGTAGTGACAGAAATTTAAAAATGATTTAAATCGAATGTATCCCTCTAAAACAATGACATTTTGATTTTAATAAAATACCGACATATTCTGGTACCTACGTTGGATGTCTATTAAATAGCGTAGATCGTATAATATGTATATCGGTATAGATTTTTTCCAGCAATTTTAAAGCTTAATGCGTTGTAGTTTTGTTACTTAAAGTACTAGATGAAATACGTACGACTAGTTTCGCCCTATTGGGGCTCATTAGGTAGGGGTACTAAGTAAATTGACCAAAGCAGACCGTCGCCTATAATCGCGACGGGCGGACCTGTATATACTTCGATGCCATCGACAGGAACCTGTACTAGGTCGATGTTCATCACAGTTATAGACCGCCTAGCTCGCAGAATTTCGCTTAGATGGCACTAAAGGTATCAGCCCTCGTATAGGTATACTTAAAGTCCGTTACGTTAAAAAAACAGCGGAGAACCTGACCTTCTTAATATATAATTGCATTATGGATATTCTTATTGGAATATAAAAGCAAATTTTTGATACTTATTATTTACCACATTTCACAGTTTCTTTCCTAATTTCAAAGCACTGCTCTCCATTCAAATCATAAACAGCTTAACGAACGACGGACTACAATCTGTTTGTCATATAAAATAAGGTGGTCAGCATTCAAAGCTGCTTGCCCACAACTACACATTTTGCACCAATATTTCCTCCAACATAAATGATGTACTGAAGCAAATTAAGAGTTACTTTGGTCATTTTCTTTATAAAATCAACACAATTCATACTCGTATAAGCAAAAAGTGACAATTTCCAAATAAAACTTCCAATACAATGTCGTTGAGAGTTAAAACTTATGTACAAGAGGTTACTACTTCATATCATCGAACTGCTTCATAAATAGTTTGTTTGGCATTAGTGCATTTCGGTACAAGTCTGTAAATAAAGGACGTTAATTTAAAAATTTGCATTATCCAAACCAGTACTTGTAACAATAGTGTCGCTATGGCAATCGCTGATTAATCGTAGATTAAAAAGGGCATTGGAGATATTAAATCAACCGCACTTTTTGCAAACGTTGTTGCAACTTGCAGTTGTTTTCATTCACCATAACGTTAAATATGTGCCTCTATCTATAATATTACATAAATGTGGAGTCAGTTGTGCTAACCTGGATATAAATATTCATTTGATGAAACCTGAAAAGCTTGTATTATGAAGTTTACATCTGATCTTTTGAATCTCACATCGAATAAACACTCCATGCACACTGTGCCCCCAGGCAAGATATCAGACAGTTGACTACTTGTGTAAGTTTTCCAATACAGCTGGTTTGGTTGCCATACTTGAAAATACGGCATGAAAATGGGTTTGCTTCTGGAGAACCTTGCGTAATCTTGGGTTTCAATAACAGATAAAGAGTACAACCTGTTGTCGAGTTTACGTAATGATCGATAAATTACAACTTAAACAAATCTGGTGATATGAACAGGTACTACCCCAGGGTTTAATCACGTTTAGTTGAGAAATGTAAATAAGAAGGGTTGCACTTCTCATATTGCACTGTAAATAGTAAACGGTACAGTGCAGTGTAATGATTTTGTTAATAAATCAATTTTGATAACTTCTAGTATAACTTTTACATATTAACGATTCCCTGAAAGCTCATTATGTGTGTGAGAAGAAGTTCTACCTACAGTTGCAGAAATGAAAACGGGATCTCTAGTATGTTTTGTTATTGCACATCATCTTACTGTATTAAAATGAAAATTATTAATTTGTATACAAATGAGCAAATTAACACACCACGAAAGAAAAACAGACATAAATAAGTAGGCAGTAATTCACAGTTAGCGACCATTCATTAAGGGCAGCTAGAAAAATTGCAAATGAAAACATGTGGTCATTAAAGAATTACGCTAATGCTAGGTAGCTGAAGCAGCAATACTACTTATCTTTCTAAACATAAGAATTGTACGTATTATGCATGGGCTTTATAAGTATTCCGTAGGTTTAGAACTATGATAAATGGACATACAAAGAATTCGTTTTATTTTTACAAGCGGATACTTTAGAATAATAATGTTTGTACGAGTACATACAATTCAATGATTGTCGACTCAGAAAGGTTACGGAATTATACTAAAAAAATGTACATCCAACTTTTTTATATAATATGAAAGTATTTTCAAGCACGGTCTGAACTATAATGGAAAATGCATGTCAACTTTGTTATTTTAAATAAAACACCTCGTAACACATGTTCAATTAAAAAGGGTTTAGAATCGCGTATGATTTATTGTTGACAGACGAAGACGGCACAAAAAGGGACGTGATTTATTGTTTATCGATAAGTTTATATAATATAATATATATAAGTTTGATACAGGGACTTTTCTCAAAACTGGGGTGTGCATTTACTCAATTTGATAATTTCTAGACGACAGTGACCGGTTTCTAATATTTTTGTGAAGCGTCATACATTAAAAGATTATGTCCAAAATAATAATAAAGCAATCTCATGAAATAAATATTGCTTTTTCTACTGTAAGCTGTGTTTGTTCCCGTTTTATCCATAATAAAGATAAAATCCAAACTTTCACTTTTTCAAAATATCCCCAAAAAATGCAACAGTTAGATAAGATTCCTTTTTAGATTCTGAAAGGACTTAAAATGAGGAACTTTTCCCCTATTTAACATTCTCTCTGTCTCCAACCATTTACAAAATCCCCCTGTATACTTTACACGTAACGACTGTAATTCTGTTTATATTAAACAAACGGGAAAATCGTTTTTTACTAGAGGCAATGAACATCTAAAACAATTTATTAAGTATAAAAATACAGACATTGTAACTTCAAATTCTTCGTTAGCGAATCATTTATTACCATTTAAACATACTACCTCCGACAATTTGAAAAGTTCATTTTTGTAATAAATCATCAAAATTAAACTATTTAGAAACTCTAGAGATATAAACAATTTTAAATGACCAAATTTGGACAATGATTCTTGCAATTTCAGTTATCCCATTATATTTTTTTTATTTGAACGCTAATTTTTATGTTGCTGGTTTGAAAGTTGCTTTCCATTTTTAGTCAAGATTGTTTGCTTAGATTGTATGTCATTTTATTAATTTGACGTCATAATATTTTCTTCTGTAATTGGGTACTGATGACTCTTCTGTATCTCAGAAATTTTGAGATTTACGTACCTATGTTGCATAGTCACGCCAGAATTTTATGTAGAATCCAAAAATGCAAAAACATACAGGGCGTTGTATTTAAAATAACGAAGTCAACTTCCTGTATAAGCGGGAGTTGTTTTCAGTTGCCATTATTTTCACTAAAAAAAAATTCGGCAAAAATTTGGATTTCATCTATGAGTGCTTCTCACACATCCTGTATATGAGGGACATTTTGGGAGGTTTCATTCTGTTACTTACATAAAAAAGGCTTGCACCGTCTTGACAATATGTTTTACAGCTAATATCTCATCCATTATTCAATCTACTTATTTTATGTGTTCAAAATAATAAATATCATTAATTCTGCCATATAAACATTTCCGACGCTAGTACAATTAAAAAGATCACGCCTTGCAATTTTTCAAAAATGAAACATACCTTCTGAGACGAACACGTAGATGGAGGCTGGTTCAGTATTCGATGCAGAGCACGTGTAATTCCCAGAATCTGCATCGTTCGTGTCCCTTATGGTCAGTCTGCTTTGGGTCTTGGTTCCTGGGAGGGTTTCAACACTTATACCTCCCCTGGCAGTGTCATAATTGATCATGTGGTCGTTGTGGTACCAGAATACGTATTGTGGCGGCGTCGGGCTCTGAAAGATTCAGTTTCGATGTGGTAACACAGAAAGGTAAGATTGATAATGAAAGCACTGAAAATGTTTGTTTTGTTACAAAGCAGAGCTTATGGAAATTTGTTTTTAGTCTATTTATATTTTTGCAAACCTATATTCAAGGTCACATATACTGAATCCAGATTCTTAGGTTAGTTATATTACAAGTACTAGTGAAAATATCTAAAGTAATTATTTTAAGCCCGTGATATTTGTGGGTAACTATAATTAATTATTGATAATCATTTCAAATTTAGTCGTTGAAACTTATGTTGCTTGATCATTTGAAAGAAGGACAAACTAATATCGGCTAGTTTGTTACAAGCTTACAATTGACTAATTAGAAGAAATATGTAGATTATATCTTATACTGAGCAATTACTAACTTCAATGAAATTCATTATGACTAAATTATCAAAGAAACGTGTAAAACCCGTAGCAAATGTTCTAAATAAATAGTTACCTTTTACTGGTGAAATGCCATTATAGATTATTTACTTCGATTTAACAATTCAATACCTATTTGCATTCACCGTTAAAGGCTTGCAATATCTTTGTGCATATTTTGACATCGACATGTCTCATCTTTAATTTTGGGGTACATTACTAAAATTCCGCATTATTTGAATCTAATGATAATGAATTCTTAAAGGACATGATTATTGAAAAGGTTTGTAACATTAGGAACTGAAAATCATGATTTAGAAAGATTTTTCAATATATAAATATATAAAGCTGGTGGTTTAATTTTGATTATCCTATGATCGTACACCTCCCTTGAATGGATATATTTTATGGGTGCCATAGGTGTCTGTCCAAGAGATTTCATTGTAGCTGCATGTTGTTCACATCCGCGATGACTCTTCAGATGAGTGCATACCTACAGTAGTTTTGCCATTAACATTGAAAAGGTGCAACTTTTGCCCCATGTGGGGTAACCAACCAAGGGTTTTCATGTTTTTTTTTCAATTTGGGATATATGTAAGTCTAAAATTAAAAAAGCCAAATGCCGAGAACCCGGCTCAAAACCATCGAAAAATGCGTTTTTTTGCAATTTGCTCCTGGTAGATAGGCTCGCTCCTGGCTCCATATTTTAAATCGAAGGTATAGGTGCCAAGTTTCATTTCTTAATTCCGATTTGTACGGTTAATAGTCTAGGGCCGGTGTTTCAGTCAAGGTCTAAACCAAAATTGTCATGATAAACTGGTTTACCAGTCGTGCAGCGTATTTCAGTACTCGGTAACGGGTAAAACCCGGTTAAATTTCTCTGTAAGTTAAACCAACCCGTCGAGGAGGGTTAAACCCAAATTTCGGGTTAAGCTTGCGCACTGCGCTATACTAGGACTTCACGTTTATAGAACTAACTGCATTTCGTTTCGGTTTGTTGCGGTAGAGTGCGGTTTTGTATTTTATGTATATTTCTGTTGTGTGCATGGGTTACTTTTTATATAAACCCTTGCTAATAATGAAGAACGATGAGTTTTCGCACAAAGGAAATCGATTTGGTAAAACTACTTCAAAATAAGATGAATGTATTACCGAGCAAAGAGTTAAGAGTTGTTCACAATTAACAAAAAAATTGGCATTGGAGGTTCTGGCTTTGCCCAATCCGGTAATTTTCGCAGAACAACCTGCTGAAAATGATCCCTTAGTGAATTGTAGTTGTTGTCTAGGAACATTTCTTTGTTGATGTAAGTAAGCAACCGAATGCATAACTTGTTCCTAATCCGAAAATTTCGAACTGGATGAATGCGAGGGTCAACGGCTAACTGCCAAGTTCCGTACTGTCAATATCATTTTAGAACCGCAACAGTATTTTATTAAGGTGGGAACAGACTTGAGCGCACATGCATTGAGTAGTAGTGAACACTGTATGTATATGTGTGTTTACCGACTCGCCGCATGTGCGCTCTAGTCTGTTCCCACCTTTAGAACTGTCAACGAACTGTAGGTAAACATGCTATGAGCTTATGAGCACTACGACGCAGGCGCAACTACAACAATAAGGACAACCTACGTTAAAACTGTCGACTGTTAAACCAATTTTCACTAAACCAATTTGTGAACTGAAATACGCTCATAGGTTTAATTTTTGGTTTAAAAATAAAACCGGTTTACTTTAACCCAAAGTTTAACCTCTTACTGATAAATACCGCGCAATGCGCAGGCTTATCCTGAAAAACGGGTTTAACCCTCCTCGATGGGTTAGTTTAACTTGCCGAGGAATTTAACCCGGTTTTACTCGTAATCGAGTACTGAAATACGCTGCGCGACTGGTAAACCACTTCATCTTGAAAATTTTGGTTGAAACCTTGACTGAAATACCGGTCCTTAGCCACCCTACTATTTTAGGTGCATAAGTAGCTATGCTTTCGCCAAGGAGCAACATCCCCAGGTCTGTTTTCCTGTTTGATTGAGCTACCTGTTCCAGATTTGGGACCTAGTGGCTGTGATAGTTAATAGGGACCTTAATATTTAACGTACCTATAGGCACTAAGGGGCGGTTCGGTGACACAGGTCCTGTGAATGATGTATTGATTCTGGGTAATCGTATTTCGTATAATGCTCTAATATTGATGGAGGGCATAACTGGGATTAATATCTCTCGAGGCCTCGTTTCATTTATCAGGGAGATTTAGTAATCGAAAAACTGGCCTATACTGCTAGTGTGCGATTCATACAGTGGGGAATTTAGATAAGACTTATTTAAAGCTATTCAAGCAAGTGCAATTTCTGATATATAAAAAGAAGTTATGTAAGCTTTCATGATATCCATTTGTCAGAAGTTCGTAAGTATACTTGTTAACTAATCAAACAGTACCTCATTCTTAGGCAGAAATAACATATGCTTCAAGATAATAATTTCAGAACTCAAAAAAGATCTATTTTCTATCAATATAATAAGGTAAACAGCAAATTGGAAAAAAGGCTGCCAATACTTTTTCATTTCTTCTTATGGCTGTTAACCCATTAAAATATACCCTCGACGTTAATTAACAGCAAATTGGAAGCTTATTTTCTACTCACTCTTTTTGGTAACTGTTTGTTTTTGTTGACACCATGAAATAATAAAAAAAGCTATCAATTTTGTGTTGACGATACCTAATTTTTATTTTTATTGCAATGTTTCGTTGAAAAGCGTAATCTACAATACGTATGTGAATTACAATTTACACGTTATACAAAAATTTTTAATGCGTTTGGCCCTTGAATGTTCTTATTATAATGAGAGAGAAACATATAAACTTTACAGCACTTATTTCAGGTTGTTAATCAACAATAGATTGCAACTAAATGTAATTTCGGTTTCTAGTACTTACTACATAATATAAAGGAATGTAAACTATCCAAAAATACATAGTAACAGTTTAAAATATATTTTAAACTATAATTTGCTTCGACATTGAGCTCCCCATACGCATCGTATGGCTACTTGGTTTGTTTAGTTCCAGGACCTTAACGTACGACGTACGTCATCACTAATATAGCGTATTTTTGATAGTGATTACATGCTGCACTCGGAGAAGGCCAAGGTATGCAGCTGTTATTTTTAATTTATTTTGCTAGTGTAGTATACAACAGCATTTCTCAATCAGTGGAACTCTCCCAGAGAAATATGACTAGATGAAAAATAATATTTGACTTTGGAATGTCACATATCAGACAGTGTTGTCCGTTGGCAGCACTTATTTTCATCTCAATTTGCAACTCATAAAATAGCTGGTTGCATTAACGCGGATCAATTTGATCGCGGATCAAACTATGGCAACATGATTCGTGATTACCATGGTTTGATCCAAGCTTAATCGGCCAAAAGTTACTATTGAGAATCACACCGATGGGCGATGTTGAAATACCAAGAAGTAAGAAGCAGCTGCCAATACTGCACGTAACGAAAAATCAGAACAGACAACGCAACATTTATTGTCAACAAATAACGATATATGTCTAGTATGACATTCGGAAAGTCTGCGAGCTCTGTTTTAGGATAATGATGTAAAGGAAGAAATGGAACGCTTACTGCGCAACTGAGCATGAATAGTCAGGTAAGAATTAGACGATGCCGGTGAGTCAAAAAATTAAAATGAGACTGATGCTCGGAGGTGAGAGTACAAGCCCATTTAAAATACAACAATCACTGTAAAAGTTGAGTAATTGGCGCTTTTATTGTTCAGAAGATAGAATTCGTAAAATTTGCGCTGTGAGTTGTAGGTTGTAGCAGTGAGTCGCAAACAGAAAGATAAATTAAATGAAACAATGGTTTATTAGCAAAAAGTTTCTTTATTTCGCTACTTGATGTGAACATTGATCTCATTCTTCTTCAATTGACAGTTAGTTTCTAACCTAMTAATATGTCGCTATTATGTCAGTTATAAAATACTTTCTAAAAGTAACAATTAAATGATTCTCAATAGCTGCACATTCATCTATAGATTTGTAGAGTTTGTCCAATTGCGCTGATCAGAAGTCCCAGTCAACTTTTTTGCAAAACGAATTTAAAGTGCATACTTGGCAACTAAAAGTATAACTTTACTCAGCGACAAAGGGAACTAAGTATAAAATACGCTTTAGTGCTGCCATCTATCCATGAGTAAGTGAAGAGCTTTATCATATTTCACTAAGGGCCGATTGCATAAACGCGGATCAATTTGATCTCGGTGTTAACATCGGATCAAACCATGGCAACGCCAATGAGAACGCCTAGAATTCGTGGTTACCATGGTTTGATCCGAGGTTAACACCGCGATCAAATCGATCCACGTTTGTGCAACCGGCTGCACAAACGCAAATCAAAGTTAATCCGAGCTTAATCCACGGTTGTTGCCTAGCAACGTCATGAATCCGGTGTTCTGATTGGTGTTGCTATAGCAACGACTGCAGATTAAACCCAGATCAAATTTGATCCATGTTTGTGCAACCGGGCCTAAATGTTTCAAGCCAAAGGGGACCAATACACAAATGTCTCAACTTTTTTTCAATATCCATGACCTCTAACCCCCTCATATAATTTACTATTCCGCAGCAATAGCTTTTCTTTTAATCATGCAGTGTGTACAAATAAATTTTGGACACTTTTTGTTCATAATTTGCAAACACGCGTTGCTGGAGCGCCATCTGCGTATGTTAAGTTTTCCCGCTGAGTTTGCTCGTAATAAACTCTTCACTATATTGACTTATGCAAGTTGACTGTTTTATATTGGTTATTATCAGTGATGGGCGTTTACGCGTAAATTATAATTTTCTACGTTACACGCGTAGAAAATGTAGATAAAGCATTTTGGCGTAGATTTTGAGTAGAAAATTCAAGTACGTACGCGATAAACCTGAATGGAAACCATTTTGTTTGTAATTTCTCTGTTTTGCTAGCTCCTTCATGTGTCGATTTCCTTTTTATAATAGTTTTCTTTGGAACATAAAAGACAAAGCATTATGTTTTCCTTCCACGACTATATTAAGTACATTCTTAAGTAGCCTATTTTCACATGATATCAAATTAGAACAGCATGTTTCATATACAAGTTGATTTTTCTCCTAGTTCAGTATACATATATAGGACAATCAAACTGACCTGCAATTAAAAACGTTTGGTGAAAGAACAAGGGTGGCATATAAAATTGGCCATTTATTGCCGTTTATAGAGAATAAAGATAATAAAATTCAAAGTTCGCCAAAGTGCTTTTGGACAGCACACTTAGCCTGCTTACTCAGGTCTTCTGGCTATAATTGACGTATACCCAAACAATTGTTATTTAAACATTTATCTAGTCAAACTTAATTACAACAAAGTAGTATTCTGTTTAATTAAGAATAAATATTATAAAATAATTATAAAATACAAAATCATATTGGCATTTGAGGCGTTTTGAGTAGTACTGATGATGAACACCAGAACACCACTAAAAAAACTATATATTTTTAGAATTCTGTTTGTCTACACAATGCTGTTTTTTACAGTAGACTTTTAAGGTAGAATATTACATAGTTTACACGTAGATAATAGCGTAATTTACATGGCGTATTCTACGCGCCCATCACTGGTTATTATTTCGTAGAAGTATAGAATGGACTCCAGTTATTTGGAAACAATATATCTCCAAGCGCAATTTTCCCATTTTCAATTGCAGCTGGCAGAATTTGCAAATTGTTCACCAATAGCGTGTGGCGCTTTGGATTTCGCTTTTTAATATATAAATTTTTATGAAACCACACCAATGAAACAGAAAAACAGAAGCATAAAACAGGCAGAGTGCGAACTTCATAAAAATGACCTAACAATAAATTCTCGAAGAGCAACATCATGATATCCTTCTAGCAGAACAATACTACAAACAGGCACAAAATGCAAGATAGGGAAGCGGACTGTGAGAATAACAAACAAAATGAAATGTCTAGGTACATACATAACAAACCATCTTAGCCGAAGAGAGACGGATGAAAACTACACACAGAGTAACCAGTAACATAGTAACATAGATCACATTGAAAATTGATAAAGATTCTGTATACAGCAATCATTACACCAGTCATGACGTACGGAGTAAAAAGTGCCCCAACTACAAAGGCAAATAGGATAAGCTTGAGAAAGGCGGAGAAAAGTATTATATGCAACTTCTACATAACTAAGGCAATACATGAAATTGAGAAAAAATCAACAACAGAACTCTTGGATAGCAGAACGATCATCAAATAATGATGAAATACTGAAATACTACGTCCAAAAGAGAAGTAGACCTCATATTAAGAAAGGCCTGGGAGCAATGCGGAGACAAACTAAAAAAGGTAGACCGTGCTGTACATGGAAAATAACTATACAAAAGATAATTCAGAAATCACGGAAGAATGGGGAACAATGGCTAGAAATGGCAAAAAACAAGAAATTAATTAACGAAGAATTCTTCACGTTTTATGACATAGGTACCCGAAGCGAAGCGACTGAAATTGACCAACGTCAATAACACCAAAAAACATTCGAAGAATATGAATGTAGTACCTATATAACTTTCCCACTCCAATCCTCAACATGCGGTAGGCAATCGCATTACTATCAATCAGCATGCACCTCTCTAACCCAKGGTAGATGGCCGGCCCGCTGTATATACGGGAGTGGCAGCAATGCTGACCGTACGCTGGTTCAGTCAATCAATCAAATTTGTATGAAGATAAGAAAGCATTTTTATTTCCACATAAAGCTTGAAACGTATAGAATTTTGTTTTCTTGAGATTTTATTTTCGCTGCTACTTTCGCTATCGTAAAATAGACTTCTTTGTCATTTGACTCCGCTCTCGTAAACAAAAAATTCAAGTATTTTTTAGACAATACTTTG
The DNA here is from genome assembly GCA_025024175.1 of Rhyzopertha dominica. NCBI lineage: Eukaryota > Metazoa > Arthropoda > Insecta > Coleoptera > Bostrichidae > Rhyzopertha > Rhyzopertha dominica. Next base: position 39,122,793 of record QCXZ01000064.1, read on the forward strand.
TTGGTTTTAGTTTCTGCATTACGCTGTTCTGTGCACTTGTTGATGATATTGCCCCATGTTCGTTTACACTACGGCTCCACAGTCGAAAACAATTATGTGTCGCTGTTGATGAAACTAGAATTGCGATCGTGGTAGCTTTTTAATTACAAATGCAGAGAAGCACGACCTTAGCGTTGTTTATACACCCATATGTGTTTTCAATACATTCTAACGGGATCAGGATTTTTCCAGAAGCTGCTGGAAATCTCAAAAATAGACTAATGAAAAAACGGACACTGTAAACTGAAAGGTTGAGAAGAGTTCCTATAAGGTACAGATGCGCATTTTTGGAGATGATAAGAATAGTAATTTAAATTACAGTCTTGATAAGTACTGCAACGTTTATTAGTTATAGTGAAGCGAAGTCCTATTACTTCCACCGACTGATCATTTTAAAATGTGCACAGTAAAATAAGCAGCAGAGCTAGATAAAGCCATTGCAGGCTCTTATTAGACTGTAACCGGTGCAATTTGCATCCTTCCAAGCCGACCCGGACAATTAACCTGAAGCTAGAAACGGATTAAACTCGACTCAGCCAAAAACGGAACCCGAGATGCATATATAAGGGGTGTACAATGTTGATTTATGGCTGGCTTAATATGACCGCCGTAGCGGGCGGCTTGCCACAGTTCTGACCTTATAACTTGCTACATTAATATTGTCTGAGTAGCTGCAACACATATGGGCCAGCTCTTAATGAATGTTTGTTAGCCAAGACTGCAATAATTCAGGGGTCCGGTGACAATATACGGCGGCGACATCACGGCCAGCAGTGGCGTCGAGCTCTGTCGACATACAGCGAGAATAAGTAGCAGTGCCTGAAGGCGATGCATTATATCGAGTTCAGAAAAATAATCATTAGAATTGAAGATTTCTTACATCCAGTATTTACGAGAATTACTACATTGTGTTCTTACGTTATGATGATAACTCGATGTAAGGAAGCGCAAATCCATTGAAAAAGGTATATGTAGCATGGTTCAAAAACTCGAAAACCAAACTTAGGAGTTCGTTAACACAGAGAAGAAATAGAAGACCCAATATTGGTCATAAAGCATAAATGAATCATATTGGTATTCAGGATTGCAAGTGCTTGTTTTGTGTTGCTCAAATAAGACTGTATATAATAGTAAGCCAAGAGTAGCTCCCCTGAAGAAGCAAGAAATTATTATTATTCACGCTGTCAAAAGGTTTGCAATTTTTACAGCTATAGGTGTACATGGTTAATCAAAAGTATGTAATAACAGACTAATTTCAAATAATAGTACAATATTTGTCTATGATCCTACTTCCAAACTTTTTTTTTCTTTGGTGGTTTAACAAGTACCTATGCAAACTACATATAATCAAAAAACAATAACCACAATGATTTAGACAGCCTAAATACGTATTTCGGCAGCTAAGCTACCATCTTCAGTAGACTGAAGGACTTCTTGAATGTCTGGGCGAATTAACTGGAGGATATTCTCCTCACCAGGTCTTCAGCAGAAGAAAAACCACACTCATCTCTTATTTTATGTGAAGAAATTAAATGCTCGATATGTTATTTACAACGCAKATTGCATTTTCCAGTTAATTTATCAAAATGCATGATAAAAACTAAATATTCGATAAAAATAGTAGACGCTCGATAAATGTAATGTATGATCGGTATTAAATTTGAACGCATGTTAAAATAACAAATACTCGATAAATATCAGACGCTCGGTATAAATAATTCTACATGCATGTTAAAATAACAAATATTAGATAAATATAATAGACACTCGACAAATGTAACGAATTTGCAGTAACATATGCATATGTTTCCTGAATTATTAAGAATATTCGTTAAATAAATAATTCATGCTCGATTAATTTAAGGAATGCTCAGTACCAGATTCGAATCCTTTCTCAATTAGTAAATATTCGGTAAAATATATTAAATACTCGGTAAATCTTAAATGGAAAATTGATGGTGAAATAATAGATACTTGCCTTCAGTAAAAATGGCCTCTTCATTAACTTTTAAGCAGTAGCTGTATAACACTTAAACATTACTGTAGGCACCTATATTTTCATTGAAAATAAAAAATGTGAAACAAAATAAACATTTAATTGACTAAACAAACATATTTTTGGTAACTGTTTACATAATTGGAAACAAAATGCATTCGCAACAAAGAACTTAAAAAATATTTTATAAAATACATATTTGATTTAACAGTGAACATGACTTATCGAGCATTTATATTTTTTCTAATGCATTGCTGTAAAATGCTAAATTTTATTCAATAGTGAACGTAAGTTATCGAGCAATTATATATTTTTATAGTGCAAATTATATAAGCCATTTTCTATTATTTTATTCTGCATTTTTTATTTTTTTAACGAGCATTAAGTATTTTCTTAATCTGCAAACTGCATTAAATTACCGGGCGTTAATTACAACTCTTATTTTATTTATGCTTAACAAGTATGAATAAATTATAACAGTAAAAATATCTAAACATATCGTAAACATAGATAGGTAAAGAATTTGTTTATATTATATTTTTGTTTTTACTATTGAGATAAGTGGGTTATTTAAGGGCGTGAGATCTGTATTTTTCATGTTTCATGTAAACAGGGGTTCAAGTTAGCGCGTGTTGACGGTTTCATTTTCTTGACGCTAGCTATATTAAATTTATGACCTGTTTCAAATATTATGCTAAGCTAGTGCAGATTTTTCTCCATTTCTGTTGTTTACCTGTACATATTTTCTTTGAAGCTAATATTTGTATTACGTTTTGTTTGAACGCCTTAGAGGCTGTTTACATGAAAAACAATTTGAGCCATCTGCTAAATGCGGATCTCACGCTTTTAAATAACCCACTTATCGCAATAGTAAAAACAAAAATATAATATAAACAAATTCTTTTCCCACACCACACAACTCTTTACCTATATAAGTTTACGATATGTTTAAATGTCTTTATTGTTATAATTTAGTCATACTTATTAAGGCACCGAAGAAGTTTGCTTGACAGTTGAAATGCTGGCATTTGGCTTTGCCAAAAATAAAAGTTTGGAAGTAGGCTCAATCACAAGTGTTTTACTACTATTATTATTTAATAACCAAAAAACTCTATTATTCATCATCAAGGCTAATTTTTGCTAATTTGTATTGCTGTTTTTATATATGGTGTTTATTTTGTATGTTTTGATAAAAAATTGTGATAAAAGTAAATTCAAATAAAAAATAGAAAGTGTTATCAAAGAAGGTTATGTGGGTATTGATATTGACTTTTATTCATTTGACGATAATTCTAGTGTTCATAATAATTTATCCACTTAAATAAATCTTTACAAATTACGCAACGAACAACTGAGTTTGGCATCCAGCTCTAATAAATTTCGTGGTTTTTCTTTGCATATCTAACTTTTTAAATAACCCTAGAAGACAAGATCCAATGGACTTAAATCAGGTGACCTAGCAGGGAGTTTCAGTAGTTCCCTGATGTCCACCCATCGACTTGGGAAGATGTTATGCAGAAAAAGGCGGGACATTAGTTCTAAAATGCGGCGGAGCGCCGGTGCCGTCTTGTTGAAACCAGGCATTACGTTTAGCATTCCTCGTCCAGTCAGAAAATAAATGTTCATTGCCACGTAATAGATTCGGGTAGATAATATGCTGTTAAATTTCCATTTATAAAGTATGGCCTTACAATGTGTTGTCTAATAATACCAGCCCATACAATTCCAAAGGTACTTCGTATGGTGTTCTATCATCCAGTAATAATTTTACCCAGACCAGTAGCGACAGCTATGTTTGCAAATCCATTTAGGCAAACAGTGGCATCGTTAGAAAATAAAATGTTATTTACGGGGTTATCATAGATCATGTCCATTGTCGTCGCAAAAAACTGCATTCTTCTATCAGAGTCATCTTTATTTAGTGCACGGAAAAAGTGCACTTTGTAGGGTTCGTATATGTTCTTTTTTAATATTCGAACAAGTGACGAGTTAATATAGATGAGTTATCCGTAAGGCTAACTAATACATCAGCTTGACCTTAATTTGTAAACGATTTTTGATGTCCGGATCCAGGGATATATATTTATTTTTATACTATGAATTGGACAATAGTAGGTATATCTCACCAGATGAACGTTCTCTACCTTCTTAGCCAGTGGCTGCTCGTGACTGTATCGAAAGGTAGTGCCAAAAATTCGATATGTTACAAACGACAATAAAACTAAAGAGTTACATTATAAAATAGTAGTTTAATGTATATGTCCCAAATCTTTAATGCCACTTTTTGTCCATGTAGATTCTCCACCATACAAAACACAAGGAAAACAAAAAACGCTTGCACGTCACACCTAATTGTTTTTTTTTCATGCAAGTTTCTATTAAACTTTCTGGTTTGGCCTTTCTGCTGCTATTGTAATTCTAAATTAGGCATAGGCCTTCCTAAATCCTTAACTTCCTTTTTTTGCCTCCAACGTCAACGTGGAAAAAGGAGTTGCAATAAATTCGCGATTCGATTCATTCTGATTCGACGTACGCATTTAAATCGTGTCGACTAAAAACTGTCGCCCCGAAGTCCGGAACTGCATCCGTGCCAATCTACTCACTGGCACCACAGTATAATAAAGGAACCAGTAAAATCACTCCCCACTTTTCTTGGGGTTAAATTTATACAACGACTGATCAGTAAGAGCAGAATGCAGGCATACTATTGGTTGTTCTCCGTGTGGGGACTTGCTCGTTACCCTAGCAACGTACGCGCACGTGTTTAGCATAGTGTAAACAAAAACATATGTTTTGTGCATACTGCTTGCCTACACAGGGGTAGCGAGAACGTTACGTTAACGGTGATTGAGGTTAAATCCATTTTGATGGGATTTTTCTAATTACTTTATGATTGTTCCAATCGTTTTGAATAAAGAAATGCACCAAATGATAAATATGATTTATCATAGCGGAATATAAACCTCCTTGGTTAGAAAGAAACAATAAAAGGTGTAGATATTCATTTTGATGGTTCGCTTCAAATACTATTGAATTCTGGAATGCAGGTACTCAAAGTAGGTGTATAGTGTTGAGGTCAAAAGGTTAAAAAAGATGTAATATAACTTTTAAAACTAATTATACATACAAAATTGGTTTTTATATCAACCTATGCACAAGCCAAAGTGGAATAAATATTTGTCACTAAGTGCTGTAACATGTTTATGGAACAGAAATATCAAAGTTATATTTGGATTAGGCAACTACAGACGCGTTGACGCGTACAACTACAACCACTTCCATATAACCGCCTCGATGTAACCGCCAACGTCAACTACAAACGATCAGGATTGCCACGTTGCCAGATGTATTGGCGCATTTGTCCGCAATATACATCATGTAGACTGCTCACAGTAGGTAGTAGGTAATTCTTTATAGCAATTTAAGGCTCTATGAATAGTAATTACTACATAACAGGTGCGTAAAATTATAAAACTAGTAATAATAATAATAATAATGCTGAAGTAAAACTGTCCATGCTGGCAATAGCGCGGAATTTACTGTTTATTGTAAACAAAGCGTGGGGCAATTGCTCTGGCTCTGGCCAATCAGAACGCAGAGCTTTGCCAAGCTTGAAAACGTTTATTGGAAATCTGAGACCCCTCGAGATCAAACATGCCGACAAATAGTGAACATACTGGTTCTTTATTATACTGTGATTATACTGTGCTGGCACGAACAGCCACTTAAACTTGCGTACTCCTCGCATCCTCTTGCTCCCCGCGGAGATCCATAAACAGCTGCGATTCCGTGCCAATTCAGAGCTGGCACGGGCGTGAAGTTGGATCGAATGCTGGTGCTGGGCGCGGGCGGTAACCATGTATGAGTGGATGGGTTCCGTAGTTCCGCCGGAGTTCTCACAAATTCAACCACTTTGAGATAAATTATAATTCAATTTTTGATTGTTAAAAAATATTTYGCTMCAGTTTTGCTGGTAGTGCCATGGCACGTTGGCACTTATTGAGCAGTCGCCACTGTTCTTAGCTAACAATCATTAGGATTTCAATTCGTTCAGTTTCACGAGTTTCACCAGATTTGGAAATTAAAATGAAACTGCTGTAATTAAATTATTTGTCTAATGCAAAGGTACTTCAAACTGGCATAAAAAGAGAAAAAAGCCAGAGGTGACTTTACCTTTTTGTGGAATTATCACCAAATAAATAAAAACCAGCATTGACATCTGCAGAAACTGCTCTGATAAAGCTTTTGTCGTTTATCTGAAATTTTATAGAAATTGTTTTACTCAAGTATACAAAATAAACAGCTAGTTGTTTCGAGGATAGAAAAGCTATATAAATCGACAAAAAAATCACTTGGTTGTCATAAAATTAAAAAAAGTACTTTGGTTAAGAACATTTTGCTGTAAAGTTAATATTTTCAGACACATATCGGTCATTCCATACTTTTTACTAACCATTTATATAGAAAGATTTAATACGCTTACCGTGAAGCCATAGGATTCCACAGAAGATGTTCACTTTAGGCCTTTATCAATACTTCTGATTTCTTCAGTTTTAGGTAACAACAGTTATTGATCCTACTACCGTTTTATTCAATGTTCTAACTCTATTAGTATTTTCACGATGACCAATTTGTTATTCGTAAGTTCATTCTTTTGTAGTTCTTTAATTTTGAATCTATCGGCTTTTTTCAACAGACTCTCCTGGTTATTTATTGCCTGAAATTTGTTATAATTAACGTCGATGATATGGGTTAAGAGGCATAAGAAGAAATGAAAAAGAGAGATTTGAACTCGGTCAAGGCTGGCAATAACTAACAATTAACTTTCTCTATACATATAATATATAACATCCTTTGAAACGCATAATTACAAAACCTGCAAAACAAAAGTACTTAAACACAGAAGTCATAATGCGATGCAACTTTTGCATAATAGTCCCAATGGAATTTTACAAATCAATACAAAATTAAGTAAGAAATTGCTTAATTCTGCAACCATTGAGATCAACAATCACAATCATAATTATGAATAATATATAAATTAAAAGTGGTTTTAGGATCATCAAGCCAAAAATAACTATTTTGTGCATTAACAGCCATTATTGCTTTTCTACAACATTTCCGGAATAATCTATGTAGCTGACTTCCTAATCGCTAAACATGAAACGATGAAGAATATAATCAGCATTGCCTTATTTCAAACAAAAGTACCTATGTTAAAGCACAAAGTATATTTTAAAAGTATTTAGCGAATTGGGCTCCGAAGTGTCATTACAAAAGTAATATAATTATCCTATCGAGTCAATTTCATCCCATGCTAGCACTTTTAACTATTCCCTCACTAATTAATTAATAATAATTATGAATCGGTCCCCGGAAGCAACATATCGGGCAATAATATTGTGAGCCGGGAGCAATCGCTGATGAAATTGAAGCAGGTCCTGTTCGATTTTCTGCTGTAATTGTTTGCCAGGATATCAATCCATCTTCCAAAGTTTAATTGATTCCTGTGAAGTTTCGTTTAGGAAGCTTTCAATTATATTATCACATTAAACTCCGCTTGAAAACTAGGCGGTGCGGTAGAGTTAAACTCTAATAATGCAGCGCCGAGAATCCAGCGCTTAAGGCGAAGATTCCGACATGCAGATTTATTTGTACGCGTTAAACGATTTTTTAATACATCGGGAAATTGTTTTGTGTAATAATTTCAAAATTATACAAGAAGCATCAGATACTATGATGCCTTACTTTTGTGTAATCTAAATTAAAACCATAATTTTTAACCTGCTTATCCCATAAAATAGTGAATTCAAATACGTTAAAATATACTAGGAAGCCAAAGTATGTGTAATTTAATTAAAAAAAGAAAACTGGGTTTACCTCATTTAAATTGCATAAAAATAAGTTGAGGGCTTCTGCACGAAACTTAAATACATTAAATTATGTTAAAGCGAAAGTTGATTGTTTCCACTTGTTAACTAAGAACACCAGGACAGGTTCATATTCGCTTGTTGCCAAACAACATATTAACGAGCTGACAATACTATATATTTCGCCTAATTAATTTATTCCACATATATTGAAAAAGATAGTAATCTTAAGTACACATAAAGAATCTTTCTGTATGTATCCACAAATTGGCATTTTTATTGATTTATGTAAGAATTTAGGATGGCAATGCTATCTGACAGCATTACACTGACATGATGACAAAGCCACCTAGCTGCCTTAACGGGTACTACTTCCTAAAGGAAGTGACCTGTAGCCTGACAAATTGGCATGCAACTGCATACTTCAATGTGACAGCAGGCCCCCACGGCACTTTTTGCTAGCGGGCAAGAACCGACATACAGGTCACTTCCTTTAGGAAGTAGTACCCGTTGGTGGCTTTGTCATCATGCCAGTGTAATGCTGTCAGATGGCATTGCCATCCTAAATTCTTACTTACATCGTACCATTGCTTTGGTATATAAGCAAAACTAGTTCTATGCCGTGCTGTCTACACTAGACCAAAACTGCACTGATAAGCTGTAATGACAGCGAAATAGATCTATCTGCAGTTGGTTGAGGTGTAGACAGCACAGCATAGACATGCATTTTTATTGATTGTTGGAAAAAAGATAATTCAAATACTTTGTATTAACCAAATAAATTAGAAATTTCTCGCAAGTAATCATGAAGTGCTTTACAGAGTAGATTGTTTAGCTGTTACATTGTAGAAGTTTGGATATGGCTTAGGAATCAAGAACAGAATGTAGTTCCAAGCTCTCTCTTAAAATTTAAATTCAGACGTGCAATGATAAAATACGATAAACTAAACGAATTTTGTAATAATTTTCGGTTCAATACGGTTACTAGCTAAAATATTTCATTCTACGGATAACTCAACTCAACATCGAATATTAAATCGACCGTCTTTATGATCGACACCGATAAAAGTGCTTAAAATTCAGAGTTACTATGACAAGTATCGATTTAACAGTGGATTTAAGTTAATCCAACTTTCTGCAGCCGGGTATTTGTCAAAAGTAGTAACTTGCAACGATTTATTTATAATTCGGCAACAACCTATCCTATAGTTAGATTGCGGTCTTTCGCGAATAACGATTGTTCATTTTTCAAGTGTCGCCTCTTGTAGGATCCCTTCTCTTTGCCCCTAGACAGAATCTTACCCACAAATATCAATAGTGGCATTTTAAAAATTACTTCAGTTGTGCATATTAAAAAATCATTATTAGTAACCATCATATGGTGTTAAGAGATGAGAATAATACATCCGAAGTGACTTCGGCAGGCAGTGAAATCAGTGACCGCTAGATTTAGTAGCAAGTCACACCCACTGGCGAGGGGACAAGGCAAACAGCGAACAAATGAATGTTTACTCTCCAGTTTCGGCTTACCTTTTCAATAATGCACACTAAATCAATGATGCTACCAACATCCACGTGGTGCTCGCCCGAACCTGTCCCTTGTATCGACGCTTCCGGGACTACAATTTGAAGATTGACGAAGTGGGACACCAAGCCGGCGCTGCTGGAGACCTGCAAATGAAAAAAGAAAATTAAAAATACAGCGATGTACAATTGACAAAAGAAAACAAATATATGATATGTTTTTTAGCCTACTATAGTGAATTGCCCCATTATCCTACAGAATGAGTCATTAAGTAGAAATTAGAATTTAACTTATAGATAACCGTTTACTTGAAGATACTACATTCCTTTTAATAGACTTACTAGTAATAAAAGCGTATAATATAGGAACGTTTCAGGGGTTTGTTTGTACAAAGGTTGTTTCGTAATTGACAATTACCTATATGGGTTACATACCCCTTTGATAATTATTAATACCAGTGGCAGTTTCTCTTATCGTGGAGCAATAGAGCAATTGCATCGCCAGTGAAAACGACATAATAAAGCTTTCTTTTGCTTTTGAAATAAGAAGTAATAATTTAATTATACTTGTTAATGTGTTCATGGTATGGTTGCTCTGTACCGTTACTGTAATGGCTGGTCGCGAGTTAAATTACAGAGCCACCTAGTTCGTGACTGGTTAAATTTGGAATGTTATGTACAAAATGCAGCGCCTGGAGCTCGACTAGCTTATGCTCCAAAGTCCTTCATGTAAAATCAGCTAAATCGTCTCAGCTCGCAGGAGCGTACTCATAGTTAAAATGCTGTCGCGCTTAAGGAAAATTTCAAGACATTTGCCAGTTCTGCTTGACGGTTTCCTGTAATTGCCTTCTTTGTAGTCTTCAAAATGTGTGATAAAAGCTCTTTTAAGGCAACAGATGCCATAAGCTTAAAGACCGCAGAACGCTCGGACAATGAATTATTGTTTAATATGATAAACAGGTCTCCTGTACAAATGTATATTTTAGAACAAAACTATTGTTAACAAACAGGACGTGTGTCCATACTACACATAAAAGTGGAAAACGTAACTAATCTAATATGAAAATACAAATAGACTGACACCTGCTTTTCAGTTTTTTCTCACTTACGCATGCCTCGCTCGGCGCTGGACGCAACGACGTAAGTTTTTATTCAGCAATTATACAGAGTTTCTATAAATGATTCATGCAACTGCTGCCAAGCTACAATAGCACGGCGATAGTACCAGTGAGTTTAAATTTAAACTCACTGGATAGTACTTAAGGTTGCAGATCAAGTTACAGTCACGAAAGTGATAGCTTTTTAAAGATTTTTTAACAGTTTACGGTTATAGTTTTCTGTCAAAGGTAAGAAATTACAATAATTATTGGTATAGTAGGCTTGTGGTAACCTCTACAGTCGACATCCTTATACGGTAGAAGCTTTGTGTAGTGTAGCTAACCTTACTACCACTTAGTTTGTGAAATTTACCATTGTGGCAGGCTAAAAACATCGTTCAGTCCATCGTAGTACAATAATTATTTAACAGGTTACAGTAGCCACAACCTCACAAATACGATACATAACCTAAAAGTAATATAAAACCGTGTCATTCCACATAATTTTGCGCAATTGACTGCTGAACCGAAGGGTCGCCGGTTGTCTATTTTTATAATAATATATTTTACGTTCGACCTACTTTTAACATGTAATTATTGATACTTTAAAGTACTAGTCCGTTTTATGTTACAGCCATTAACGGCTGCCAACCAATGAATAAACATTAGATTTGCAGAACAAATTTTCTTCTTAGGTCAGCCCACCACGCGTTTTAACCTCCAATCATGTATGTACCTACACAATGTAGTTCACTGGCTTTTTCTCGTTTTGAACAATAAGCTTCTTGTGTGATATTATTTCACGAAATTATCATCGTCTGTCAAACGTTAGGAACAGTAGTCATGCAAAGTTGTCAAATGTTAAAAATATTCTTCATATCTAAGTACTTTAAACTACTAATGTGCCATATCAATTATTTTTTCAACTCGAACATAAAGCTTTGTCCGTAAGCCTCGTTCGCTTCGCTCACTCTGCCATACACACACCTTGTCCGGTAAAGTTCCTCATTACGTCCTCGTTACGTAAATAGCTATTTTCTTCGTCTTGACTGTAACGACTTCATTTTCGACACTGTTTACAGAACCTAAGATATCACATTACCGGACTAGTTCCTTTTACTATACAGACATTTATGGTTTCCAACTGTATGATCAAACGTCAGATTTGCAGAATAAATTTTCGCATCTGGATCTCTAACCTCCAGTTTTGTACAGGGTGTCCCAATTTCGTCGTAATAGTAGGGTATCTCGGTAACTATTAATGCTAGAGCGTTGCGATTTCGACATTACTGTATTATTTTTTTGTTGTGAGTTGAGCTGTACCATCTGTACTTTTGAAAAATGTAACATTTCTTCAGTTCTCAATATCTCGATTGGCTATGTAGACAAAAAAACTGCAGAGACATTTTTATGGATATTTTTATTCTCAATACAGTGGAGTACTCAGAATTTTTTAGGGGGTCGCATTTTTGAGATATAACAAACTTGCATTATTTTAAATGGAAACCATAGTTGGCTTTGCTATGGTTGAAAAGATCTGTTTTTTTTTTAATTAAGAAAATGTATACATTGTTAGGTTTACCTTTACTAATCTTGGTATTATTCCAATTTTTGTAATAATGTAATGTTTTACGTTTTTTGTCAAAATGGATGTAAATACTTGATGATTAACAATGCATAGGTACTTATTTCCAAATAATCATTTTCATTAGTTATTGGCCTCCTAGATTATCAATAAAAAATGCATGAGCGCTCTTAGGAGTGTTATGTATGTATTCAACTAAGCATATATTATTTTTAAAGCATTAAAATTTTTACTTAATATTATAAATTATATCGTGTGTTTTCTTATTCCATAGCCTCCTGGATATAAACTTAAAGTATGATTAAATTATTTTATAAAATTTGAATAATTCCAAAATTAGTAAAAATAAACCAAACAATGTATACATTTTTTAATCAGAAAAAATATGCCCTTTCAACCATAGCAAAGCCAACTATGGTTTCTATTTAAAAAAATGCAAGTTGGTGTTATATCTCAAAAATGTGACCTCCTAAAAAATTACGGGGTACGGCACTGGATTCAAAATAATAATATCTAGAAAAAATGTCTTTGCAGTTTTTTTTGTATCTACATACCCAAGCGAGAAGTTGAGAGTTAGAGAAATGTTACATTTTCCAAAAGCTGGCTATGGCTTTAAAACAAAAGACGATACAAAAATGGCGACGGTACAGCTGAACTCAGAACAAAAAAGTAATACAGTAATGTCGAAACCGCAAACCTCTAGCATTAATAGTTACCGAGATACCCTACAATTACAACGAAAATGGGACACCCTGTATATATAACGTAGTTCACTGTATTTTCTTATTTTGAACAACAATTTTAAGCTTCCTGTATTGCTTCGCCATGCTTACCAGTTTACATATACAGTATCTACATATTTATATATCTGTTTCTTTTAATTCTGGTGTGCTCAGAATAATTTATTTGTATTGTATATTACCTGCTGAGCCTAAAAAAGTCGTCATCATCATCATCATCATTATTATTACTATTATTATAATTTAAGAACTTTAAGCTTGTAATGTGCAACATAAAGTTTTGTAGGCAACTTGTATGTCATTAAACTTTCCTGCACTCGTCTTGTTTATTAGCCTCAATCGCTACACTCACTTGGCCACAAACTACGGCAAGTCCAGGAAAGTTCCTCATTTCTTCTTGCTACGTAAATAGCTATTTCCAGCTTCTGTCGTCGCCAATATGAAACGGTCAAGTGAGCACAAAATTTAGCTCTCATATTAGGAATGTCCTAACCACATCTTAAACCAAATGGGTTGAGAACTCTCCTTCGCAAAAAAAAACCATCATATTTGGCTTATTGTGAGGTCAGCATTTTGCTGGAGTATTTAAAGGTTTAAAAATAATTTGCGATAAGATTATGGTATATTACCCAAACACAAAAATTAAGTGGCATTTTGCCCGTAGCCTTAGATAACATTTTAGGCTTTTAAAATTTTTTTTGCAAGTATATCTACCATATTATGTTATTTCTCTTGCTTCGAAGCTATCTTTTAGTACGTTTCACAAAAAGCGCAACTTCGAGAGTAAGCACTAAGCAGCCTAAAGTACTGAGATAAATGCTACACACCAATGCCCTAGAATCCGATGCTTTCAGCTTTCTGACGTCATAGTCTCAGCGCTAACTTCTGGTCAGTAATCCCGACACGTGTCCCGAACACTTCTGATTGGTTTGAAACGCCCGTGCCTCGGACGAGACTGGAAAACCAACGACACCGTCGGGCTCGGCAGGTTCCCGATGCGTCTTTGTTAGATAAGACCTCTTTGATTTCGTTAGCGTTTACGTGATGAATAGTATGTTGGATTTTAATGGTTGCATAAAGCTGCAAATTTATATTTTGAACAGTATTTTTTTTTATAGAATAGAAAGAATAATACCCAGAGAAGAAGAACAACAGATGTAGTAGTAGTATATTCATTCCGATAATAAGTTCAGTTTTAATGTGAAGAACTTAAATATAATCGTCTCAATAATGGGCTGTTTTCATGATTTTTTTTATTGCATTATCTGAAAGAGCTTATCAAAAACTATAAATAAAACATGTTGTTTTTTCGTTTCGATTCGTAAATTACACAAAAAATTAAAATGAAATTTGAATTTGTTATTGTGACGTAATAAATACGTCTCTGTATGCATCAAGTGGTTAACAAACTTTCGGCAGATTATCTCTCTCATTTCTCATAAAAGTGAGTGCAAAGAAAAATCATAAATAAAGTTCGTATGTGAATTAGGAATTCGTAGTTCATTTGTACTGCTGCCCTTGCGCCTTGCACGCGCGTTTGCGTTTGTTTTGTTGTCGTGCGTGACCTAGTTCAAGAAGATATATCGTGTAAAGTTTTTTAATGTGCCTTCAAGCAAAAACCTATTTTACGTTTTTTGGTTGTGTGGAACGAGCCCATTCTAGAGGGAGATCTACCTTTGTTATACCATAAATTCATCAAAGAACTGTAGGATTCAGGTCACCGAAATAGGTTTGAATGGTGTTACACCAAACAGCATTTATACTAAACAAAAATTTATGGTGACAGATGTACTTTAATGCACAATAAGGTATTAATACAGAGGGTGATTTTTTAAAACAGCGTACTTTTAATTACTGTAAATAATGGAAAAATTAATAAAATTTTTTTGCAGATTTGTTTTGTTTGCAGATTGACAAATTTGAGATGAGCTTTTAATAGATAACATTTAACTCTCTTAGCGGGAAAGACACCTATTCAAAATTTTAAATATACATATAACGTCCCATCTCGTGGTGAAATGTTTTCTATTTTCACTCATTTACGGGGTAGCAGATCAATAAATGCACAAATGCAGTGAAAAGCAAATTGCTCATTAAGTTCAATTTGTTCGTTTTGTAGCAGCAGCGGTGTAAGAAATTGCACGGTTCCAAAACCGACGTGACGTTGAAGGAAATAAAATGTTGGACGAATACGAATTGTTTTATCAACACCATGGCGCCTCGTCGCATTACGCCATTAAGGTGCAAACAACAGGTTCCCACGCTAAATGTTTCAACAAGTGCGACAGGAGATCGAAAACCGTCTTGTACTACTGTACACTTTTCTTGTCATTAATTATCTAAAATATTAAACTGAAAATAATTTTTAATGGTAAATAAAAATAATTCTGAAAATGAAATTTTGACCATCTTATTACGTTATTTTAAAAGCATTTCTTTTAAATTTTGGTCTCTAGTAAATATAAATTTTTATTGTAACAAAAAATATGAATTTTGTTAAATGATTCTAAAATATTTATTTTAATAGGCGATTTGCTTCATTAACCCGTAAACGAGTATAAAATATTTTTAAATGGGTGTCTACCTCGCTAACAAAGTCAGCTATATTCATCAAAAACTTATCTCAAGAGTTGCAGCTAAAAACAAAAGTTAACATAATTATTACTCCCACACTGCTGTTTTCAAAAGCTCACCTGTGTACAGTGTGTACTAATCTAATCCTTATAGTGCTGCAAAATCATCTTTCGGCTTTGTCAATGGGAAAAAGCAGAATTAGAACAAGACATATACTTTTGCAATATGTTTCACTTTCTTTTGTTCCCTTTTTATAACTAACTTATAACTAACTTGTTTATTTTCTTTACATGTACGTGCGTTGATTTTTGTTCTTTTGTGTAGCTAGGTATTGCCATTGTTATTTGATTTCATTAAGACATTCTTCTGTTTTTAGGCTTTTTTGTATACAAACCCAATAAACGGCTTATTATTATTATTATTATTATTATTATTATTATTATTATTATTATTATTATTTCTTTGAATAGGTAGATATCAGTTGTATGTATTATCAAATAGTTGGAACAGGGCTGAAACAGTTAAAATTATGCAACGGCCATTTCTGGATAGAAATGCTAAAATATCTTATTTTCAGGTTAATTTTCAAATACCACAATACAACGTGTATTTCCACCGATTATGTATTGCATTACGTATATGAATAGGTACGGTTTACATGCCTATTATCTGATCATGCACGGCATTCTATTTGACGAGCAGTATAACAACAAAACAAGCACTAATAAGTGCATAAGGTACTTCACATTGGTCTAAGACTCGCCTGTGACAAATGTGTATAATTTAGCTGCTCGGTTGTCTTACTTAATATGGAAATGTTTACTTTACTCTATCAACTATATCGGGTGATATAAAAAATGGAATTTGTGCAGCATATCAGCAAGTTTTGTTAGATATGCTCGCTAATGATGTGAATATAAATTTTAAGGACGAGTTTAATCCTGTTTTTAAAAAAAATTCGATCATTTTGAACAATTGGCTAGATATGTTAACATCCTAGGAACACCTCCAGCTAAAACTGTAATGAATAACATACACAAAGCAAAGCGTTTAAGAAGTATCAAATGGGAACCGTACATGTATAAATGTTACGCAMAATTAATTAATTAACATCTAATAAATTTTAATTTATTTTATTATATAATTTTAAATTAAAATAAGTTTTAATAATGCCAAACTTCGGTATATAATATAAAATGGGCCACTATGACATTTCTCTTTTTAATGGGAACAATATTGCTCATTCGTGTTAACTTTTCAGGTTTACGTGTTAATGTTTTGATTGTGCTTGTGGCTGTAAAAAGACCACTGTCCAACTTAAATCTTAATTTAGTATAATCGAAGAGTTTAGCAAAAGCTTTCAACAAGTTTTCGTTACCAAGGACCTGGCGACTCCACTGGCAGTCAGACATATACACATATTTATCGACACACCCACTCTAGTCGTAATAATAGTCTAATAATGTTCTATGTGGAGTAGCACTTATTGGTGGAGAGTGTGCAGTAGTTTGTCAATAATCATCAGAATTTGGTAAACGACAGAAAGTTGTTCTTTTTCAATATTGTTAACTATAGATTTATTTACATCCAAATAATGTTTAAATAAAATAAGTCAAAATCATTTGAATTATGAGTCATTATTAGGTGTATGCGATCTCAAAAATTTTGTTTCGAACTTGCAAGCGGAAAGTTAGTTTACTCAGCAGGAGAAGATACCGCGATATCGTACGTTTACTACCCCTTTCTGTCATTTTCAATGGAATTGCTCCAAGTTGGCCCAAGTGTATTCCCTCTAAAAACTCTGACTAATGCAATTACGTTTGCGTCTAGCTCTTCTGATTCAGTAATAAGTAGTTAGTATCGCTTTAATTAAAGGATGAATGCAAGAATTACGTTTGACATTAAAATGCAATGTTTATAAACGCAAGAACATGATTTAATGGACGCTTTTGTAAATACCTTTACGCTTTATTTTACAATTTTATGCTAACCTAAGCGAATATGTTTTTCTGGGGTTACTTCTAGCAATTATTAAGACATAGCTAACATTTTCTTCAATTTCAGTGCTACGACAACCTCTATCATAAAGTCAAAGCGCTTTCTTAGCTACCACTTATCCTCGTAAGTTTATCGGATAAAATCTAAAAATCTTCAACTGAATGCTCAAAGCGTAATAAATGAAATAGTCCTTTTCCCAAAACTTGCCTGGCCGTCTCTCGATAAAATTTGGTCTTTACACGTTTATTGGATCCAAAAGCTCACACTCCATGTCCCGCTGTTATTATAGTGTTTTTGATAGCACACGTGCAGGGGAACGGCCAGACGTTTCAAGTCACAATAAAACTTGACGCAGGAAATTGAAATGGTCGTTATCGTAGCCGAATTCCGTAGTATCGCAGGCTTCAAGGGGACGATTTTGTTCCAAGATAGAGTGAATTAGGGTTGGACATGGAGACAATAAAGCCAGCAGCTTACACAAAAAGTACAAATGGTGCTGGAGGGACGTGTTTTGTTGTGGATCTCTTCGCACATCCAAAATAGGTAGTGCCAGTATCGTGCCATGAAATAGCGGTTATATATGTAGGTACGCAGTAGAATGAACATAAATAAGTTGATATAAAATAAATATTAAAGATCATGTTATTACTCAACCGTCATCTTTAAAATCTATTTATATACAGGATGTTTCATTAGTGTGGCATTCTTACATTGCATAAAAAAGTTATCAAGTCACTTATGATTTGTTGACGAATAAGCTGACATGAAATGGGGGTGTGATTTATTGCACAGCACTTATATAATCTCAATGTCATGTTAAACCTAGTCCAGAGTAAAGGAATTCACCAGAAAGTTCTTGCTGCTCTGCATCGAATCCAGTCCCCGAATTCGATTTATTTTTGTTTTCGTAAACGGCTTTTCTTTTTAAAATTGGGTTGCATATTTGCTCAGTTTGATCATAAGCGACTTGACGACTTTTTTTTTGAGGAAGGCCCGTTTTCTTGTCGACAATGAATTACCTATTCCGGTTAAGTTCACCAAACAACATACATACAAACATACCTACTAAATATATCGAATACCTGAAAAAGTTAACATAAACTAGGACAAGAACAATTCTATTCATATGTGTCATAAGCGATATTTCTGATCAATAATTCTTTTACGCGTTAATTACTGAATTTTCGTAAATTATTATTTTTTTTAATAGAACGGTGAATTCTTATTAACAAACGTAGAAAATATTGTTTTTGGATTTTGTTAGAGCATGTGATTTGGAGGTGTTTTATTACTGGCGCCTACTTAAAAAAAATATGTTAATGGTGACACTAATGTACATTCTTAGCAAAAGATGCTTCAGGAGTTATACAAGAGGCTTCTCTCAATGTCAGATGGAGAATGTGATAGGAGTATGATGGTAACCTTGCAGTGCAGTTTGTTCTTGTATTTTTTTCTGCCCAACGAATCACATAAAGATGCTAAGGAATAATGATGCTCTGACGGGACACTTTGTACATAAAGTCTCGAAAAACATGCAATGTACTCGTAAGACCACAACTTCCTTGGCTCAAAATATTTTTTTTCGTACATCTACTTTAGTATTTGGTTGCATGCCTAAATAACAAGCTAACAAATATTAGAGTTAGGTTTTAAAGCATTATCTATCTGTCAGATATAAATAACTCTCGAATTTGTAGCTAAGTTTATATTATTTTAGTGAACTGTTAGGTACGTGCACGGGTTCGAATAATTCGGGTTTCAAAGACTGTAAACACTTTACAATACTTGGTCCACCTTGTTGCTTACTTCACAGTTTTTCAGGTTAGACTTCTCGCCCTTGCGTTTACGTTATCTCTTTACCGACTGACAAACCTTTCTGTAGTCTGGTGCAGGTACTGCACACTCTTATAAGGTAACCGTAAACTGTAACCAACAATCCACAAAACAGTATGTACCCCACATTCATAGATAGCACACTGTGCGTAGTACATGAAACAATGCTAACGCGCGCAGACGGGTTTACGTCTAAACAATATAAAATTAAAAATAACAAAGGGTGTGGTCACAGCTTAAAGAAAACTTACCAGATGCGAAACTATTGCCGGCTTTTTTGATCTTTCGCAAAGGGTTTCGTTGACCTTGAGGTAGTAATCCCTTTAAATGGGTGTGTTGTAAAGTGGCGCCAATTTTTAATTAAGAACGACCAACACTATGTAACGAAAATCGTATACTCAAAAGTATGCTTTTATAAAAAGGAATCAAGTATCACAAGCAGTAGGTATATTTCAAGTCTTCGACTATTAAAAGCGTTTATTTTCTGGAAACAAATTGATTACAAAAGTAATTTCCCATTGCTTATTATTCATTTTTAACAATAATGAATATACAGCAAATAATAAAAAATATTTTTGTGGAAAAATTTCAATTCCAACAATCTGATTAGTGCGTCTAATTATTATCACAGAATGGGACATCTTTATCACTAAATGTAATTATTTAAGTGTCCAACATAACCCTACTTTTATAATGCAATATTAACTATTACCTTGTCTGTCATTAAATTAGGTGAATAAACAATATTGAAGATCCTAGTAACCTAATAACTTACTTCATAAATTCACAAGTGCACTTACTAAAGAAAATTTTCTATCGTAAACGCACAAAACAAAACCTAAAATGTGAGATGACCACGTGTCGCGTATTCTGGTATGGTTTCGGTTTCAGGGAACGCACGTACCGCAGATAGAGCATTATCCTAAATTCCGAAACCTTGCCAAAAACTAGTTTCATAAGGCGTCATTTCTGCAGCAAAGATCCTCATCAAACGAGCTTTTTTAATAAAATGTCTATTCTGCGTGGTTTGATACAAATAGATAATTTAGGGAATTTTAACTGCCATTCTTAAGTTGGCTAAGTGTCAATTTTGACAAGACCATTACAGTTACGATGTTACAAGTTGAAACTACACTTAAAGGATAAAAATCTTTGTCATCTGTCATGCTACAAAAATGCCCTTTTAGAAAGAGGGATGGAAAGAGATTTCGAATCTCAGCAATAGATGGCGAGATATGATTTTTAGCTCCTTTTTATTATCTCATTCAGAGTGAAATACATAATAATGATCATGCAATATGAGGATTGTGACATAGGAATATCTTTATATATAGAATTCTACTGTACGTGTGTATGTCACTGAACTCCTCCTAAACGGTTGGACCGATTTGAATGAATTTTTTTGTATGCGTTTGGGTGGCGCCCTCGATGGTTTAGATTCACAAATCAGCCCGGCAGATGGCGCTGCAGTCGATATCTAGGTTATTTATCTATACTGCAACTAAACGGCTGGATCGACTTAAATTTGTGTATGCATTCATTCATTCATTCATTTTGTGTATGTATTCATATGGTATATCATGCAGGACAATGTCTGTAGGGTCCGCTAGTGTTAAATATACTTTCAATATGCTCTGAACAGCACGGATACATTAGGTGCTCTATTTTTCAAATAGTACAATAAGTACTGTTTTAGAAGTTTCATTTATCTTTTAAGTGTTTTTGAACTAACCATAGTTTGAGTTTTGTTAAATTCGCTGTTTAGCATCCTATTTGGCGAATTTAATTGTTATATTACGATAAGCATTGTCATTACACGGTAATTTTATACATATATGTATTTGTAAGTTTATAATAACTTGAAATGAAAATAGAACCCAAGGTTTACCCAGTAAAAAGGAATTTGTGCTTAACTTATTCACCAGCTATTGGCAATCCGTATAAGCTGAATTCACCGGCAAAAACAGGGCTCTACCGAATGGTTTGTTCGGTTACCCTTAGTAGAGTTATTATTCGTACCTCAGAGTTATTTTCTGATTCAAGCAATTGAAAATAAAAAGTTTCGTTTCGTAATGGCTTCATTAAGAACGTGAAAGAGAAAAAGTATACTTAAATAAAGTTGACGTCAAGCTTAGATTTATGTGGCTTAGTTTTCAGATTTCGTCTATGAGTTTGCTGGCAACAGTTTTTTTTCGCAAATTTAAAAAATGTGCAATAGACATAAACGTCAAAAGAAGTGACATCTGTCTTTGTATTACTTAGAGTTTCTGACTTATCGGCTGCATCTAACGGGTTATTAATGTAGTTTATGTAAGACATTCACAGATGGCGCTGTAATTCATTCCATGAAATTTATTGAGTGACCATTCTTGTTTACTTATATTCCGGAACCATATTTCGTCGATAGCTGATATTCTTTGGTCGATAGCTAAAATAAAACGTCATTATCAGTCTCGACGTCTGTTAGCTCGGTTGTCTAATCTACAGGCGCTGGTTTGGCCCACATAAAAGTATGACTGCTTTTTGCTTTTTCAGTCATGCATGCCCGCATATAAGTACTGTCATATACCTACTGTGGTCAGGTATATTTGTTGTGAAAATACACACGGATAGTGAATAATTGTGACAATGTATACGAGCAGTGAAATACCTGTTGCGACATTTGCTAATATTGCAACAAGATTTACAAATATTAGTAGGTTGTAAAAAGTATCGCGTGAGAAGTTTGCCAAGAGTAAGAACTAGACCGGTAGCTACATTCTTTAATAGTTGCATGAACCAATTGCTCATGAAAAGCATGTAGGTCTAGCTTTCTGCCAGTTTATACAATATCAAACAATAATTTTGTTTGCATAATGACCTTGTTTTACAAATACAAGCTGAAAACATTTGTGTGCACAAAAATCCACATCCAACGAAAATATTTAATTCCAGCTTCAATTCAGAGCTATGGTTTCAAATTATCGATTTCATTATTTGCATTATTTTTTATTTAACCGCCATAGATGGTTATACGTTATTATATTATATCGCTGAAGCATATGTGGAATGCAACTCGTTTAATTTGTTTCACATAAAACTCAACACGCGTGTTATAGTTGGCAATTTGTCAAAAGCTAAATGGTCTTATTCATGTTCTGTGATCTTATTCACGACGTAATGCCTCAGCGCGAAAGCAATAAGAACAGGACAGTTCGTGGTCACTCCTCGCCAATGTGCGAGCTAGAGTAGTGGAATACCGAACGAAATTACGCCAGTGTTCCATCGTGATTAAGTATAATTGCCAATTAAGGAGTTGATTAAACATGTAAATGCGTGCTTGTACTATGTTAACCGCTACGTAGTCCGCCTTCACATCAAATAATGGGAACTACAGAATGCACGCAATTAGGGATGCGAAAATAACACAAAAACTACGAGCATTCCCCGATTGCTCCGCAAATAAAAGTATCCACACGCGATCTGGGAAAGCAGAAGTTTGTTTTACGGAAAAAAGAGAAAAAACAAATTTGTTGAGGATTGTAATGGATGTTGTTTTAATCAGTAGTTGAAAAGTTTTAATGGAATTGCAACGCAGTACAAGAGTGCGTTATATTTAAAGTTTTTCTACATTTGTAACCAAGTGACCAATTAATTAGGATCTCATAAGGAAACGCGTATAGTTTTTAAGCCATTGAATAACTACAAAATATGATATAGTATAACGGGTATAATCATTGACTTGAACTAGTTTTCTTATTACAAAAAAAGTTCACAAACTTACATTCTTATAACAGCAAATTTTGTAATTTCTCAGGTACAGATAATGTACACCTTTAACTCCTTGAAGTATTAGTTGGCGTTATGGATATTCATCTACGTCAACCACGTTACTTTGACAATAATAATAGTCAATCGTCGCCGTCGGTTGTTCGAATATAAAAAAAAAACAATTACAAACCGTACAAAGTACGCCTTCTCCACGAGTTAAATGAAGACGATCGTGACGATAGAATGCAATTTGTAATAATCCATATTTTGCAAACGACATTTTATTTTCTAACGAAGCCAGTTTTCACCTAAATGGATTTGTATATAGACATAACCGCCGCTACTGGTCTAGTGAAGGTCCTCACTGGATAGTGGAATAGCATTATACAGTATCGTCAGGAATTAAATGTGTGGGCTGGCATTATTCGGCAACACATACTTTATAAATGGAAATGTAACACCAGCTATATCTGCCTACAACGATGGAGATCGACGAGGGATGCCAAACCGTAATGTGTGGTTTCAACAAGACGGTCAAATTTTGAAGTAAATACTTGCCTGTATCTGGATAACATTTTCCCAGGTCGATGGACAGTACGTTTGTTGGTATTTTAAAAAGTCAGTTATACAAATAAGAATAACGAAATTTTCAAGAGCTGGTAGCCATAACCAGACACAAAATTAAAAAAATATTGCCTAATTAGCTGCAATTGGTTATGGCCAAGTTGCAGATCTTGAGTTTGAAGTTTTGAGGGAAAGGCTTGTTTAAGGATATAAAGTATTAGGAGCGTCAGAACTATAACTAAATGAATAAAAAAACTTTTCTGGTATCACAAACGATTATTTGCTACCACCCTTCATATGCAAGAGGACGCCTTTGGAGGGTATCACTTTGGGGTCTCCCGAGAACCCATCAGATTCCTATAGGAGGACAGGAGCGGCTTTTCGAATAATAAACTAGGCTTTCGGAAACATGAATGATGAAATTCTGTTAAGAATCTTGTAATTTAATTACCCGGTCAAACTTTTTTGTTGCAAATTTAATTGACTTTAAAAATGAATAATACATTCGTTGCCATAAAACGAGTCATTCTGGGTTAAAATTGATGAAAATTGAAAAAACGTCGAAATTTTCAAGGTTATTGCCTTGATTTCTGACAATGACGCGGTCGTTTGCGAGGGTTGAAATTGGATTTAGCATTTCATTTACATCAAAAACACTACACAAAAAAAACAAAAATTCTGACTTGATCGTTTGTTCTACGTCCAAGTAAAAACATGTTTTATACCAAACCAAAATTCCAAAAATTACCACATTTATATAACCATAACGAACACAAAGCACGGCTGTTGTTTGACATTATGAATAACATAACAAGTTACATCGGTCTGTGGCCGGCCTACTCTGTTAGTTGTTAGTTAGATAAAAGTAGCGTCTAGCAATCCAAAGTGGCTGCAGAACACACATTGTGCTCTGAATGCTGACTGATGCAATAAAAACGATCTATACGTCAGTATTCTATAAAGGGACCCGGAGCACGTACCCTGAATAATGGTACCAATTAGTGCTGGCCCTTCTTGGGTTTAATACACCTATTGCAAGCMTTTSCCGTGACGTACCTGTAGTGCTTAAGTTCTATRTAGGCATTCACCACTCCCTGAAAGAATTTTTTGGAGCTGACCATCTTCTGGTAATAAACGTACAGAGTTCCCTTCATTTCATGTTGTAACCACTTGGACAACCCGTATGAGCCTGCAGCCACCTGGACAAAATGCATACTCCTAAAGAATTGGAGCGCATCGCCTTTCTAAAGGAACCACCTGGCTTAAGTTGTAATCGAATAGTATCCAGCTGGAGCAGATCTCCCGGACATCATATCCAAATGACCAGGACCATGGCGTAAGGCCCATTTTAGAACATTGTCATTTAATTAACGCACTGAAAGGGACTTTGTGCCTTACTAGGATGGAATCTGACGAAAAACTGGATCTTTTAGATTTTCCCTGCAGGCGATTGCAACCGAGAAATTGTTACACCTTCCACGTTACATTCTTACATTACCGATTTCTTTAACATTTTGAAGGTTACAGCTGTTTTCTACTTACTCTAAATATCATGTAATTATTACAGGTTTATTTAAACATAATTATCAAAGTCACTTGTCGAATACAATACTGTTCAGAAGATCTAACTGTTAGTTATATAGCTACGCTCCACAATCATATGTACAAATCAATAGATTTTTGGGCACACCCTGTACAATTGATACCTATAGATAATCCATATAACGCAACGAATAAAAACACGCCTATCTGGTAAGAAAAACCTGAAAAGTGACACGACCTAGTAAAATTTTAGTTGGGAAATTTAATTTAGCAACCCAAGTTTCTCAGTTGGCATCGCTTAAGGCAAATGTGCTTAAACGATACACATACCTAAAAAATTCTAAAAAAGTTTAGAATCTGTTATAGCTTGTTTTCATACTAAACTAGGTCGGGTCGTGTGCAACAATTGCATTTATGGAACTCAAACTAATATACTCCTGATTTTTTTTTTCAGAGCATTACGTACTGCTTTGCTTGTAGAAGCACTAAGTAAATACGCATTGTATAAACGTGACACGTTCATTTAATTGTACATCGAAAACGCTACATGACGTAAAATTATCGTGTTCTCGTAGAAAGTACCGGAAAATCAATAAGATAGCTGTTGCGTGCCTCACTGTGTCGTAGACTTCGTGCGTTGCGTGAGCAAATACAAAAATAAAAATATTACAATAATAACATAGTAAAAGATTCCTGTATGCTGATAAAAGAAGCTTCGATATTAGATTACCGTAATTTTCTGTCATAATTTTAGAATTGATATTATATTACTTTTCAGTTAGCAAACGATTTATCAACGTCAGTTAACATGCGATCTACCAATTCAGGCGGCTCAGTCAGATATTGGGGATTATTTTTATTTATTTATATTAAAATATTATTTTTTAATATTGCATACCATATTATCCACTTAACTGTAATTTCAAGGTGTGAGTAAGTATTTAATACTGCTAAATAAATAATATTAAAAAGACTACTTAAACTGGGACTCATACCTTATTTGTTATTCGTATTACAGCCTCCACATTGCAGATTCGAATACTGTTTTACATTTAAGTACATGTGTCTACTACTACTTTAGTATTTTTTAAAGCAACAAATTTGAGTTGAGTTTAAAAATTGCAGAACGGTAAATGCATTTGCGCCAAAATACGTTGCTGGCACAGAAGAAAAAATACGTTGCATGAAAATTTTTTGTTATTTGAAACGCGCGCTCTAGGTAAGGCGCATCTTCACTGTTTCAAAATTATACGGTTAGTTCCCCTTAAATGGCAGCTGCAGTTCCATTTTGTTTGAATTTATGAACACAGTGTGCGTACATAAACGGTGCTAGCGTTGGCGCTTTTATGTGCATGACCAGACATTCTGAACACGTGCTGCTGAAAAGTACATTTCGGCGCACCAAATGAGCGGAGGTGATTGCATTTTTACATCACACACAGGGTTTGTTTTTCGAACGTTTAAAATCTATTTCTACGTAACCTAAACAGCAATGTAACGGTGATTTTACATATCGCCTGGTAAGTGTGTGAACAAAATATACAGAAGAGGAAGGACATATTTAGCTCGGTGGTACATGTAAATATGAGACAATATTCAATTCCATTAGTTATTGTTATAGACCTTATAAAATGTAATGAGAAATTTAAACCTGAATACTGTTATGTGAAAATTTGATGAAATGTCAGTTAATTATTTTTGCAATGTTTAGTTGCTATATTTCATAACTATTTCATAATATGTATGTATATATAAAAAAGACTTTTGATTTACTTAATTTTACTTAAAGTATTAGTGTTAGGGAAATGCAGCTACCAAGAAAAATGTCAATAATAAATTTATAATACCATAGTTTTTTCTTTCAGGGCAGTATCTATTTTCTGAAACAACAAGGAATACATGGAGTGACTTCCATAAATGTTAAGTGTATTTCAGTTCTTTAACATATACTTGGCATGCATTTTTATATTGTGCATAACAGTCATTTACTAAAAAAAACACACCCGTATTAAAACTTTAAAAAGTCCTTTAAGAGCCGCATGTTATGTAGTTGTAATTGAAGCAACGATGAGACACAAAGTATATCCATTTTTATTTCACTCTTCCGAATTTTTCTATCGGCCTGATTTGACAGTATAATTAAAGCAACTTTTTAGAGCCATATCACCTGTAAAAACAAGTATAATTGATGTTATTATCGAACTGGACTATTATACCCTCCACATATTATATGTTATTACATTAGTTTTTCTACGTGTTTTCTTAACAGGTAGCCTTGTGCGAGAACATTATAATATAATATTACAAATAGTCCATATTTATATAGTTATAAACGCAATACAGCAAGCTACGTCGATTTCCCTGGATGACGAAAACCAGGCCGTCATTGATAAAATCTCCTGTTAGACCAGAAAATATAAATCGTATCTGATAGAGTTTTCGGATAGCGTATTTACTTGAACTTGAAAAATTATTATTTAATAGTAAATCGATGATTTCTGATAGGCAGGAAAAGAAACCCTGACTGGATATTTTTAGTGATCTCATTTAGTTTTGTTTAGGCAGCTGGCAACACCGTGCTAAAGAAGTAATAATGCTAATCAGTTATTTGAAATAAATTAACCAGTAGGCTTTTCATTGGTCGAGGAGCGCCATATTTGTCACTCTGTTGATGTTGAAATTTAATTTTTGCGATGCCGATTATTCTGTCTAGTTGAAGGATGGTGCTTTAGCAGTTATGAAACCAAAATGTTCTTCAACAGTCACATTGTTGTGTAGGATATAGGCGTAGCTTCGTTTTAAAATAATTCTTTCCAGAATTTATGCCATGGTTGGTATTAAGGATATCGGTCTGTAGGTTAATGAACAGCTCAGGGGTTTACTGGGCTTCGGCATAGGAATATAATTGCTTTCGTACATGTATCCAGAAAGATTTTATTTGTTAAGCACGCCCGGTAGATATAGTATAACTGGGCAATCATTTTCCTCGGAAGCTTCTTAAAAACGATTGCCATGATTCTGTTGTCTCCTGGTGGCTTTGGTGTCTTACATGTTTTTCACGACTTCCCTCATTTGTTGTAGTTAAGTGTTCTAAGTACCTGGCGTTTGTGTGTCTTCATTTGTAAAATTTTGGTATTCTGTGTTAACTTGCGCTTCAAATTCCACATCTAATAGATTTCTTGTTATTTCCTTGACATGAACGTATTTGCTTTCTTGGTACATACCATATGTTATCGTCTATGAGTCGGTATTCAAATATGAAATATTAGAATATTGGAAATATGACAATGTTATACCTTCGTACACGTACCGCAAACAAGACATGTAGACATGCGCCAATCGCTCTATATTCGGTACGTATAAGATACACGCGGACTGAATACGGTACGATTCTTACGCTTCTTTCAAAACTTGTTAACACTGCATGATAATTACGTCGCAGTTTCTCATCCTGACTCATCTCCGTCTTGTAAATTTACATTTGCGTACACCACGTTACCCCGTTGATATAATTTACTTCTGCGACGGTCGACGAACCTCCGGCTTCCCGAGAGACCGCCGTTTGCAAAGCGTGCTGTGCCTATATACATAACTAATGTCTGCGGTTAWCGTAGGTGTGCATTACTGGTTTTCATAAATTTTGTAGCCGGCCACTACGGCCCTGAGATGGATGACTGCGTCATTTCATACACCTGGGTGTTGAGCGGGTTATGTGGGCCTGATGAACTGTTGATTAAGGGCAACTTCATCGTCGACCGAAAGTGGTTTTTGCGAGTGCACGGAAATTGCCGGTTAGTAGCGGGTTCTCGCTATTTTGCCGCTTATGTGTTAGAAGAATTGTAGTGTCTTTCTCGTTCATACTTGTTCGAGTAAACCAAAGATTTTTTGCTACGGCAGATCCATCCAATTATTTTTCTCATACCTATCACGGACCTAGAGGACTAATATACGTAGGAATCCCTATGTACAGGTACAGGCATGTGGAAGAAGGCAGATCTATTATACTTACTAAACGAAATGATAAGCAAATATAAATTGTTTTTACGTTATTTATTTAACAACTAAGATCATTCACTTAGAAAATTTATAATAAGGAAACCAATAACCTTTACTGACAGACAGCTAACTGACATTGTGTGCCTAGTCAGTTTCTAGTGCTGTCTTAAAAATAGAAAATTATTATAGTTAAAAAATTTGGTCATATACAAACTTAATATGTGATATATCGCGTGTCGATAAAGTACAGAATGAAAATTAAGGCTTTTTTTGTAAACATATGAAAAGAAAACGCTCAAATAGGTAATTTAAGGTTTAAAAAGAGCTTTATTGATTGAAACAGACCTGTCCATGACGTCATCAAACGTTATATGATATGTATATTTTGTGTCATTTGAGCCCTTATTATTTAAGGAATTCAACCATTACGTCATTTAATATAACAAACAATCAAAGTGAGCATGGAAGAATGGTTATTCTACACGTGCATAAAATGGCGTCCAAAGAATTACATAGAGAAGTAGACAAGGAAATGTTCAAAATTTGAAATTTACAAATTGATACATTAATCGATTCATATGATTAGTGCTTTAAACCGTTATTTATGGCACCGGTTTTCGTTCCGGTCCAAATAAAAAAATAAATAACTGTTTTCGGTTTTATGTTCGATAACAATTGCAAATGTTAAATTTTTAAACTACTTTTATTTGAGTAAAACATTTTGTTTCATACTTACATACGCATACATTTTCTCTTTCTTTTGTAATCAGCAAGAAGATAACCAATTAAGCGTTGTCAATAACTATGCAAAATACCCCGCCAAAATGACAAGCTGAAGAGATGAAGACCACAGGGGCGAGCTCAGCAGTGGAACGCAGCACATGTTGGAAACTTGGCCCTGGAACATGCATGAACAGAACCGAATAAACCGATATTTTTTTCGGTTCAGCTTCAGTTTTCGATCTGACAAAAATAATGATTTTTTTCAGATTTTTGGTTCAGTTCCGGTTCAGAGTCCTGCATATAGCACCTCAAAGAATCATTCAAGGGAGTAGCGACTAAGTGTCTGTCAGTAAGCCTTGCTGAATATATTGAATTAACGAATATATCAAAAATGTCGACTAATGTAAATAGATAGAACGTTCGTCATATGTAGATTACAGTGAAACTGAAAGAATCCAGAATCTACAGATGCTGGAATCTGAACAGGGTATGTCTACTGTTACTAGTAAATTTTTTAATTAATTCAAGGTAAATAAAGTCCAGCAAAATTTATTTAGATTATAATATTTGTTTTGTCTGCTTTTCTATGTAATCTTTTTGAGCGTCATTTTATGCAGATGTCAAATAACCACATTTCCAATTCTGTCCGTTTTGATTGTATTTTATACCAAATGACAAATCAATTTTCGATTCCACGAAAATATCGATTGGAGTCGATTAATAGCGCACTTAGTACTAGTTTGGAATCGTCTCAACTGATTTAAAACGATCAAAATAATTTAGAGTTAATTTATATCGTTTAAAATCGATTGAGATCATTTAGAATCGACTCAACTCGATTCCAATCGCTATGTTTATGGAACAGAAAATACAATAATTTGTCAATATTTGTTACCCTATCCAAATAAGTAATATACACGATTGCGGCTCTATATTTTTAGTTCCTGGCCATAATCTACTGCTTGTTCTTATAAAAATGTTTTTATGCTAAAACGCAATAGTAGAAGAATAGTAGAATGTAAAAATTCTAAGTAGTTTAGAAGATTGAACCTTCGCAAGCACATTCTTTTGTTGCAAGCAACTCAACACAAACAATCATTTTAAGTAATTAAGTAATATTTCACTTTGAAAATACTGTAGAAAACAGCATTGTGTATAGATAAACATAAACCTAGAAATATTTAGTTTTTTAATAGTGTTTATCGCAGTACTGCCCAAAACGCCTCATATTCAATATTACTTTGTATTTTACCTTTATTTCTATTCCTTGTTACATAAACGAAATACTACTTTGTTAATTAAGTTAATTAGACAAATGTCTACAAACAAAAATTTGTTTAGATTCCATGGTGACTTACTAAAATAGGTTGTACAAGTTTGTATATAGATATAAAGAACACTATTAAATACTAAAAATTTTAAGGAATTCGACAAGTAAAGAAGCTAAGGTAATTAGAAAAAAATTGCATTTAGTTTTAGCCATAATAAACTCGTCTTACATTTTTCACCCAAAATCGACGTCATAGTGCTTTATCTACATTTTCTAGGCGTGTGATATAGAAAATTATACTTTACACTTAAACGCCCATCACCGGTTTTAAGTCAACCGTTTTTAAAAGTTGAAGGTTCAAATGAAATAATAAGTTTATTCATAAGCAAAGTATGTGTGAAAGTGAAACAATCTTTAAATTCAACAGTCTTATAAACAAAGCAAGGAATAATATGGCACTTGAATATGTAAAAATATGTAAAAATTGTCAAAATGTGCAACAATTTCCTCTAATTTAGCATTTCAAACAAGTTTTCAGCAACGTTTATTTGCCGTATGTCGACATAGCACCCAAGGGCAACCGCTAGATCCGTGGGTAAGGTATTACGTCGAATTCAGACTAACTGTACCTTATCCATAAAAATAAGGGACTTATATAGTCCCTGCAGCATTTTAAGAAATATCAACTAAATCTGTAAATCTCCTTAACAATGGGACTTCACTTACCCACTTAAAACCAATGTGCCATAATAAAAGCATTGAGCGATAATTACTTAATCACTGCAAACTACCTAATTTCTTAAATTGTACAATGAAGAATGAGGACATCAAAAATATCTATAACTAAGGCAAAAAATTAGCAAGCCTTAAAACGTTGCAAATTAAATGAATACTAGTTTAATTTAAATTAAATGTTATTTTGAATATAGAATATTCTCTTTACAATTATTCTTCCTATATCTGTAAATATTTTCCCACGGGAGTAACGAAATAATTTTAACACTTTTTTGAACCGTTGTTTATTCTATATACCTACGTTTGTTTAATTTTGTGGTACTTAATAATATTTGCAAAAAATAGTAAAATGTTGTTCCTTACTTCCAGACATTATACATATAAGTTCTTAAACATTCAGCTACGTAGCCTTCCGAATCGCAACACGTGTTTCAAGAGAAGAGAACTGCTAAACGTGCAGCACCTTAATTGGGTTTACAAAATGGCGCCTTTCGTTCTGACAGAAATGCCTATCAAGAATGTTTCCAAAATTAAATCCTACCATAGTTTGCATGCACATAGAATTATTAGGCAACTAACAAAATTAAATTCGAAGAACTTTCAGGATTACATTTCGGCAAGCAGAAACATGAGCTAGAGCACGCCTTCCGGAGGACAATCCCTGTATTTCACCAGCGCAAACCATTTTAATGATCATAATTTAATTTTTGCACGAGTAGTTCGCGTGCCGCCGGCCACATTTAAAACAGAAGAAAAGCGGGTCTGCCAAGCGACCTGAAACGAAAGCAGTAAATTCCGCACCCACATCTTGCTGCATAAAGCATTTTTATGTCTTGCTTTTATAAGCTGAACGGAGTTGTCTTGCGTGTTTTATGTTCGGAATGTGTCGTTTTATGCTGTAAAAAGTCAGATTGCTMCGCATCGCAAGGTGTGACCGAAGGTGGTTTATTTCGTACAGTGACAGTTTATTTGGAAATATCGACTGTCGGAGATTTAGTGGGTGAGGTCGCGGATCGTGAGCTGTGGAAAAAAAAACACCGTACAATAGTGAGTCTGAATTTTCCGAAGGCTAGAAGGTAGAGAAGTAAAAGCCGCCAGCGTCTTTTTAAGCTACAAATTATGTGGAACAAGGTTTTCATCTTGTTTACATCCAAGAACAATTACCATGTTTTAAGTGGTGTAGTCGGTTATATCCAAAAATAAATTCTGTATATATAAAGTTTACCCAAAGATACGTAGGCAGTGTTCCAAATGAGATAGTTAATCGTGTCAGTTCCTCCCATATCAACTTTATCAAATTAAAATTGCAGTGATAAGGGGGAAGACGAACAACTTTTGCTAATTTTTCAAAACAACAATTGCCTTTTGTGTATGTTTTCTTTTTTAGTTAAACTGTATGAAATTGTTTCTATTTGTGCCGAATGGTAGATGCATTGTTCATCAGGATTACGCTGCACTATGTTTGAAATTGAAGAATCCAGTCCTGACAAACTTCAAACCTGTCGACGATAATGATGGTTAAGGTCTTACGATAGGGAGGTACTAATAAACTTATTAAAGTATCAAAACTGTAAAAGGTGATAAAAACAGTATACCTTTGGGCAAACTTTATGTATTCAATGACTGTGTCTAGGGCCTACAAGCCATTAGCTCAAAGGCAATTAGTCGTTGTAGCTAACTTGCATCTTTGATTTACCCGCAAGTTTGAAGTAGAGACGTATTTCTTAAACATGTGGAAGTAGTTGCTTTCGGCTTCCATTGGGATTTTTTTATCAGAATGTTGCAAATTAAAGTGATTTAAGAAGGCTGTCAAAGTGTCACTGACCTGAGGCCAAATAACGTTGACTTAACGACGAAGCTAGGTCTTAGGTTTAAGATCTGATGATTCCTAGGCTGAGTTCAAAAACTTCCATGAATACGTGAGCTATGACGGGAGAACCCACAGGTGAGCCAGAAATTTGCTGGTAGAATTGACCATGAAAGTGAAATACATGGAAGAGAGAAATTATTCTACAAAATCTGCGAAAATATCGTGCGTATTGCCCCGGAATAGTGTTTGATGGATGGTTGTCATGGAATCTTGAATTAGAACTTTTGTAAATAATGAAGGAACATCGATGCAAACTAGAATGTCCCCTCGGTCGAAAGTGAGTTCTGACAGAATATTTACAAAGTGCTTTGAGAATATGTGAATATGTTTTTCCCCTGTAGTTCTTCAGAAGACTGGTAATGCTCTAGCTGGGCAAGGCAATCGTGCTGAGGATGCCTCTAAGTAGAATTTACTTTTTATGAATTTTTGGAATACCGTATAAAAAACTTTTTTGGATGTCGTTAGGAGTTTCTGGTATCTTTAGCATTAAATTAGGTTTTTTTTCTATTCGCGAAGTAAGGTCATGAGAAATGAGAGTGTATGACCTGTCTTGTAAAATGTTGATCTTTTCGACACTCTGGAAATCGAAAGAAACAGTTCTTTCCCATTTCTCGATGTGCTTTTCATTCGCGTACTGGAAGATCACTTGGGCGGCTCTCGTAAACTCATCCACACAGATCGGCATTTACATAAGACACACTACAATAAAAAAACATTCGGTCCTGGATTCTTTTGTTCAACGTGCTAATTTCTGAACCTGACAAAACATCAAATTTAATTGAAACACTTACGTATCAAGCTGGGCAACAACCGTGAGATATAATTTGTTTTTAATCGTTATCTTCATCCCAAATCGAAACCCATTTTCTAACCCCTGTATTATAGATCAACTGCATGTATTACTCACGTTCGAGGTGTTACAGATAGAATTGGCAAAATTCTTAAAAAGACAACTCCTAAATGTCACAAATACTTCCGTCTCCTAAAGGCAAAATAAACTCTTTGCCATCTACAGGTATACATACATTTACTGCATTAAAATCCGTCTTACAGAATACGACTCGCAAATTCCGAGAACTCATTGAAATTTCTAAACATCCGAAATGCCTTAACCCCGAAGATTACTATAACCACTCCAGTTTTTTAAATCTGAGCACACACCACTCTCACAATTTCTCCTTTAGGATTTGGTTAAGCCCTTACGTGGCTCTCGCTTTAAGTTTCATATTTTTCATATTTCTGTGCTGAGGATGCCCTTAAATAGCGGACTTTATTTACAAAACCGACACGATCCAACCTAAAAAGACCAAGATTTCAATCTGACTTTTGCCGCGAAAACTCAGGTTCTATATGAATTAATTGTTTCTTTAAGTTTTTTTTATTAATGAGCAAACAATAGGACTGTATAGGAGGCCCTTCACGGCAACTGTAGTTCTTATTGTAGCATGTTTCTAATAGTAATGCTTTTTAATACTTTAGATGGCAAGCTCGATACAGGTCTTCACAAGTGAGTCTCGTGAGCGACGCTGGAACTATGACTGCATTTAGACAGCACGAAACATAAGTCTCTCCAAAAATTAGTGGAAATCCGGTAAAACTTACCTGACATTCGTAAGTGCCGTTGTCCCTCTTTTGAACATATTTGATCTGTAGGGTCCAGTCGTCAGAGCCCTCGGCATGCAGAATTTGGAATCTCTCGTCATTTGTGTAGGTAAACATGCCAGATGATAAGATGTGCCAGTCTCTGCGTCGTATCCAAGATATTTGCTGAAAAAAAATAGGTATACCAATGCAAACATGTCGAGAAATATACATGTAAATTTAAATTTCAGTCACAGAATTTGCCTTCTCTGGTAGTATATAAGGAGAAAAGAACAAATTATATGCCCTAGTGAGTAAACTATTCTTGTTACAGATTTCTAGGAAGAACAATGGAGACTTACACTAGGTTTGCTAATTTTATAGATGCTAAATGTTCAAACGTTGTTTTATATAAATCGGTACCAAAGACTGAAGGTTCACATTCTACCTTTATAATCAGACTATTCTAAATAAATTGGAGAAAAGTGATGCATCAAAGAAATATATACAATTCTTTTTCTGAGAAAGCACTGATGAGTTACGATTAACCTTTAGTTGTACTGACAAGCTTAAGTTATTGATTTAATACGAAAGTCCCTTGATATGATGTATTGTTTACTAATGGTTCCGTGCATTACTGAATAAATAGTGCGATAAGATCTCAGATTACTGTTTCCTTCGACTAATTACAAAATTATCGCTCCATTTAAAGAAAGGCTGGCTTGAGGTAATCATTCGTTCTGCTGTTCCATACAATCAATTTTTCTCCAAAAAACAAAATGTGGGTGCTTAGACCAATGACTGCTGACTTAAGAACAAGCAACAATCGTTGTGTTCTTATAATATTTTTAATTTTGAGAAATTACGTACAAGGCGTCCCATTTTCGTTGTAATTGCAGGGTATCTTGGTAACTATTAATACTAGAAAGATGCGGTTTGTAAGTTACTTTCTTGCTTCTTTGTTGCGAGGTGAACTGCATCATCGCCATTTTATATCGTCTTTTGAATAGTGTAACATTTCCTCAGTTCTCAATTATCTCGCTTGAATTTTTTAATTTGAATCCAGTGGCGTACTCAGAACTTTAGTAAGCGATCACATTTTTAAGATATGGCACAAACTTGTATTTTTAAATGAAAACTGTAGTTGGCTGCTATAGCAGAAAAGACCAATTCTTTCTGATTAAGTAAATATAAACATTGTTAGGTTTATTTTAACTTATTTTGGTATTATTTGGTATTTTGCTTCATCGGACAACCTAGTAGAAAAGCAAATAAAAATCGCTGTCGCAGATTGGTTCCATTAACACTTTGTTTGTGACTTCCTGTAATTATGTTTATTCTTGCGTTTCCTATTACTTTGTGGTGTTTATTAGGTTTTTTTAGAGTGACCAGCAGTCTAGAACACGTGATTTTAAGGTGATGGATGGGAGGAAAATGTTAAACACAGTGGCTATTTCAAAATTGCTGACAACAAAAAAGTATAATTATAATATAAAAAGGGCATTGATTACACTCTTAGCTCCGCAATCTTGGGGAAAATGTCGTTCAATTGAATTGCCAAGTAGACGTGATACCTAACCTTAGTCACTTTGGGCTATTATAACAACTTACGAATTATTTAAACGAATGCCTAATTCGGATTTCCTGGTTGGCTTTACCCGCTGCCTCTCTGCCACATTCTCGCGGCCTTCGAACGAATTCTGTCATCCACGTCCGGTCAATGAAAGCTTTCCGTTAGCTGGAGGATATTGAAGAAATCCTTCACTAGCCAGAACGGAGGGAGCGCGTGCTTTCTGCAAACGGTTTTATCTTTAATTTCCGAGTGGCGAAAGGAAGCGGCGCTCCCAGTCGAACAAAAATACCCCTTGATTCAACAAAAATATATTCCACCCGGAATGCTATATTACACGCCATTTTTAAAACGTG
This sequence comes from Rhyzopertha dominica, assembly GCA_025024175.1. NCBI lineage: Eukaryota > Metazoa > Arthropoda > Insecta > Coleoptera > Bostrichidae > Rhyzopertha > Rhyzopertha dominica. The sequence goes on from QCXZ01000064.1 coordinate 39,160,006, forward strand.
CTCCTGACAGGAAATCCATGGACGCCGATACAAAGCGGACAAAAAAATTGTATCGAAATGAATACACGCAATAGTCAAGAGAGGCCCTTTATTCACCTCTATATATCATTTTTCGTATCGACGATTCTCGATAAATAACGCGGGTTGTATTATTCGTACCTATATGTGCGGAGCCTGTTCGTTGTGTTTCATCGCAGATGAAATAAACATAAGCGTTCCGTATTCCCAGAATAAATGATCAAGCATTTAAAATGTATTCGAATCAAGAGGGCCTTGCATTCACAATCTTTCGACCGACAATGAATTCATTAAATAAATAACAAACGAKKGTAATCAACCTTGTGGTTTCCTTGCAAGTAAATTTAAGTGGTATGTTTAAAATCTAAAGACACATGCATGCGGAATTCTGCAATAAGAACTACAGGAGTTTATAATGAAATGAATAATACACTACGTGATGTTAAAAATTGCAATAACAAGAAAAAATAACTATTACAAATTGATACTTTTGCCACATGATAGTCTTATTTGAACATAAAAATGATTAAAATTTCAGCTTCCCATCTCATATAGTGTTTGTTATATTATATTAATTTCTTAGCTTCTTTTGATAAAAATCAGTTTCTAAAATAAATAATTTTGATAGCGGTCGAGTTGTGGTATACTACGATGCCGGTCTACTATTACAAAAACCTTCGCGTTGATCACAACGTCTCCACTGTAATACTTATTTGTCAAGTGTAGAGCCAAGATAAGCACTGCTGTCTTGGCTATAAGAGACAGTTGCTGCATTAGTCAGATTGAAGACCAGTTCTCTACCAAGGAAGGCAAACCTTTCAGTATGTGAATTGTTTGCCGCCGCATTAAATCTTTTAGTTTGATTTCTTATTTCAGAATTTTGCTTCATTAGTCTCAAAATTTGTTACCGAAGATTAGCGTGGTCTCGAAAACGCGAACAGTAGAGGATGTGATAGAACAATGTGGTTTTAAGCTTTGTTGATGTTGTATTTGCTTTAGAGCGCCATGTACATTGGATTTTTGTAGTAATCATCTGGGAAGCAATAATTGCTTATGGAAGCAGCGCACCATTAGTATTAATCCCTGTCAGTACGGTATGTGTTCGTTACAGAAACATAGCCAAGAGATCAACGAACTTCTTAAATGACGCTGCGCTGGTGTTAACGTTTTGCTACCCCTCGTAGATCTCCCGATTTAAACCCCATCAAACGTATGTATGATATATAATATATGATCGGGAGAAAAAGCCCACTCGAATTGTCCTAACGAGAGATAACCCATCATAACCATACAAAAGTCGATAAAAAGAACCGTGTGTGGTTTGAATCTAATCAAAACAGTAAAAAATAACCCTAACCGCAATATTAGCCATTTTCAGTAGAATAATAAGGTGACTTCTTGAAATCTGGCCGGATTAACGGAAATTTCAGTGGAAGTGGAGTCAGGTCAACAACACATAACTATTTATACTAACAGAGCTCCACGCTTGAATGAATCGCTTACCTAATCAGTTCAAACAATGCGGATATCGGAATTGGACGTAAATCAGAATTCATTAAGGCATCTTTATTACTATGAATAAATATGCTCTCGAACGCGTTGAGTTCCGTGATGTTGGAAACCGATTTTAGCAGTTTTAGGTTTTCTGATGTTATAGGGTGAGCTGTATCTTTAATATATCGGGCAATACTTGACTTATCGAACCTCCCAAACCTAAAATAAGCAATATGCTTTTTAAATCTAATTCCTATAGAGCGCCTAGTCTGCCCAATATATTTAAGATTACATTTACTACATTTTATTTCATAAATGCCTGACTTGTCTTCTTCATCTACCTTATCTTTTGGGTTGCCTAATAAATAGATTTTTTATAGTGTTATTGGCGGTAAAAACCTGTTTTAAATGAAAAATTAGGGCATAATCAAAACTGAATCAAGTCGCTAGTTTAGACCCGTAGCTGTAACTATTCTAAAATCCCCTAATAGAAAATTTAATACAATAATGTATTACTACCTCTATATATATATATATATATATATATATATATATATATATATATATATATATATATATATATATATATTAAAAACACTTAACGTGCAAAAACATATATATCCTGTACTGATTGAGTATCAAAAGTTATGATTTACCTGTTTTGCTTAAAATGTCGTGATTTGAATTTATTACTTTAACTTTGCTAATTATCTTAGCGTTCCCATATATCGTTGACGTACAATTTTTATATTCACTTTTTTTTCACTTTTTGAATAAAAAGTCTTAGCAAGAAACGTTTTTATTAGAAATATGATAATTTATTGAACATTTCTTAGAGCAAAATGGTATCACGTATCTTTGCATATATTCGTATATAGTTAACGCCTCTACTTTTAACCAACGGATTACGCATTAAAAAGGAAAAAATAACTTTGTTGTGATGTTATAGGCTATAATGTATAGGTATAACAACTTGAGTTGTTTTCCTTTTGAACTTCCTTTCGCCAAACGAGCTTACCGTTCCCTCAGTGGCCATCAGTAGAAAAAGACGAATTTTCCTATCACCGCTGCCGAGGTCGTTAGCGTCGCCATTTAATACTCCCGAGGACTATCCCGGATAACCGCGATTTTTCCGAAGGGGAAAACGCGCTGCTTCGATTGGAATAAGACACAAACGGCCGACGTTTATTATCGCTACTGGCCATAAAACTCGCGAAATATTAAATTTAATTCCGCGCTGTAATGTTAGTGCCGCTTTACCGAACATCCAGCTGACATTAAMTTCCGTTGCGACCATGCGGTTGCCATAAAATACTTTGTATTCTGCGCTGGAAGTGTTTAAGAGTGATTTTAAAGTCGGTGTTGCTCACGAAGTTTAGTGCAATCTGCCATTAATTATTCAACACTTAGTCGAAGTCTGCAGTTGATTCGACAAACACACAGACATTATTCCATTATGACATTATTTGCTTGTTTAGCATTAACGATGAGGGAATGGGTGATTTTTTATACAAACACTGTCGAAATTGACATTAATGACATAATATTAAGGAATTAAAATACTTATCTAAGTTATGCCGTCTACACCGCAACCAACTGCAGATAGATCTGTTTCGCTATTATTATAGCTCATCAGTGCAGTTCAGAGGTCTAGTGCAGCCAACGTGGCATAGAACTGAGTGGTTTTGCCTATATACCAAAGGCTTGGTAAGATGTAAGTAGAAAATTAGTGTTCCTGCATAGAACGGGCACCGTCATTGCCGCTATATTGTCTCCAAAAGACTGGAAATTCATAATTTGAATAGCCGTTCTAAGCCCCAAATCGTTTCTTTGTATAACAGGACCCATGCTTCTCTTCGCTCCCAAATTTTTGGGAAACAAAATAATCTAAAACCAGTATCCGACCGATTCTTACAGTTGGGAATGCAAAATAACCTGGTATTTCAATAACCCCACTTCACTACGCCGCTGCACTTAGTAGGTAACGGGGTAACATGCAATAACGGTGAAGGTAGCCTGGGAATAGTGAGATAGTGTTCCTGGATACATATAGAGGGTACCTTCATTGTATGTTACCTGCTGCAGCAGCTGGGTGGCTTTGTCATCGTATCAGTGTAATGCTTCCAGATGGCATTGCCATCTAATTTTCTGCTTACATCCAATAAGGCACTTCACACACCTTCTTTTATCAGCAGCTCCTTACTTATTTAATATCTAATAATCTAGATCCTCCCTTATAACAAAAAAGTGCAATGAACAGATGTAATATTCAATGCGTTTTATGCATAACGATATAGTTCGTCAAAGATACCTGTGCGGGTGAGATTGAGATATACATCCGCAAACGAGCAAGGGAGAGCGTATTCGGGGAAAAAGGATAGCTTAAGTGCTCGACCGATCAGCGCCAGTGAGTACATATGACCGGCATAGCAATAAAAGTTGGATATAAATACCTGGAAAATAGGTATTTTTATAATTTCAACAAGTGCTTTCGAAAGCTAATTATGATAGTAGCAGTATAAAATACACAATGCAATTATTTTAAAATGAACATGCACTGTACGCATTAAAGGAGAAAAACATGACATTTACAAACATTGTTGTTAAATTACAGCAAAATATAAAACCCTACAGATAAAAATTATTTACAAATAACCTCTGCATTTACAATTTAATAATGATACAATTAAAATTGCAGAGTATTGCTGTCATAAATAATATTCCGTTTTGTTAACCACTCGACCATATCATCCCCATGCAAACTCATGTTTGGACAATTTTTTAAGTGTGCATTATGATAAGGAGCATTATCAAAAACTAAAACACTCTCCGGTGAAAAATTTATAATTAATTTCTCTTGGACCCACTACTTAAAATTTTCAAAATTAGTTTCATTGTGGTAATCGTCGTCTTAGCTGGTTTTAGTTTGGTCCAAATCCGTTTTATTTACCTGTATTTAGAACTATCGAAACAGGCTGGCGTAACAATCATTTGTTGGTACTCCAGGATTTTCGATATGCAAGGGACTAACTAATGGATACAGGTTTCATCCATGTGAACTATTGTTTGATTTTCGTAGTGATATTGTTTAATATTAAGTAAATAATTAAGCCGTTTTTGTTCAATATTGGATCTTTCCATACGAATTTTAATGTTTGTTATTTACTTAACCTCATAATTCTTCGAAGGCTCTGATAACAGCCTAACAAAAACTTTTAATGAATTCGCGTCAAGGTTGAAATCTTTTCTATTGCAGACCTTGCAGCAATATTCTTTCCATTATTTGAAATTGCGGCGCTTTGATGCTCTCCATTTTCAACTGCCCTTATTCCCTACGAAATATATTGTATGGATCGTAAACTCACGTTGCAAGTGCTGTACGTTCTTGGGTTGTCTTAAGCTACATAGTAAGCTGATTTGTATCAGCTTCTGGGCACAGAATAGATGACATGTGCGATTACCTCCCGCACTTATCTACTTAACAACATTCCATGCTGATGCTGTCAACACAATCCACTATGACAAACCCGTATATGAAGTCATACAGCCAACAAACAATGCACTCATGTCAAACTGACAAAATTCAGTTATACAGTCCGACTCTATTCGTTTACTATCTCACTAGTTCGAACTGTTCTGGTTGTAGGTAGAGTTTGGTCGGTCGCGAATGAACTGTTAAAAAGAATGGCTTTCGGGTGGAACTGCACGAGCTAGTTCGTGACACTGAAAGTTTGTCCTTCGCGAACGAACTTGTTTCAGCGGTGTAGTCGGAGTTGGGTCGGTCGCGAATGAAGTGTTTTAAAAGGAATAACTGGCGGGTAAGAACTGCGCGCACTGGTTAGTGACAGTGAAAGTTGGCCGTTCGCGAACGAACAGCTGTTGTTTCAGCTCTTCGCGTGTAAGGTGTGAGCGCTGATCGCTGGCTCGAACGTACGCGTACGACGTATAGGTATATAGCTGCTGCGGCTGTGGTGTGTTGTGTGGTTGCTAAATCGTTCGCGAACGAACTATTACAACGAACGGCTCTTTCGCGCGAACTGGCTCTCAAAATGAACTGTTTTTTCCATCTCTAGTTCTAGGTTCCCTCCTACGCGAACCCAAGAAAAAAGATATGAGTGGGCACAGTCTTTGCCTCACCATTGGCAGTGCAGCTTCTACTCGAATAGCAGCGTAAACTCCATAATCGCAGAACAAGACTAGAGTTTCTGGAGATGTGAAGGGTTCCAGGGATCTCTATCGCCAATTCTGAGGCGAAGCTCCACTTTGACTTCGTTTTGAGTAATCGTGACATTTTGGGACCACCACAGGTTGACACTGAATACGTCGTGGAGAAGGGGGCTCCCCTTTTTCTTTGTCTTAGCACACACCGACATGACGTTTTGGAACCACTCCTTTATGACGCTGAATTGTTTGTTGAGAAGGGTATCCAGTAGCGACCAATTGTGACGTAGTACGCCGTACTTCTGGTCTCTTGTTCTAGTCTTGCTTAATACTCTACTTATGAAAATCGTTGAAAACAAGCTCCAATCCTACACCTTAATATATGATATCAGTAGTATCGATGCATAAGTAATAATATTTAGTATGTTTTCTTTTGTAATTGGTGAGTTTCTCCCTTTTAGTTTAGCCTGCTATAGTTATGAGGCTATACGATTTTTAAAACTCACTTGCTATCTAGTCAACATCTGCTGCACCAATTTTGGTGAGCTACTGTTACGCTGTGGGAAACCAGCGCCAGCGGATTGGGCAACTAGACTGAAAAATTATGACCCGTGATATTCCTTTTATCGCGAGTCAGTCTCAATTGAAAAGCGTTATCTCTAAAAGTCTAAAAGTTTTAAAGGGACTATAGTGCAGTGTAGTGTTGTTCTCAATCGTGGGTAATTGAATTAGTAATATATTAAACTAGTGTTTTTTTTGTAAATTTCGATATTAGCGCGTTAATAAAGCAAGTTAAGTCAAAAATCCGCGTTTTCGAACCCGTATACGGAACAAAACGATTGATGTTATCGCGTGGGTATATCGAACATCGATGTTTATTAGTGAAGTCTTAGCAAAGGCTCGGACAGAATAATAAAAAAGTTCAAAGAAGCTACCTACATAATCTACTCAATCCACTCGGATCCCACTGCCAGTTTCGCCCTTGTTGGAGCTCCTCAGATAGGGATACCGCCGTTTAAGCGGAACACTGTATACTAGGTCAGTTACAACCATGATAATCAATTTTGTCCGAGTGCAGATTTCTGCCTGTGGCACCGGATGGGTTGCCATAGTTACCATAGTTGTAATCCAGCGCCGAGAGCATCAGTTCTCACTTATAAGTTACCCATATGTTCAGTTCCTTTTAAAGTAGTAACCAAACGTGAAAACAAAACACAACGAATGAATTACTGGATAAACGACTAAATCTAAAATGGAAATGCTCTTTTCTTGCAGTACAGAGAATAAACGTAAATTTCGGGAGCAATACAATAAAAAAACGAGTATTTGGTGCTAAAAAGCAAGATGCTGGGATGTTGCTTTGTTTCTATCGCGTCTACGGCTAATGCGAAAGTAATGGCTCTAATCCATTAATCGAAGAAGGAAACGCGCCATCCAACTTTTTCTCCGTTTCCCAGCACGTCCGGTTCATTTATAATAAACCTATAAAACGTACAAGCAGACCGTGCGAACGTATAGTGGCAAGTTTACACCACTAATCCGAGTTTCCTGGCAAAATACCCGATGTAATCGTCACACGACGTCATTAATCATAAAACTCCCGATAGGGCCCAACCCCCCACAGGTCCTCCTGCTGCGAGTTCGTTGGCTGAAACTTTCCGTACAATTTCGATTCAGGAATAACAAACGATGTGTTTGTACTGAAAATTTTATAGTAAAAGGCGTGCTCTCTTTGGGACCCCAGCTACAAAGGAGGCCAGATGTTTACGCAGTATACACCGTTAGTTATTGAAAACACAAAGGCTGACTGCGGCAACGCGTTCTGCTTGTTCTGGTACGCTGTTGCCACTTTGGAGTAATGAACCTTTTTTGGATACCGATGTTAAGCTAGTCTTGACAATTACTAGTAGAAAATGGTATGTTTGCTGGTGTGTTATTAATGGACTGACAAAGTATGAAACCGATAAGTTGAAAGGTGATAAAGTTTTGAATTTTTGAAGGCGACATGCCCGAGAAAAAACTAATTAAAGAATATTTGCGTGGTTGCTATCATTTGTGCAAAACATTTACCATAGAGATGGCATTAACAAAGATCAATGTTTCGTTGTAACTTGAAAGAGCTAGAAACAAGGGTAGTGTTCAACATCATCCGAATATTCCAAATGCACATGGGCGTACCCAGCTTTTGGTCTAGTGGCCGGCATAGCAGGTACGTCTTGTAGAGGTATATAGAGATATAAGTACTTAAGTACCTATAGTATTTATTCCATGAATAATCTTCGTGGATTTTCTGCAAGGTGACTTAAAACATCTTCTGTGAAGTAAAGGCCCAAATTATTTATATGTTTTATATGTACACTGATCATACAAAGCCCCTTTATTACTAATTCCCTTATTGATGAACTCAGTTAGGTGAGGCGCATTCAGTTGCATCGCTCTCGCGTTTAACAAAAAAAAATTCACCTTAAAAGTTCTACTAATAGTAGCATGATTTCTGCTTCAGAATTAACACATATCAAAAACTAATGCATTAACCGATGTACAGTTTCAACTTCTCACACTAGAAGCATAAGAAATTTAAGCTGGGAGTTCATATGTATAGGTGCTAAAGATACAATTGTAGTAATTTTTACTCCGCAGGGAAAGAGACTCGATGGATAACTAACATTATTAAGACTCAGAATGAAAAATGCCTCAGCATTATGCGTCAAGCCAACCTTCTTAGATCGCCAGTGCATTGCTCTCAAAAATTAACCGACTACTTAATATTTTAACCAAATTAAGCTTCATTTAAATAAACTGAAATATACACATCGGGTTTTAATTCGTGCTGATAATGCTTTTACTGGATTCCTAAAACTTATATTAAATAAATTGATTTTCATAAACGTGAGTTCGGATGGATTTTTAGTTTTTTTTTTGTTTTTTTGTATTAATTGTTGAAATGTAATGTGAATTTAGAAATTTGGTACAAAAGTTAGAGTTATCACTGAATATATGACAGATTCTGATGTGATTGCATATAACAGTAGTTAGTTGAACAATCTTTATAGGAAAAGGTGGAAGAGCTGAACTAAGCAGAAATTGTGTTATGACCCATCCTGTCAAAGATAGTCTTTTAAAGCTATATCCGCTCTAAGACAACGTTTCGTAACAACAAAAGTGTTGCAGTTACAGCTTCAAAACGCAAATGGCATCGATTAAGCTTGGAAACCATTTGACAACGACTTATTAGAGAAGGTCATTTGCAAGGGTCAAATATGAGTTCTGGATGAAAATTGTGAAATACACTTGCCTATAGATTTTACTGTATTTACATTTTTGTAAATGACAATTTTTAGGTGTATACACATAATTAACCAGTTAAATGTATGGGAAATTGTGAGGGCCCAGAGTTGGCAACCCAGGCCCAGGGGGGGGGGGGCAGTTGCCCCCCCCTTSCCCCCCTTCCGTACGCCCATGCAAATAAATATTCAGAAGTAAGAACATCAATTTAATGTATTGGGTACTGTCCAAGAAAACCAACATGTAAGCACGAGAAAAATTGCTGATAAAATTTATAGTATAGCAAGTTAACTGCCCATGGAATTCATAAGCGACGGATCATATTGTTAAGGGTACGGGTTCGAGAAATGTGGATTTCTAACTTCCTTTATTTACACGCTAGTACTGAGATACACTAAACCCAAACACCATTAGTATTAGAACACCACTAATTCGATTTAAGCACTATTCAAACACTCACTAGCACTTAAAACTGTTCGTATTGGCCGCTTATCTCTCACTTATTTCAGCGCTTTTCAAATCAGACTTCTCGCCCGCGCGTTGAGGTTGCTTTTTACACCTACCGATGAACACTCCCGAATGGTATGGAAGCGCCTTCGACAACATTCTACCGATCGATAATGCTCGATTGTTTTCAGATTTATCTCACTGCCTAGTATCGAATATTCCCTAACAAGCAGGTGTTAGCTTGTCTACATCGTAGCAAGATCTTGATAAAGAGTTGTTTGACGCTGACGACGATTACGTCAGTGGTTACTCGATAATCTATCTACAAGGGGAAGTTATACTATATATAAAAATGTCAATTTAAAAACGGGTTTGTTAATGTTCACAATTTCATAACTCTTCTTCGCACACCGTTGGCCAATGTATGCCTGGGCACGGATAGCAAGAAATCATCGCAGTGGGCTTTTCTGTTTTCATTTAGATAAGCCTCCAAGTTATGGGAATCCAACATGATGATGTTCCTACACGAATTAGTAGGACCGTTTAGGCATTTTGAATGATAGTTTTCCGGATAGGTGGATTGGTAATGGTGGATATGTAAACAGGCCAATAAGATTTTTCGACTTACTTAGGCGGGTTTTTACTTCTAAGGCTTTTATAAAATCAATAGTGTAGGTACCTAATTCTCCTATAGAACCTGATGACATGAGAGACGGAATATAAGAAGAAATCTTAACTGAAGCTGAAAGGAACTTGAGAACTTGATCAGAATGGTCAATATTCTGAAATCTCAACTAAGTATGCGCGAAACAAAGTTTTCTACCTAATTCTAATAACATCTCTTAGTAAATAACAAAAAGGTAATGCCGATTTAGTAAGCGGTTGGATATAATTTTAAAATGTAAAACGTATCTTACCCTAGGTACTAATAGCATGGTTATTTACGAAGTTTCGCAAATAAATAAATAATAATTCATAACTGTTCTGGTAGTGGTAATGCTGTCTTAAAATAGGGTTCACGCCATTCTGCTAGCCGTGTTTTCAAATATCTTTGTTAGCCGACACTTCCAGTCAAGCTGCACAGACGAGTCGCTTCTCTGTATACGACAAATTGACATAATGACCTGTGTAACAAGTTTCTACGAGAAAACAAGTGGAACAAACGGAAGTATGTGAACATTTGTCTTTAAACATAAAATTTATAGGTGTATCTGCAAACTGCTGCTACTGATAACACCGCGGGTCTCGTGCATATCAGTGTGCATAACTGGTACAGTCCTTATTTTACTTTATTAACGCCTCTTTAGTAAATCCACTTGCAATCTTAGTGGTCCAGTAGCCAGAGAATTAAAAGTACTAATTAGTAACTGGATACTGCTTAAATAAATGAAAAGCCTCATTTTAATTTTGAATATTACTCAAAAACTTGTACTCTTAAAGCACTTTATCAATTGATAAATCCTTTAGAAAATTCTTTTAGAAGAAGAATCTCCAAGTAACTATAGCCTTTTTGTCCAATTCAGTGCTTTCAGGGAGGGGGGATATATAACCTTCATGAGAATAAATTACAGTGGTACGAATTCTGCAACTTTTGCAATAAAGCATAAGCCAATCCAATCGGATGATATTAGATTCTACGGTTTTGTCAAATTTAGAACTAATAAAATGAGCTCCTCATTGCATCACTGTCTCTGTCTAGCGGGACGGATTTATAATTAATTGGTAAGTACAATGCTGATATATGTAAGTGTAAAGGTGATTCTAAAATAATTTTTAAGAGATGGTGGAAGAATATTTAACAATGAGAGTCGAATACATTCTTGAGGCCCAAGGAATTAATTTTCGAATTGTAATGCAGTACATTTTTGCACAGACTGGCGTGGCGAAACGTGAAAACTGTACCTATGCTGTTTAACTGAACTGGAGATACTCCAATAAATGGAAGATCACTTGAACTGTGGTTCTATAATAGGCAATGGATTTAAACAGCGTTAAAAATGTAGTGTTGTAGTATACTTTGCTGCATACTTTGGTGAGAAGGCTGTCTTTTGAATTTGCATAAAAAACTAAAGTAAACTAAAAGCTTTAATCCAAAAAGTTATTCTTTATCGCAAGGTTGCTTTAGAGAGGAAAGTGCATTTATCAGACAATAAAGATGATGCTATATAAGAACTAGTTGCAACTTCAGTGTCACATGACAATTAGCCAAAGATAAATAAGAGGACGGTGGTATTTACGTTTAAGTTAGGAGACTGCAACGGACTAAATACAAATATTTCAGCTAACGTTCGTTATCGTGAAACTGTAATCTCACCTACTAGGTAATCGACAACTTCAAGCCTAAATATGGCACTGGGTGTTAGTAGTCATCGAATATGTGGAAAAAACAAATTTAAAAGAACTATGCAAGTGAGATTGACGAACAGCATTCTGGAATATGAATAGTCTCGAAACAGTTAAGATCTGCATTTATATAGACTAGTTAGAAATAAACGACTGAGGTAGAATGCGTGATAACAAGTAGAGATACAAAACAAGTTATGTGACAATCCGTATATTGTGAGATATTACTCATTTAAAGGAAGTACGGTGTACCTCTACTTGAGAAAGCAACTGCAGTAAAGTAACAAAATCCTTAAATCCATAAGTGATCCAAACATAATTATGTACTGTGTCACTGCATGTGCGGGGAGGAAGTCTTGAAGTTACAAAGCAATCGAAAAACTATCAGATATTAAAACTGAGTTTAAATCTATTTAAATACGTTAAATAAATTATTTTTCAGTTCCCGAAGGGTTTCTGGTCTAAGAACATCTTCAAGGTGATATCATCAACATTTAAGTTTGCAATTCAATAGGTCAGAGCGGGCAATAACGAAATGGGATTAAACAAGTGCTGTTGTAAAATTTTAGTGAACTTGATTGTATGTCTCGCAAACGAAAAACAAACTGGCACTTCCATACCTACTTACTACACCAATAGCAGTATTACCAGTAACCATTACTATTAACTTAACATTCTCATGAACTACCAAATAACGTGCCGCTAACATAAAAGCTTGTCGTTTTACTCTAAGAAATGATCGAGAAAAGTCTAAAAATTCAAACGATTTTGGCGGATCGCAATACGGTTGCTATTGATTGAAGCTCTTGTTGACGTCACAGCTCGTATCACGTGTTCCGCCCGGTATGCATAAGAGCATAACTCGAAGATTGTTGGTTTCGCTGTCAGTTTCTGCTTGTTTGTTTGGAAGAAATAGTTTTTTTGTTCTCGTGTGTAATTCGTATTAGGTGTGTTATCGGTCTACGTACGTTCGAGTATAAACACGACACGTTTTACAAAAGCCACTTCGAACAACTTACCGCGCATTGTCGCTTTAAATGGAGACAGAACTCTTGTGTAAAATGGTCGTATCAGCAGAAAAAACATAGTTTTAGAAGCAATCATGTCACGCCTTGCAGCACTAAACAACCTTAATGAGTTGTTTGTTAAGAATTTTGCCAATTCTGTCTGTGACACGTTGAAGGGAAGTAAAGCTGTTGATTTATAATTTGGGGGTTCAAGAGTTAGTTTGGATTTGGGGTAAAGATGACGATTAATTGTATCTCACGGTTATTATACCCGTTGCTGGCCAGACTGATGCGTCAGTGTTGCAATTAATTCACTTGAAGTTTGACCGGTTCAGAAATTGATATGACACGACTAAGACTAACAAGAGAAAGTCATCAAGAAATGGAAGATAAAATTATTGCTTTCGATTTACGTCGTGAATTTTATATCAGAATGTTGGGAATTAAGGTGATCTAAAAAGGTTGTTAGGGTGTCGGCGGAGCTGTGAGCTCATATAATGAAAGTTTCGTCGACATAACGAAGCCAGATTTTAGGTTTCAGGTCTGATGACTCTAAAGCTATTTATTCAAAGGCTTCCATGAATCTGTTGGCCACTACTGGTGACAATGGGGAACCCATAGGTGTGTCAGAAGTTTGTAGGTAGAATTGACTATAAAATGTTTTAGAGCTACTTCTGAGGAACACACCGACATGAGTATCGAAACGTCAAGACCAAATAAGCAATGTGGGAAGCAGGCCGGAAAACAACATGGCATTGTTCTACCAAGTCCGCGAATATATCTGGCTGATTGTACCGGGATAATAAACGGCGGATGATCGTAACTGATTCTAGAATTGGAACTGTTGTAACCAAGGACGTGACGTTGAAGCTGACCAGAATGTCTGCTGGGTCAAGGGTGATTTCCGATAGAATATTTACAAAGTCTTTGGAATTGAGAGCATGTGAAAGATGTTTTTCCAGTGTAGTCCTTCAGAAGATTACAATTTATTTTTTTTTTAATTTTTTAAAACTGCAAAATAGCGAATTCAATAGCTTTAATTTTTACTGTCAGTCAAAATTGAATTTGCTAAGGAATATCGAAACCCGAAATGGCGACTTGCCAATTGAAACAAAGGCTGCTACTAGTAATTATCAACACAGCTGTAGTTTATCAAAAGCATGGTCATCCAGGTCAGTTCACTTGTTGAAACTTTGCTTCGCCCCAGTACGCTACGCATAGTCCCGAGTATCGATCTTTCCTGGCCTCGCCAACTTCTTATCACTTTTCTGTCTCGTTGTTGTACGATTAATATACAGAGAGAGATGGAAGCGGACGCAATATCTCTGGTGCTCGTTTTTCTTTTTAAATGTCCCGAGTTTCATCGACGGAGCATCTTTCAGGAGCAACCATTAAGGAAGCTTTAAGGCAAATAATTATCTTTAGAGGGGCCGTGAACGTCTCACAGCGCTTTATCAATGGTTTCGTTTATTCGGAAATAACGGGCAAAGTTTTGCTTTTTTCCTGCCAAGGATAGGATAGGATTCAATGGATTGGGAGTGATTGTTGTTACCTCATGAAATTCTTACTACTTTTAAAGTTTCCGTTGGATAAGATATATCTCGGTTTGCTTAAAATATTATTAAATAAGTAGAGACTTCTTTTAACACTATTAATTGTTATGCTAATAAAGGCGTGGTATAAATAAAGCCCATAAAGAAAAGTGATACTGCATGTCCATAAATTAGCAAAAAATTGCATATTTAGTACTTTTGTTGATCTCTCTTTTGCTGCTGGTCGTTGCTTTTGATATACACAGTGATTTTTTTTGGGCATTTGAAGCTTTTCGTGATTACTTTTCTAATTTCATGTATGCTAGCACAGATAAATTAATTAATCTGGGATGTTGGAATTAGTGTTGAATCAAATAAATCTGGTAAATGTATAAAAGTTTTTCATAATAACAATTTTGCTTTCGTTTGCATTATCAAAAGCAATGCGTAATTCTTTTCAGTCATGAATCAATTTAGTCAGTCTGGCGTTTAGTGTGCTTGAAAACTAAAAATATCTCAATTGTAACGAAATTTGGTATGCGGATGCCCCCTACTAAGGAAATGACTTTGCGTAAACAAGGTAATCAATTACTTAACTTACAATCTTTATTTTTGCAGACAATGATTGTATGAACAGAAAAAATTGCGGCTTAGGTTACATTGGCAATCTTCAGTAAACATTTTAGTTAATTTGAATTTACGTTATAAGGCATGTAACATTGTGTTGAGGTGTGTTAACTGCAAAGAGGGTGACGATTTTGTAATAACAGATTTTTTTGCATGGATGCGCACGTTAGTACTTTAATTATTAGACTGATTATTATGTACATAACAAATATCGCGAGATTTTCTCGTTTTATTCAGTGTATGATTCCTGTGTATGTGATGGCCGCGCACTTCATTAACCAGCGACGGGAATTTCGAGAAAGTAATTTGTTTGGTGACGTTTAACACTAAAAATATTGCAGTTTTTTTAACCAAGTGGTTAAAAAAGCCGACAAAGGAAAAAATGGCATTACTTACATTACTACATAAATATTACTTTCATATGATTTTTTTTATTCAGAACGTCGTAATGAATGGTTGTGCGATAAGAGGACATCGGAATATTTAATATAATCTTTGAATAAAAGCGAAACAGGTGCTCTGTTTTTAAATTAAGTACAGGGTGTCTCATTTTTTTTGTAATTGCAGGGTATCTCGGTAACTATTAAAGCTAAAGGCTTGCGGTTTCGACATTACCTACTACTTTTTTTGTTGTAAGTTGAGCTGCACCATCAGCATCTTTATATAGTCTTTTGTTTTAAAGCTATAGCCAACTTGTGAATAATGTAATAACTCTTTAGCTCTCAATATCTTGCTTGGGTATGTAGATACAAAAAAAAACCTGCAGAGATCTTTTATACATATTTTTATTCTGAATCCAGTGGCGTCACATTCTTAAGATATAGCACAAACTTGCATTTCTTATAAAAACATAAATATGTTTGTTAGGTTTATTTTTACAAATTTTGGTATCATTCCATTTTTTTAGTAATTTAATCAGATTTTACGTTTACATACAGGAGGTTACGGAACAAAAAACACAATATAATTTATACCATTATGTAAAACTTTTAACCATTAAAAGTAATATATGCATATTTGGATACATACGTAAGACTCCTAAAGGCGCTCATGCAGTTTTTTTGTCAGTAATTTAGAATGCCATGAAACTAATTAAAAATTATTGTTTATTTGGACATAAGCACCAAGGTAAGCATTGTTTAGCGTTAATTATTTATATCAATTTTTTATCAAACATTTTTTAAAGGTAGTGCGGAAGTCAGATATTCATGTAGCTCACTATAGATGTCAGCTGAGACCTCCGTGCAAAGCGCACTACATTAACTTCAATTTCTGATGTGGCCATGCCTATGATTTTTGCAATTTTACTCGATAACCCAAATGATATCGGAAAGTCTCAAAATCATCAGGCCGTTTATACAATACAAATTTATTCAAATAAAAACATTATAAAAAAGGTATGCGTTATAAGAAAATTAATGTTACTCTGTTGTTTTGACAATCAAGTTGTATTTTTGATGTTCGCAAATTTCTAATTGTTTTTACTAGCATATAGATGAAAGTGGTTGAATCGGCCTTAAATTCGACAGATATTACTATGTTAAGAGAATAGCCACCTCTTATAAAATACCCCATGTAGAAAATTGCACGGTGGTTAGTGTATACCAGCGATGTTGAACGAATTTTTTGAACAGCAAGTAACGTCTTTTTATTTGACTTTGTGCTATTTTTGGTAATAAAATGGAGCTTGCGTACCAACACGAGCTTGGAGTTTTGCAGATAACGAATCCCACTTTCAAGGAAGTGTATTGCAATGTAGGCAGGCTCGTTATGGAATTACGACTCTTGACTAACGTATATTTTGAATTTAAAATATATTGAAGTCTTTAGCGCACTAGGCAAAGCGATCAACTTCAGATGCAGCTCCTAACAGCGTACATTAAAGATATTCCAATGTTCATTAAGGGCCATATTTTCCATTGAAAAACATTCCTTCAGATTGCATTTATCCGTTTTGCTACGAATGAGCTTTGTACCTCTTTCAGGCGAGTATTGGGGGATTCCACTCCGTTTTAGTATCAAAAACGAATGAAAATGCTATAGAATAATTGCCTGGCTTGCTCTCGACAATATTTCAAATATACTGCTAAATCAAACAACCGCCGAAACGTGGCGTCTCCATTGCTTATGCACCCCCTTATACCAAGAACGATCCGGCTGCTCAAATTGAATCTTAGCCCTGCTTCCTTCCGCCCCTGTCGATAGGAGGTAACCAGCCGCGGAAACCGTAGATTAGGTGTATCCGGTGTGCTGTGTATGTTAATTCTACGGGTTCGGAAGTGATTCCGTGACTGCATTAGCCTATCTTAAACGCCGGAGACGTGTACGGGGCTGCCTTTTAATAAAAATGCTATTCGATATACATACCTATGTAGGAGATTTTGTAAGATATAATATTTCTAGAGGAAACCATTGATTTAAGATTGGAGGAGCATGTAGTAGTAAGGGATCGCTGAGCATAAGGTATAAGAAAACGCTAACTCCTTATACTCGAATAGTTATTTAACACATAGATAGTGACGCGTTTCATGAAATGAAATGAACAGGCTATAAAAAACTAATTTGGCAACATTAGGATAACAACTTCATTCATTTGCTGAGATGAAACCACCTCGCAAAAGGTATAGAACACCTGTAGATTCCCAAAATACTATAGGACTGCTCTTCTCCACCTTCCGTTTTACTTGAGCTCCTTTGCTGTTTTTATATAAGATTCGTTAGCCCCTATTTAGGTATTAAGCGGTTTCGAAAAAATCTCAATTCGGCACGAATATATCGGAAATAATGGAAACATACGTGGGAGTATAAATTGTGCTAACTGGATCTGAGCATCGGATAATTAAAATCAACAGAGCATTCTGAAGAATATTTGAATTTTGGATTTACGAGCTTCTGTATCTTGATACTTCAATAAAGTTTAAAATTAAGCTAAAATCATTAGTTGGAGAGATACATTGCTTTGTAAGTTCAGATATAATAAATCACTTACGTTATGTAATATTTTGGACGATTTTATATGCGAGAAAAGCATTCAGTAGAAAAGCTGTGTTTGAATATACATAAACGACGATCAAGCAACGTTGATAAAATGCCAAAGATGACAAGAACTTCTGTGATAAAAATTTCTACAAATTATTTGGACACATCGCATGATTCACAAGCAAGCTCTTGCTGTAAAAAATTTTCTAACCATTGTCACATCCGCAGCAAATTTGATAAAAATGTTGCCCTTACAATTTAGACTTTTATGTGCGCTTCACAAATTAACAGCCTAACATTATAAGTATTTTTTTTAACATAGTCTGCTTAGCTGTAGCATTTTTTACACTTCAAGTGTTTCGTAACTTGTAAGTCAGTTAATAAAAGAGAATTAATTCTTGAATCTGGTAAAAATATTTTATTTACAAAGTTATACCTTACTGTTATTTTTTCTTTACTGAGATAAATAACAATCATTCGGCGTAGCGTAACAAAAATTATAGGTATTCGACAAATGGGAAGTTAGTAGTGTGGCAAAATTAATCTAACGTGTCGATTTGCATGCAATTCATAAAAGGTCAGAATCTCAAAAATTATCAGTTTTTACTAAGGCCATCGTATGATATTCTGGTCGGCCGTGAGCTAGCCTATATCAACCGTCCAAGAGCTGACATTGAGCTTTAGGACACCCTATATATATATATATATATATATATATATATATATATATATATATATATATTTACATCCTACTATCTTTAGAGCGTCCATACATTGACAAATTACCGACATTAGAGCGTCATTTGATTTAAAGCGTCCGTATACCGGACGCTCTAAAGCAATCCCTTGAAAAAGTTCGCGAAACACTTTGGCATGGTCAGAAGCAGTCACTAGCGAAATTTTTGAATGGCGCTCAAAAGTTGTCTAAGTGAAAGAAAAATATACGGGCGCGTATATTTTTAGTTCCGCGGCTTGATCTCCAGAGCGGCGCTTTAATCGTCGGCGTATATGTATATGGAATTTCATTCATTTCACTCTTTCGCTTTTAAGGCGTCCATTACAACTGGCAGCGTTGGACAGCGATAAGCAAATGCATTCCACAAGTAAATTAGATATTCGCTTTTACTGGCATGTGAAGATTTGAGCCTAGGGCGTCCGGCGTATAATTTATTTACGGTACTGTTTAAAAAAACCGTTCTGAAGCGTCCCTTTTAGGATCTTACTGTCATTAGTTTTATTAAGCTAATTCATTAAAACAAGTAAACCACATTTCAGCTTAGTGTTTCCTTGTTTAAAGAGGCAACATTTAGCGCACAATTTCCTCCAAAGAAACATGAATGTTTACTATTGAAAGAGGAGCMTCCAGAACTACTTCAGAACAAGRACTGGTTAAAAATTAWAGTATTTGTTCAGAACGATTACGATAAGAGACAAAAATGTTAATTTTAATCTATCGTCCTCTTTTCTGTAATTTATAATATAAATGATGGGCCCAGTTTTTTAATTCGTATTTATCAAAGATCGAATCCAAAATTAACACCTCTTCTAGCCATGAAAAGAGGAAGTTTCAAAATTTAGTTTAATTTATTATAAATGTTCATTGTGTCCACCGTTTGATGCACGACAAACATCTGTGTAGTAGCCACTCAGTAACAGCAGATATGTTTTTCATGTGTGGGACGCATAGTTTGTCGTGCGTCAAATGAAGCGCACATATTGACCATTAATAATGTATTAAACTAAACTTTGAAACTTCCTCTTTTCATAGCTACAAAAATTATTAATTTTGGATTCGAGCTTTGATAAATACAAATTTAAAAAAATGGGTCCATAATTTATAATGCAAAAAACTAAGGTCTGGTTGCACAAACGCACTGTCTTGTTGTTCTGATTAGTGTTGCTATATAGTGGAGCAAAATGGACACAAAGTAAGAGCAGTTATTTTTTTGGCGCAGAACCGGGTACCTTAAATAATGGTTCAATAGAGAATTTAATTTTCTGTATGAAATGATTATCTATGACCTTTTTATTTCGTCGCAATATAAATATTTTTAAGGCTTTTTAAAAATATTTGTATTTAAACAGCCAAAAAAGGTCATAAATAATCGTTTCAAATAGAACATTAAATTTTCTATCGAAACATTATAATATTACCTGGTTCTACCGCCACAAAAAACAAATTTTTTATTTTGTGTCCATTTCACTCTACTAATGGAAATGAACATGGTTAAACTCGAATCAATTTGATCAACATTTGTGCTACCAGTCCTTAATGTGTAATTGTTTTCAATAAAATTCTTTCTGCTGTGACGTCCTGTTCACTTCTTTTTCAAACTCCCTTTTCGCTCATATCCTAGCAGTGCAGAAATTATAGGGTTCGATAGTATTACTAATTATCAAAAAAGTGTTAGGTCTGAAGTAATATTGATTTGTTGATAATTATCTATCTTGAAATTTGTTTATTTTAATCTAGATACTGAGTAACAAGCAAATTGTAAATTAACTAGTTTTTCTCTTCAACATTGTGAGTGCTATTTATAAATTGTGAAAATTAATTGACTTATGGACTGAAGGCTTGAAAGGAAAATAAATAAATGAGTAAATTTAAGATACTAGTCTAGCAACAAAAGACAGGTAATAATCCTAAAAGGAAAATTAGTTTTTAATAAAAAAAAATCAGGATCAATGAACTCCAAGAACTCTAGAATATACAGGTTGATCAGTTAAGCCTGGGCAACGGCTGTATCTTGGAAATTAATTGTGCTAGAATCTTGCAGTAAATGTCTTTAAACAAATTCGGCTAGCCAGATTCCATTTAAAATATTATACAGTACGTAACTTTGTCACTAGGTGGCGTATTTCATTTATTTATTTATTTCCCCAAAAAGTTGCAATACAATGTTAGTCTAAAATAAACTCATTGCAATCTATGTTTATTTCCAATAAATTTTGCTTGAACATTTTTTTTTCTAGTTGCTTTGACAATGACGGCAGGAGCGATAGAAATTTCAATTCTTCAAAATGGCATAACTCAAGTATGGTTCAACCGAATTTAACGAGTGATGGCTACTTTTAAAGTTAATTTTATGGTTTTCAATATAATCATAAATAACTTATAATTTATTGCAATGAAAGACGTTAATTGTAAAAATTTTATATTTGCTCAAATATCTTCAAAAATCAAATACAACCCTATAGAGTTTTTGTTAGTTTTTATAGCATATTAATCAAACAAAATAAATTTGAAAACTTGTGGTCAAGATCTTTTTTCGTGACTTGGTTATAGTAAAAAAAACTGCGAACCCGTCCTTTGGTTCAGCTATTTTTTTATTGAAATAAAATTAGGTTATACTAAAAAAGTCACACAGTCACTCACAAATGACGATTTTTCTCTGGTGTGTAAAATATTAAAAATATATATAATAGCAAATTCTTATTGCAACTAGCTGACAGGTACTGAATGGATCTTGTAGGTACTTATTTCTAAAATGCATGTCTATGCGGTGCTGTCTGCACTGCAACCAACTGCAGATAGATCTATTTCGCTATTATTATAGCTCGAGTTAGTAAAATAAAATACGAGACACACTACATCTTGATTAATAAACTATGTATAATATATTGAAAAACAAACTACAGAAACAGTCAACAAACAACATAGTAATATACAATTATTACTCTACACCTAAAACTCTCCAGGCTCATATTTTTTTTTTATTTCTTCAAATACTACTTTAAATGCAGTGTCAAAATGAAGGTCTTTTTAAACTCTCTAAAAAATATTTGCAGATGATGAGATTTGACAAATTAAGTTAATTTTTGTAAATATATTCATTTTCAATGGATTTCGAATGTTCACTTGTTTTTTAATTTAGTACACAATAATTTATTGTTTATTGGCTTTCATTGTTATTTTTAGTTTTATTGGCTTAATTGATTATTAAAGTTAACGAAATTTTGAATTTATAAAGATAGTTAACAGAGTATGGCTACGATAAGTTTTTCTTGTTTTTCATTATAAAAAGGTGTAAAAATAAAGCATACATGGTAATGACACAAATTAAAAAAAAAATGAAAGTCGGCAGCCAACTATGAAGCAATATTTATTATATGGGGTAAGGTAAAAAAGTATTTACAAAAATTAACTTTATTTATTTGTGAAATATATTATGTGGAAATTTTTTGGACACCCTCTATGCCATTTTAAAGAGTTTAAAAAGACCCTCAATTTGACTATTCACTTAAGGCTATACCTAATAAAAATAAAGAAAATACAAGCCTGGGGAATTTTAGCAGGTAACGGACTCTGTATTAGAAAAATTACCGTTTAGCATTGCTGACATATCACAGCTGTAATCTAATCTTACAAGTTGTAAAAATCTGACTTACTTTTAATATAACCTAATTTATTTCGAGTAAAAAAAGCCGCACTCAAAGACGGGTTCACAGTCTTTTTACTGCAACCAAGACACGAAAAAGGGTATCAACCACCGGTTTTCAAATTTATTTTGCATGCTTAATAACCTATAATAAATAAAAAAAAAGTGTATAGGGTTGCATTTTCTTTTTAAGATACTTGAGCAAATATAAAATTTTTACAATTAACGCCTCCCATTGCCAAACTATTGCAATAAATTATAAGTTATTTATGATAAAGAGAACCATAAAAGCCATYATTGCTTAAATTCGGTTACACCATACTTTAGTTATACCATTTTGAAGACTTGAAACTTTTATTCCTCTCGTTGTCGTCATAGCAACTAGAAAAAAAAATGATCGAAGATAATTTATTAAGAAATTAACATAGATTATAATGAGTATATCTTAGACCAACTTTGTATTTTAACTTTTTAGAGAAAGAAACGATTCTTTGATATGTTATATCAAATGCGCCACCTAGCGGCAAAGTTACATACTTCATAATATTTTAAATGAAATCTGGGTGGCCACATTTGTGTTAAAAAAATACCGCAAGATTCTAGCATGATTAATTTTCAAGTTACAGCCGCTGCCCTGCCTTAACTGATTACCCTGTATATTGTCAATTTTTTTATTATATGGATATTCCAGAGCCGGATGATGTCTGCAAAATTCTTCACATATGAAATTTTTAGCTTATCTGAAAGTAATAAATTATATATGTAAAAGACTATCTTGGAATATATTAGATTTCCAAAAAATATGTCATATTACCCAGGTGATTTGATGATTTGTTTCCGTTGAGCAAATCTTTAGTTCCAGTGGCCAAACTTTGAAACCTAGATGAAACAATTCGTCAGATAGAAATTAGAAAAACTGTTGTTTTTAGGACACAACGGTGGTTT
Organism: Rhyzopertha dominica; assembly: GCA_025024175.1. Lineage (NCBI taxonomy): Eukaryota > Metazoa > Arthropoda > Insecta > Coleoptera > Bostrichidae > Rhyzopertha > Rhyzopertha dominica. Next base: position 39,183,223 of record QCXZ01000064.1, read on the forward strand.
TTAATCTACATTAATAAGTTGTAGAAGTTAGTTCATTAGTTACTAGTTAGAGATGATGAACTGATCCATTCTAAGTAGTTGAGTGATCCAAAAATTAATAAAGCAAATCAAAATCTAGTCCCTCATTATTTAAAATATTCCGAATCTATTTATTTAAAATAACGTGGAATTAGACTGATTTGCTTTATTCATGTCTTGCTAGTTAGAGTTGTAAGTTTTCATAAAAAACAATTAGGATAATATACCTGATTACATTAGATGTTTTTGAGTTTTGTTGTACGTAATAAAAATTATAACCTTTTATTTCGCGTTTTATTTTCAAAACAACTAGTTATGAGCGAGGGTATCAGTAACATATTATTGTTTTAAAATTTTTTCCATCTTTCTACCTGATCCTATCCAAAGAGGTCATGTAATTGACAATCTGAAATACATCCAAGCGTGTGATTGTAATTGTAATTAATTCACTGTAGAAAGCGCTTTTGTATCTTAAAGTTAAGCTGGCAACAAGGGCGGACGCCGCAATAATTATTTGATGAACGTTAAATGTATATGCAGACGCTCTAAAATTGATTAAATGTACGCAAAATGTATATCGGTGACGCTCTTGGACTGGAAAGTGTAAGGACGCCGCAACATCGACCGAGTGTCTGGTACAAAGACTATTTTGTGTGGCCTAGCGACCTCTTACGTTCCTACAGTCACCCAGATTCACAAAATCGAATGTATATTGGTCTAGCTCGTCAGGGGGCGGAGTTATTTCGGGCGGACGCTCTATGAAGGTTTTCTGTAAGGACGCTCTAAAGATAGTAGGATGTAAATATATATATATATATATATATATATATATATATATATATATATATATATATATATATATATATATATATATATATATACCCACTGAGCAGTAACGGATCAAGAATTTTAGTTTGGAGTGGGGGTGGGTGGGGGGTTGACCCATTGGAGAAGTTGCTTATGTTTTTCTTATATATATAAGCTATACTTAGAGAATACAGCTATAGAAACAAATTACCGTTTCAAATTAAATTGAAATTAAAAATTCCATTTAATCACGTCCCCTAAAAACGATGTGTGACGTCACGTTTCATTACAGATTGTAACGCGTTTGTCATCTCATGCGAATCGTCTGATACATCTACGTAAGCCATTTCGTGGAGTTGTTTCTTTGTGAGGGTTAGTAGTTTAAGATGATAGCCGAACATTCTTCTGAAAGCAGAAAATACAAAAAAAATTGTTTGTGGTTAGCGATGTGTAAAAATATATGGTTTTGCGTTTCAAATCAAATTTATTTCGATGTGCCCAAAATGGAAGATATCTAGAAAAGAATGGTGCACAGCAGCACAGCAATCAAACAAGAGGAAAGCTATACACACACCAATCTACGGTAAAATACCCAAATAACACCAAAATAGTCAATGCAAGATGTGGGAACGCCTGTCAGCGTGACAGATCTCGGCTGGCGCTTGAAAACGGAACGTTATGTCGGCGCCCCTGCATCGTTTTCAGTCATGTGAAATAATTGTTTACATTTTACATTGCAATTATTGCAGCTTTGTAGGGGTTGTTTTTCACAAAACACTTCCTGAGTGTTAGGACGTTAATTTCAGCAGCTAAATGTTGAAATTTAAAAATCCTGCAACTTGTCCATTATGGACAGGCTTTATCATGGCAAAGACTAACGCGCTAAAGAGTACATACAATTTTATTTTGATGTGTATATACATGTTATTTTTTCTCATCATCAAACTTCGACTCATAGTGAAAGAAATTTTTATCGTGGGTGCAACCCCTTTCTGATTATTGGCCGATTTTAAGTAAATAACGCCGTAAGTACCTATAAAATTATGACATTCTCGGAGGTGAGAGGGCGTGCCTTGAAATCTAGCTTAAATAAGTTTAAACCCGAATATACCAATGATTGGTTTAAATGGTATTTGAATATTAATTACCTCACGCTGTCCCTTGTAGGACAGGCAAAGATCATAGAGTCGGAGGGTCCACACTCAGAGTTCAGTCTACAGCCTCCCACACTCAATACAACACCGAGCGAAAAATTAACGAACTCAACCGAAAAAAAATTAACAAAATCGACTAATTATGTTTTTATGAAGTTACTTAACTACATACAAAATAATCAGAAGGATGTACCTACTGGAATAACTTTGAGTCGACGATGACAAGTCGCTGATACTGTTTCTAGATGATATTGGTTCATTTTCGCTCGACTCGTCCTCTTGTTTCTTTTTTTTTCAGTAAAAATACGAACGAAGATATCCTTGTTTACGTTTAGATGTCATTTTAATCTAAATTTTAGAAAAACAAGCAAAAGGACACCGCATTCGCATTTAATAAACAAGAGTTGATAGTTGACACGACACGACAGCATGAGCATGAGCACACGCTACAGAGAGAGATAGCGCGCGCGCTGTTTGTGGCGCGCATTTAACAACTTGACGTCTTCTTAAAGAAATATAAAGCTGAAAAATACTATACCTACTAGTGGATCAAGTAAAAATAGGTGATAAAGATTGCATTGCAGTTGTAATGTTGTTCTGAGAAAGTAATATAATATTAAATTTTAGATTTGTCAGGGGTGGATCCAGAGCTTTTCGGAAGGGCTTGACCCCCTTACCCTTGGATCCGCTACTGGCACTGAGCTAACAAAACAAACCTTGTATTCCGACCACTCACACTTCCAATAGCCTTCCTTTGGTAACGAACACGGCTCTAATCTGCTACACCCGCCACGTACTGACCATCACTCAAATCTCCTACTCTGACGGAACCCGACGCCTCCGTCGTATAATTCACAATCACCCGGACGCTGGCAACCTGTTCTAATTCCACTCACCTCGGCACCGACCAGGGACCGGGTCTCGGGCACAAAATGTGGCGCTCACGCCGAAATTTTTCCACGTCTAATATTATTTATGTGGCTATCGGATTGGATATCGGTTTTAAGAGCTTAGGGAGCAATTTGACAATTGCGAATAATGTGGGGTATGAGGAAATCGAACAGTGACATGCATTTGTCTTGCGTGTACGTGTTTTCGACTTCGCCTGTCCATGCAAATGGAGTTACCATTGATCGCTGTCCAACTATACTGTTAAATTAATTCTTGGGTTTGTGATTTGGTTTAGCGTATGTGGTTTGCGAAATTCTTTAGCGTTGGGCTAGACGTTTCTCTTATTTACGGGCATCATTACTGGTTCTGAGTTTTTGAACGGTTTTGCTAACTAAATAGGATGACAATCGACCATCTGCTGTTGACTCCAAAATAAGAATAAGACGGCTATCGAGTGACATGTGATTTAAGAAACAGCACGTTGAATATAGCATAGCTGTTTTAAAGCAGTCGACAATTTGCATTACAGACTTAGTTCAGCGGTAGAAAAGACAATTTTATAATATAAATATTACACAAGGATAAAATCTTTGCCATATGTTGTGTTATAAAAATGGGTTTCTGCAGATAGAGGTAGATGGTGGCAACTTACTGGTGTATGATTTATACGTTGCATCTTATGGAAAAGTTTACTTAATAATTCATTATTTTTTTATTTAAATGATTTAGATGCTATTCTCGCATTAAAAATGTTGCAATGTTATTTATATAGTTAAAAAAGCTGACAAAGGAAACGCAGCATTACTTTCCACGGATTAGAACTTAAATAGTAGTTTCATATGTCATTTTTTTCTACGTTTTGAAGCAGCTCTGGAAATTTCCTGTCATTTCTTTGATTCACGTGCCGTATCGCCGATAACAGCTATTTTGCATACCGCATTGTTTCCCGTGTCTTTGTGCTGCGAATAAATGCAATCATTTGTATTTGTACATATGTCTTCTTGACAAAAGAACGGTCTGCATTTCTGAAGTGCCTACGACGTTGCGTAATGCAATTGTCACGGGGCAAAGTCTGGTGCTCTAACGCAGCGTATTTCAGTACTCGGTTACGAGTAAAACCGGGTTAAATTCCTCGGCAAGTTAAACCAACCCATCGAGGAGGGTTAAACCCAATTTTTGGATTAAGCCTGCGCACTCCGCGAAACGAGGACTTCACATTTGTTGAACTAACTGCATTTCGTTTCGGTTTGTTGTGACAGCGTGCGGTTTTGTCTTTTATTTATTTCTGTTGTGCGGGTTACTTTTTATATCATTCGTAAAAAAAACCTTGGTAATAATGAAGAACGACGACTTTTCGCACTAAAAATTTCGAAACAAAGAAATGGATTTAATAAAACTACCCAGAACAACTAGATGAAAATGATTCCTTTGTAAGTTGTAGTTGTTGTCTCTGTTGATGAAGGTAAGCAAGCGAATGTACAAATTGTTCCTAATCAAAAAATTTCGAACTGGATGAATACGAGGGTTAACGGTATCAACTGCAAGTTCCATACTGTCAATATCATTTTAGAACCGTAACATTATTTTATTAGAAATTACAACGAGTTTATAGGTCAACGAACTGATACGTAAACATACTATCAGCTTATGAGCATTACGACGCAGGCGCAACCACAAAAGTACCGCCAACCTACGTTAAAACTGTCGACTGTTAAACCGATTTTCACTAAACCAGATTTGTGAACTGAAATACGCTCATGGGTTTAACTTTTGGTTTAAAAATAAAACCAGTTTACTTTAACCCAAAGTTTAACCTCTCACTGAAATACCGGGCCTAAGTGAACGACTGAATATTAGTGTACGCGACCAATCGCTGCAGTGTGGATTATACTGATGGGTATCTTTTTGATTCTTAGTATTTAATACCACGTGCTGGTTCATCAACGAACACTGTTTAATTCTTGTGGACAGTTTAAGCTGTTTTTGTATTTATTTATTGTTTTAAATAATAGTTAGTCAAGTAACTGTTTAAAATCAAATCAAATAAAAATTATATAATAATAATATAAAAATATAAACATGCTACAACAAAAGTAGTAATTGATAATAAGAAAAAGGCGGGGTTCGGAGTATCTCCGTTCTTCCACCCAACCCTATAACTAACCTAACCTACTCTAACCGATATAGATCATTCAAAGTGTGGTTAATTCTGTCGTACTTGCGTAATCCAGAGATGAACTTGACACAAGAATTATGTACTCATTGTATATGATTAGCATCAAATTGAGTAACACATGGGCAATACACACAGTCACAGAAATTAAAAGAATTTAATACTAATCTATGCTGATAATTACATTTTAGATTTATCTAGGCTTTTTCCAAATATTTAGAAGTATGATCACTAAATCGCATCAATGTGGAGTCCTAAGTTTTTACATTAGGATTCGTAAGTAATGTATTCATTATTTATACAGCTTTTCGGTAAATTTCCATGGATCAGTCTTATTCTATGTACCTTTAATCCAAAAATGATTGCAACAGTCGTGCTCGGATTTAGATTGAGATGGCGTCCCGAAGATATTTTAGAAAGATTTGCTTTGTTATAATTTATTGCTGAAGTTGCTTGTGTTATTTCATCGGCTGATAGGATAGGGATATCTTCGTATCACCTGCATAAAAATGGTGTTCGTTTGAAGTTAATGCAGAATCGGCAGCATAAATTGTAAATAACAGTGGTTCCAGCATGTATTCCTGAGAGACACCCCTACTTTCGAAGTACTATTATGTTTAACTTGGTGGCTAATTTTAAGATAGTCGACAAAGAAGGCGACAGCTTCCTTGCCAAACCGGTGGCCCGTAAGATCGACATAAGATTAAACGATTTATAGTGCCAAAGGTTTTAGAACCAACGTCGTCAGCCTACCCCGGCTAGCCTCACCCAAGATGTCCGTAATTTTTAACAGAGCCGTGCAAAAACCGTATCTCGCCCTGAATCCAGACTGCTGCGCAGGTATTTTGTTTTTCAAATTTAAATACTGGCTCAATGTAATAGAGATTGTTAAATAAATTTGTCACTTTCAAACTAAGACATTTTAATTATAAATTATTATGTGTTTTAATATAACACAAGCAAATCATTACTTATAATTTTTTAATTACGTCTTTGTGAGGGTTCTGGTGGCCTTTAATTTCGATTGCTGTCCCAACATTGAGCATACTTTAATAGCAAGTGTGCCTCTCCAGAAATCCGCACCTCTTACGAGAACGCTGATTAAAAATAGGCACAGAACGACCATAAGTAGGATATATGAAAGATCAAAAAATAATTTGTTAATAGATATTAACTTTAGGCAAACGGGTGTGCGAGATGAGTATTATATGCGTTTATATGCGGTTCTGTTCTGTGAAATGTAAACCTGCAGTCTGTGTCAAGCTGTGGACTATAACGAAACCGCTACACGGATCGTTTGGATGCATTCAACACCAAATAAGCGGACTATGTCAAAGCCTTTCCATTGTTTGTCTAATTAGCTATTGCAATGTCAATGCAAAACAATAATTTCTATAGTCCCTCTGTTTGTGCCCTCTACAAATATTTAAACTTCTTATGGAATACGATCTATATCTGAGGGGTTAAAAATTTTAGGTGTGTACTTGTAGTTAGTCAGAAAAGATAATTAAAAATTATTATTCCTGTTTAGAAACGAAGTGGTGTGAGTACAAGTACTTATACAAGCCATTTGTATAAGTCATAAACATGGTTTAAGGTTGTTTTACTATGGTTTGTTTTGACAGTGATTAAAGCTCAGATATCAGAAACTCACCTGGAACCCGGATTCATCTACCAGTATGTTTTGTTTTGCCAATCGTTATAAAATTTTAATAATGATACGAGATACAGATTGCGAATCCATTAGTAATAGAGAGACATATTTCTATGGTAATTTTATTTGAATATTACTTTAGGTTAAGTGTTTCAAAGTTATTTTGTCCCTTTATGCGATATTTCCAAAATACTTTTTTATTAGGAAAAGTACGCTAGCTTAAATTGTTTGAATACTTTTGGTTAAGACAGACTAGTTCATGATTGGCAAGGAGACTTAAAAATCACTATAATGCGACAGATGATTCTTCATAAACATCACGAACATAATAATAAGGTACAATATAAAAGTATCAACGAGAATTTTATTTCAAACTTACTTGTCATGCTTGCTTTGACGCATTTCAGATCCAAACGTCGTGATTTGGGACGATATATTGGGAATAATAGGAAAAGTAGGAATGAATCGATCAATTTTGTTCCCAATTTTTGCGCGAGTGATGATAACCGTAAAGAAAAGGTTTATTGTAGTGACAGTGAATCAAAAAGGCTGATTCAGTGTATAATTAGATTAAACGATACCAGATCTACAATGCATTTTAGAGAACTATATGCGGGGTTCACACCATACGCCAGAGTGACTCCAGGAACAGAGCAAAGAGGGTGATGGCTTACAACTCTTTTATATTGCAGAAGAGTTGGTGAAAACTACCAAAAATTTAAGAATCGTCTTCTAGAACTACAATTATCATTCACTCACCTCAGCCCCGGAAAGTGTTCGATCGCCTCCACTTCGTACTCGGCAGTGTAAATATGCTGTAGCACCGAGCTGGACCGTCACATTGTTAACGGTATTGTTCTCAGCTCCTGCAGCGCCCTCAGCCCTGGCATAGTCCTCCAGATTTGGATACCACTGCTCGTGCCACTTAGCGTAATTCTGCACCTCACGTTTTCCTGAAAAGTAAAAAGAATTCAGTACTACAGGTTTATAAATAAACTAGGACGAATGTGGCATCATTTTTCGGGAGTATAAATATATTTAAATTTAGAATAGAATACAGGGTGCACTGCTTAAATTCGGACAAGCTAAACATTTTCCTCTAAAAAAAAAATATTGTCAAAACTGCCGAAGTCCGTGATTCATGTTCTCTCGAATGACTCTTCCTTGAGGGTTTAGCGGAACCTTTCCCAGACTTCTCACAAGCACTTTATTTAGCAACAATGCCGTATACACTTGATCACGAGTACCCAAAGAACCCAGTTATTTTAATCGCCGAACGTCCAGCGCGAAGACTCGATTATCGCGGCTCTTCGGTTAGGTATACTTACAGACATCTTACTTTATAAAGAAAGAATATGATGTCTATGGTTGTACTCCGTATTTGTCCGCAATATCTGCAGTGGCTTTATGAATGACAACAGGGATATCTATATCCGATATGGCGAGAAATCAAAATCTAAGTTTGTGCGGATGTAAATGGCGCATTCTGTAACCAATACATAATATAGGTAGATGAATTTAGCTGTCAACTTTCAGCAGTGGTACTGTTCATATGTTTTATTGTAATTTGGTAGTCAGTGAGCCCTTGAAGAAGGATAAGATAAATTCCAAACGTCGACAAAGCTGAAATTTAACTTATGACTTAAAAACATCTTGATCATCGTCACCTGTCAATTATAATTGTAAACGAATAAGAAACATATGAAATTTATGTATCTATATATAACAAAGTGTCCACCTTTGTTCATACCAACACAGACTAACCCGTCGAAGTAACATTCTGAATACTTTTTTTAAGTGGGTAACTATAATGTTGCGTCAAGTGTTTTAGTCATTTTGTCTTCTATCTACTGTTTACTTTCCAGCGGCACTCTAAACACAAAACAATCCATTGGGTTTAGGTCGGGATTACATTGTCGGTTCAGGTTCTTCTGTCCACCCATCACCATAAAATTCATGTATGAATTTATTGTATGAGGCGAAGATATTAAAAAAAACAATAGTACAGAAATAGGAACAAGTGGATGTTAGGATGTTACTAGATGTGTAAATAAAATAACTGAAAATGGAAGTTGCTTAAATGCAGCATTATTTAGACGCGACTTAATTTTTTTTTATATATATGCTATATTTAACGCTTCTCCTAAATCGGTGCCGAATATAGGTGTTATATGATACTCTATTTTTTCCTATCATAAACGACCTAAGTGGGGCCGAAACGCCGTAACAACAAGTTTTAAATGGGAGCTGCATAGAAAACATAGCTCCATGAATATTGTCTTTCTATTTTATCTTTTAATTGTGGTCAATGTTAATAGGCTTCTTGTCAGCTTAAAAGTAGAAAAAATATTACTACCAACAATGCAAGTGAGGCTAATATTAAAAGGAAAAAACAGCCTCTTTTGAAAATCAGTTATGGATTTAAGAATGTAAACCAGGGTTGTAGTACAGTTTTGTCTTTAAAATTACACTTAGCTTGCCAAAATATACGACCTGTCAGAAAATAATGGATGCAGAACGTCGTAGTACGTAAAGTGCATACTTTCTACACTAGCGCGAGGAGTATGCAAAAAGTTTGTGCGAACCCCATTTCACAGTTTGTTTCTAGAACCAACTTTAGTGTCTAACGTCTAAAGTAAGTAAATTACAGAACAGATAAGAAAGTTCTTTCGACACTGTCCCCTAACTTCACATGCCGCATTAGCAGCAGTCTCGAAATAGAATTTAACCAATTTCTTCCTTAAAATGTTCACCCTGTTAATTTCAATCCTAACAGCAACCAGCGACAGTATCATTAGGCCAACGAAGAAGAGATTTTATTCAAGTCCAGTCGGCGTACAGCGGAATGCATCGGGATAATTACCGCTAATAACCGCGCCCCGTACACTTTATCACATTTTATAGCCTATTAGTTGGTTTGGTTAATTAAGCGCAATTTATTAACCGGCATAGAGCAGCCTTGGCCGTAAATAAGCCGAAGCGCTTTTCGATGAAGTTGTAATACTCTGCGGCGCGTCGGAAAAAATCCAATTAAAAATGCGCGCTATGCATAATGAACAGCGGGAAAGTATGCACAAAATGAGCAAGAAGTCGAGATGATGCCCTGCAAACTTCGGGATTCGGAAGTCTTTAATAAGAAGTCGTTATTTGGCCGCGTACCAGGGAGAGCTGAAGTTTATGCTCTGGTTGGGCATGCTGCGCCAAAGCAGCGCTAGTTATGTATGCAATTTTCATATGTTAGTTCACCGAAGTCTGAAAAAGTAAAACTATTTGTATTATAAGTTGTATTTTAATTAGGAGGCCATGGTTTCAGGAGATCAATACCAGAAATCTAACAAGCCTGGAACTATAAAATTGCGAGTTGCCGCTCCTTTTTATTATTATTTATTTGCGACTGTGATGTGCACTTACGTAAACGGGCGAGGAAATAAAAGTAATTGGAGTAAAATAAATTGTTTATTTCGTTCACAAAATAATATTGGCATGAACATAATGTTTAATCAAATACATAAGGGACTCATGATAGAACGCATATAATTGGGTATTTCAGTGAAGTAAAAATTACGGAATTCAATATAGTTTCGTTATTAATTGTAACATATGCAAATAATTCCATATTTTGGTTAGTATAAAAATGTACTTAAGTACGTGAATATTCAAGTCAAAGTTGAACTATTTTAAAACGCCCACCAAAGGATGTGACGATTTAACTGAAAACGGAAATATGCAACTCGGCAACAGTGTTACTTTGCATTCCTTTGTGTATGTCAAATCACGGTCTGATGTCGGGCGTCAGACAAGCTGTTTGTAAACACACGTGGTTTTCTAAACGTTATCATCTTGTGCGGGTGTTGGATTTGTTGTGTTTGTGTTTGATGATGCTTAGTTAACGCAAGAACAACGAACGATAAACAAAAAAAACACAACAGCACAACACATAAAAACGCGTTTACAGATGATTCAGCTCAGCTATCACTGTACTGTCAGTGGTCAGCTGTACACCATGTTGCTACTTACTCCGATTGTTGTTTATCCCTCTCTTTTCAATGCGGTACAACCTGATTGTTCACTTATGACGTCACAACGAAATTCCTTAAGTTATATTAATTAATATCTCAAGTTCTAGGCAATATTAAAAGAAATTAAAAAACACGCAGTCTTATTTCAATTGGATCGATCGGAATGTATAATAAAAAAAAACCGCTGAAATACCCGATTCTGTGAAACTTATCTCGCAACTTTCAGTAGTAGTAGAGAGCACACAATATATTTGCGCAACGCAATACAGATGTTTGTGAATGCATCTTCTAAATTATTTGCATAATTCATTTTTAATATACTGAGAGCGCTGGCTGTTTTTAAATCAAAAGATTTTGTTTGAAACCTGGTTTTGAAACACATTCAGCTCCTGACAAAAGTCCGCAGTATTTAAACCTCTGTTGTATTTTAATGCTAGATCAACTAGATCAACTGCTATTTTTTAAATATAATTTTTAATATAAATAATTATCATGTCGAAAAGTGCAAAATTCCAGATGACACTATGGAAACAATTGACATTGATTTCAAGTGCAAAAGATGAAAAAAAACCTGAACGGTAGCTTACTTAAACCTGATATTAGGCACAAGTCTTACTATTTGTGAGAAGCAATAAAAATCAGATATAGTTGCATTTCGTGATCTAAAGGGGTTGCAATTAAATAATTTTGCGGCTTTTTACTAATCTACTTTAACTAAAGTACATAAAATAGCAACCGTCTATAGCTGGTCTCGGGGTACCGTGCAGGTACTCTCACTCTACCTGCTGCCAGTTAAAAAATTGTCCACAGTAAATGGCAAAATTAAGTCCGTTTTACCCCCCCTAAGCACAGCCGCTCGGGGCAGGTGCCCTCAGATACAGGTATAAAATCTAGTAATAAATGATGTTACGATGGTGAACTATGGCCTGTAAAATAAAAACATTGAAATCGAATGAAAATACGTTTACGTCATTGTCTCGTTTCAAAACAAATAAAACTTGCTAGTGAGGTTAGTTGCATCAGAATACGCATAGCAAATGCATTGTAATTTAGCATGCTTTTCAAATCTAACTGAAAACTATATCGTGTTAAATGCGGCATCAACAAAAAGCTTTTGAGGTACGTATACCAGAATTTGACAAATTAATATTACCTTCTATAACAGGAGTTGTTCTAATGGAGTTGCAGAATACAAACTTTGAAAAGAAGCTATAATGTTACAATGCCATACTCGCGAAATAACACTAAATTCTCAAGTAAATTTTGAACTTACATCACTGATTCAGTCTTTTTTAGAAAAAGTTTAGCGTTCAGGTGGCAATGATATTTATGTCAAATTAGTAACGTCAGAATGACAATAGTTTATTGTAAGCTAAATTGATTGTAAAATTTAAATGTATGTAGATTTATGACTCTTTTTGTAGCCGATGGTCCGAGGATGAGGTTTCATTAATATCCTCGAAACCGGTTACCTTATAGAATAAAGGAATTTGGAAAAAAGGCATTATTGTATTCATAAATAATTATTATATTTAATCCAAAGTAGGGTCCCCACTTACTATTGATTTTTAATAATAATAATAATAATAATAATAATAATATTAAAAATAAATCATAATGCCACACATAAATTCACTACTTTCTTTGAACACTAAGTCATTGCCTTTGTTCTTTAAAAGATAATATCTTTTTCATTTTAATCTGGAATAGACCGAATAAGTTTAATAAGTTTAATTGGCAAACATGTTAAGGCCGGTCCTGACACACGGTACCTACTTAGTGAAGTTTTCTGACAAACACTCTTGCGGGATCGACAAATAATAATACCTACGGTTCAAATTTTTCGCAAACAAACAAATTTTCTTCATTCAGTTGGTCTGAGTATTGAATACATTACCTATTACTATACATACCTCAATTGTTGTGGTCATCCAGTTGTCTACGTTTAATTTTCTTTTCTTTAACTCGATAACTTCTACAGCTTTGGCGTCTTGCGCAATTTCATGTATTTTATTATAATAATAAGAGTTGGTAGTAATAAGGAGTAATTAATATAAAGAAATAAAGATTTGTCCGCTTTGTAGACTGGCGCTCGCCAGTTAATGCTTAAAAGTAGTAAAAGTATCAGATCTCTTAGTATAGTAATAGCACTGACAACCATGCACCACCCGGACAAAATCCTGCAGCTCGGGTGCTCGAGTAGCGTACGTCACTTGCACAGAAAATCTCCAGGAATGTCGAACATTATTGGTTGATTCGAGGTCAAATATGTTCTGTCCTATCCCAGTCGTACTTATTCCACGCTGTCGATGACGTATGCACCCTGGCAACAACGTCAAGCTTACGCGCGATGGACAATGAGAAGCAATCATAGAGGTAACAGAATTATTATGTGTAGGTTTCCTATTCACATTTAACATGTAACTATGCAAGAAATAAAATCAATCAAAAAGGTATTATATATATCAAACAAGAGAGCTATTTATTTTTTAAATGCAGAGCCAGAGCTGCAGCCTCGCCTGCAGCTCATATTAACAAACCGTCACTGCGGGTCTGGACGGAGTTTCGCTTTATAGTTCGACGCGCTTACGCAAAAACGAACGGTCGGATTCGTTTCACACATTAGCAAATACCGCTGGCAGGCATTTAGCTACACAGTTTATTTGCGCATTGTACTTTGGGAGGAACCACCCCTGGATTTAAACGTAATTTTAAATAACACAATCAAATCTTAGCAATGCGATACTTCCTACATTCGCAAACAGGATTTGCCCTGACTCCATCAAACTAATTACGCACACACCAGAGCGAATCGAGGGATATTACTTATATGTAAATAATGAATAAGCCCTTCTGCCTCTTAGCGCCGGGGATAAACCGCCCGGGAGACGTAAACCTTCTCGTTCCCATCTTTTAATTAATTACAGCAAGGAGAAACTACTTTCGGGGAATTAGTTTCCCACTTTAAACAGTTTTACGCAAAGGAGCAATTTCTCAGGAGCTCCAAACTAATATATCTCAGTTATTTGCACGCAGCTCGAGACGCACAGCGAGCGAACAGTGGGGCGAGATTCTCGCTGCCAGGACGTATTTCAAAAACGCGGTTAAAAACCCATGAAAAGCAATTATTCCGTGTTTACCCTAAAAGAAGGGAATGCTGCTATTTAAATGAATTATCGTTATACGAAATTTAAAGCGATACATAGCCCTGTTTTCCTTTCCGTAAGAAAACAGTTTACATTACTATAATTTAAATCTTTTCTCGCTAGTACAGGGTCAATTTTCAGTCCCACTTCGTCGATACTACAAAAATACAATATTTGTGTTTTGCATATCGACATTTTAAGAGCATTGTATATAGGCATAGAGGGTGAATTTTTGAAAACAGTATACCTTAAATTATACAGCAAAAAATTTCCAAAAACAAGTAAACTTTTGTTTGCGGTGGGACACCATTCGAGATAAACAAGTTGCTTATTAAATTGAATACCTTGAACCCGTTTCAACAAAATGTATTTTTAGGGAGCTACCATAATGTAGTTCTAAAAACAAAAACAAATATTTGTTACAAATAATACTTTCCACATTATTGCAATTGAAATTGCGACTAGAAAATTTCTACCGCTTTAATTTTATCCCGCGTACCCTTTTAAATTCAGTTGAGGTTTGAAATAAGAACGTTCGAGGCACAGTTTATGACTGTGAAATGATTTATTCACTTCCAAAAAGGTCAAATAATTTTAAAATAAAGTGTGGAAGTTAGCTGCATTCTCATGTGGAAATTCTAAGACATTGTATATGTATTAAATAAAAAAAAGATAATAGGTAGGGTAGTGGCCTAGCTTGAGGTACACAGCTGTAAAAATAGCACTTTTTGCTGAAATTGCAACCGACACAGCTACAATTAGTATCAGTATAGGCGCCAAATACACACTGTAGTTTAATGACGCTTTGTTTTGTAGTGTGTAGTTTGTAAAAGGTTGATGCATAATTATCCGGCCCTTATGTTTGCGTATTTTCTTCAGTGAAAATTGGCTTTTTGCGTGTTTCTTTTTCTGTGTATAAGCTTTTTAGTTAATAAAAATGTGTGTCGAAAGCCATAGACATATTCGCCACATTATGCTTTACCACTTCAAGAAAGGATGGAAAGCGGCAGAGTCATTTCGCGATTTCAACGAACTTTTTGGCGAAGGAACAGTCACTAAAACTCTGTGTAAGAAGTGGGTTGCCTGTTTCAAGTCAGGTGATACTACCTTGGAGGATAAGCCAGGAAGAGGTCGGCCATCGGATTTTGACGATCAGGCACTTCTGGCAACCGTGGAAGAGGACGAAAACCTAACAACACGAATATTGGCCGAGGACTTTGATGTCAACCAGTCAACGATTGTCCGTCGCAGATGAGCGCCAACAGTGGCGGATTCCGGACAAAAATGGTAAGCGGCAATTCAACATCAACAGCGACCTCTGCTTAGTTTAGCTTGACCGCCTTCACGCTGCAATCGAGGCGAAAAGGACCATAATCGTCTTTCACCACGATAATACTTCCGCATGTTGAGTGTCGTGCCGTCGAATTCATCGCCAATGAGGGAAGTCATCCGCCATGTCCACTGACTGAAGCACCTATGAACTATTACTTCAACCGCTCGTTGAAAAATTGGAGAAGGAACAAAATTCACAACKATTTTGATGAGTTGGTGGCCGATGTCAAAGCCTGGATTGGCTCCAAGAATCGTACTTCTTTGCCCGTGGAATCGACCGTTTACCAAGCAAATGGGAAGCAGTTCTTGAAGCTGATGGCGAATACATTCCAGAATAATCATTTAAATACGTTTTTGTCAAATATTATTATTGTTTTTGTTGAGCAAATTAATTTCACTACATACATATTATAAAAAAGTCCTCTGTGTTTGCCTGTCTGTTCGCGATAATCTCAAAAACTACTGAATCATGAGGAAGATTTAGGTATATAATTTGTCAAAGTTTTTTGCTAACTGGCAGAGAAAGTCGACTTTTCTCTGGTTGAAATGTGTATAATAATAATTATTGTATAAGAGTCAGAAAAAGTCAAGCTGTCTGGGAGCTTTAATCGAAAACGCTGCCTAATCCCTTTGAGATTTAAAAAACAATGCATGTTGGGATATTAATCTTTTATAGACCTACAAAAAAGTCTGCGATGGCATATATCTACCTTTTTAAGGATAAGAAATGGTCACGTACAATTCGGTAATTGGAAAGCTATTTAGACGGATACAGTTAA
Organism: Rhyzopertha dominica; assembly: GCA_025024175.1. Classification (NCBI taxonomy): domain Eukaryota; kingdom Metazoa; phylum Arthropoda; class Insecta; order Coleoptera; family Bostrichidae; genus Rhyzopertha; species Rhyzopertha dominica. The sequence goes on from QCXZ01000064.1 coordinate 39,199,196, forward strand.
TCCTTATCAACTTAAATACGTTAGTTATCTTAAGCATTTCATGCACATTGTTATAATCTTGTACATCATATAATTTAAACGAATATCTCGGGAATTATCGCAAAAAATTAACGCGCCCCAAAATAAATTCAAGCGCCGATGACGGAACTCGTTTAATGCGAACACCCCCCGCTGTCGCCAACTGTTTCTGTATAAGGCGAGCCATAACGCGCGCGTACTCCTATAATAAACAGACTTTTGGAGAGAATGGAGGTGACGACTGGAAGGTATTTGTTGTAGGTGTAATATGCTCGGTCTGTAGTAGTTTAACAACATTGTAGCAATTTTTCTGCAACTGACCTCACAATCTTGTAGTACAGTAATAACGATATTGTGTGATTGTATGCTACAATGCTTTAATGTAATACAATATATTTGCTAAACCTTTGTAGCAAAGCTTATTTTAAAATTTAATTAATTTAGTGCAAATAATTATCATTTGTTTTATGTGTGATTACTGTAAATTGAAGTTACTATTGTAATTGTTGTCGTTATAGTTTTTGTAATTTTGCATCTATTAATTGTGTATTTGGTGGTGTTATAAGAATTAGTATAGTATGTAGAAGGAATTATTGTTCATTAACCACAAAAAGATCATTTCAAACACTATTTAGTGTTTAAAAAAAGATTTCTAGATCGTTCTGAACATATTAGAGTGTAGATAAACCAATCGATTCTGTGGGTGAATTTGTGCATCCACCCAGCGCTGGATGAGCTACTGTCACATAGAAATTGTATGCAACTCAAATGCCATAGTAAATATTCCTAAAGTAGGCTATTCTGTATCAAAAAGTTTTTATGAACGTATACGATATAATAAATTAAACCGTTTTAAGATATACATATATTGGCTGAGTTTTTCTCGAGATCTCTGAAGTACTTAAGTATACGAGTAGAAATTTTTGTTACTCGAGTTTCCACTTCCTACACTCTACAAGAACTGCAAACCATCTCTGCTTTATGCATTTCTAATAAGGTGACATGTGCAGAACATTTTCACACTTTTACCTCAACGTCCCTACTTCATTACTAATATTATTTTGACACTGTGGCCATTGAATCGATACTTATAAGTAATACAGGTTAAAAATTGATGTCTCAAGCTATGGATCATAATATGTATGTATGTAACTAAAGTATAAAAAACCGCTGCAAATTGAATCAATACTTCAACATCCAATTGTCAAAATGACATTTACGTTTTTATTTCTTATACTATACGATTATTAAACAGTTTTTAGCAATTTTTCTCTCCACACATTTTTTCTAAGACAAACAGTCCTCGTGATATTAGCAAAAATATATAAATTTTAAAATAGGTTTTTTCCAAATAACTCGAAAATTATTGCCTTAATAAAAAAATTACAAGAGTGCTTTATGATCAGAAATTTGATTTTCTATATAACAAAATTTAAAAAATCATAGGAGCAGGGTCCAAAATAGGTTTTTTGGAAATATTTCGAAAATGTCAATCAAAATTTAGAATAAATTTTCTAAGACAGTTTTTGTGAGAAATTTATTTCCTATCTGATGGTATATTAATTTTTTAATATATCAAATATATCCGGAGATATTTAGGAAAAAGCGCTTTCTTTAAGTGACGCTTTTATGTTAATATCTTCTAAACAGTTTGCTGCACCGAAAATTTATAAGAGCGAATAATACTGGTAGTTATACTACTAATCAAATACTAAAACGAAAAAAAAATAAAAAATAAAAATTTGCAAAAAGGGTAATTACCCCCAATTTCGCCCCCTTCTGGATGCTCTACTTACCCCACACACACAATAGGTCGCTTTGAGTAGTTGAGATTTATACGTTTGCCAAATTTCAAGAAAAAATTTGGCAAACGTATAAATCCGCTGGATGTGGAAGTAAAAGGCGACTAGAAGCAGGATACGTTCGAGCGCTAATGAGTGTGCCTCCTCTCTTTCTATTTCAGCAACGGCATTTTCTGTCCTGCGAGTCTGATCAGGTGCTTAGAAGCAATCGGTAACTTAGGAAATACTTTTTGGGGATTAACCGTCATCGCAGGGGAATAGGCGACTGTTAATTCAGTGCACGTAGGACGTTACATTTCACGTGGACCGTGATTGCACGTCCGAAGGAGGGCCGCTAAAAAGTAGCACAGATTCCGGATCATAACTTTGTTAATAGTTGTTTTAAAAGTTACAAGCCATTAAAGCCGTCTCAGGATTTTAAACGACCTCCGCGAGCCAAGTGAATTCCTGCACTTTATAACTGCTATTGACCAGTTTATTGTTCGCTCTTTCTGAACTTTACGGCCAGCCAAACTGCTCGTGCTTTCGCTGTTTTAAGCGCAAAAAGCTCTAAGACAGAAGCGCTGATTTTTTTCTTTACTACTTGGTCAGTTTCGAACAAACTGACACAAAGTACCAGACCAGACGAAAACGTTTTTCTTCTTCGATTCATAGAATGTTATACCACTTGTATGAAACTTTTCATTATCAATAATAATGTCACTATTAATAAAAATAATAATATTTATTTCTCAACGGTAAGAATATAAATTTCAGGACAATACAGATAAACAGTTAAAATTAACAATTGTGCTTAACGAAGCAACAAGAGAAAATATAGCATGTATAACTTAGATATCTTATTATATTCCCTATAAATAAAAGGATCTGAGATTTAAATGTTCGTCGGGCTCGGTCATTATAAAAGATGATCGCAAAACCAGTCTAGGGACTGTAAAATTAAATTTCGCAATCAGCGCGAAAGAGTTAATAATAGGGTTGCCATTATTTGTTTAAACAATTGTATGACATGATGTGGTATATTGTATGAGGTAGAAATGAAATGTATGACTAAGGTATTTTTTTTTATTTGTAAAGAGATAAATAAAAAAATAGATAAACTACATACAAAATTAAAAAGATATTCTAAAAATTCAATAACAAAAATATAGCTTTATATACAAAAATATAATTTTATAAAAAAAATAGGTGTAATACACTTAAATAAAACAAGAGTGGTCTTAAAACGGACCTAACACCTAATAACACTTCTATGCATTTCATATGTTTTATAAAACTCTTTACAGTCTTTGGCAAAGTTAAGGAAAATTAGTAATTCTGCTTTAATTAAGTTCTTGTTACATTTATTTCTCACACCCGGGTTTTTTTCCAAAATTGGCATTACAGTTATCGGCGCTTAAGCATGGCACATTATCAAATGTTAAATTTAATTCTTTAAAAGTCTCTTCAATACTTTTGCACATACCTATTGGCTATTATCTGGATTATCTTTGAAGTCTAATAGTTTGTCAATTATACCAACTTCAGTATTAAAATATTGAATTGCAATAGCGAAGTACTTTCTGTAATTGACGTTAGATCATCTTGCTTCAGTGGTAATGGTGAGGGGTTATTCTTACAAAATGGTTTTATCACTTGACTACTAGAGTAAGCCTTCCATTTTTATTGGTACCTACGGCTGTTTGAATCCGATTTAACCTTCAAAAAGGTTAATTTTTGGAATGAAATTCAAAAAAACAATAAACCTGCTTGATTAATACCACGGTTTTTAATTGAAAAGTTACAGTTGCATAAAGTACGTCGTGCTTTTGTACTTGCTTCACCTTATTGTTTTAACCATCAGTAGTTCTTTTCGCACTCAAAACTGTATTGGCAACAGTATTCTTTTCTTCTATAATATTTTTTATTCTTGGGAGGCGTTTCATTTTTATCATTATCACTGAGATCGCTATTGCTGGTACCGATGTTCATCACGAACTGTTTATTGTTTATAACCATCTACCAGTGGTACCAACAATTTTTGAGAAATCTGAAAGTTACTATTTAGATGGCATACGTAAGAAATTGTACGAGCTATCTATAAATGTATGAGATTTTTCACATAGTTTACCTACTTAAAAGTAGTATGCGATCGGGCTTAAATGCATGTGACTCATACTGAAAGTAAGAGGTGGCAACCCTAGTTAATATGTAGTGTATCAAACTATACAAAAGAGGAACACCTAAACATTTTCTACGTGCGTCAAGGAGAAATCCAAAAATAAAATTCTGACCACAGGATGATTTATTAGTACACTAGAGGTATTTCGAAAAAAATTCTGTACAGCGTCAGTTCTAACAAAGTGATTAGCACACGGGATTTCATACCACTCGAGCTTGAATACAAAATCTACAAAAGACAAATGCCGATCAAATGTTACATTGAGATCATGAATTACGAACAACGCTCGAACTAGGCCTTCTAAGGAATCTATGGCTGAAATGTTGGGATAGATGAAGGTGACCAGCTTGTATTTAGAAATGTACCACATATTAGCCTGTTTTTCGGGCACTGTTCGCTCACTCTCATAAAATGCTCCTGATGAAATATCAGCTTTGAGCATATTGAACCACGTAAAGCTTGGCATCATCGTCATGAACAAGAGTCTCACATTGAGAGAGCTCGGAATAACAGTAATAAACAGCAGGAATAGCAGGGACTCTAAGTTAGAGCCCTGATGGACCTTAAACATGGATACTCGTACTTAAGTCCTGTATCCACCATACCAAAAACATCATAAGATAGAACCGGACGAGTAAAGGTAGATGTTCAGAAAAATGAGTGATATAAAGTCGATTTAATAAAATTCCATGATCTATTGGTCAAAACCCTTTAATGTAAAATAGTATCTATATGACTCATACCAGCCATAACATCAGTTACGTAAGTACTGACTAAAGCGTGTAATATTTGTATACCATCAGCATAAATAAACTTGTATAAAATGGGACAAGGTGACTACTTGTTAGCCACATCTACACCCATAAGTATGGCCTACAAGTCTTCCATAGGTCACGGAACTCAGCGGTTTTTAAAGAAATATTTAGTATTAAACACAGCGCCTTGAGAAAAAAACATTTGGACAGTCCCTAAGAAGAAAGTTTGAATGCTTGGAATTTGATCAGTTCCTAATGTACACTCATCCTTCAATTTAGAAGTGATACGTTTACAATAGAGTTTTCTGCAGAGAATCTTGGTTTAGTATCAAGGACAAAAATAACGGAATAAAAAAACACAAAGAAAATGCTCACTTCAGCATGCTCTGCTGGTCAATAAACCTCACCTCGTCCCTGTAGGTATAGTTCGTCCGGAATTCGTCCACATTTCAGATTATGACATTGTTTTGTTCTGCTACACACTTTATGAAGTTTCTGTTTCAGTTTAATATTCTGAATAACTTCATTGGTACCAAGAAAGAAAATTGTTTTATTATATCTATACAGTTACCCAAAAAAAGACTAATTGGTTTTACATAACGTATCTTACAGACAGGTCACATACTTTGCGTTGAGGAAATGATTATTAAAACTGCGATTATGCTTAAGAAAATCGCTTATTGCGTGAGATGTTACCACTTTCAAAATGTATGAAATTTCGTTGACACAAATTAACTGGTTTCAGAAAGAATTTTTAAAGCCTTTGATCAGTATGCGCAGGTGTTTTTAAACAGATATCTTATTGAAACAACCAAAACAGTTTTATAAAGATATATGTATGTGTATCATTTCTATAACTGGCTGTTTTTGAACATGATTAGGCTACTTATATTAGAGGTTTTACCGTATAATCGAGCAAGCTCCACTCTTGTGTATAATGCATGGACGCCACCACAACTTTGTAACGAACTAATCATGAAGCTACAAGGCTTACCTAAATCAAACTGTGCAACAGCAGGAGCTGTGGCCGAGATGTGTCAGAAACATGTCAGGAGTCTTCTTGTTGCATACAGCATGCCCTGCAGTGTCGAACTATTAAACATCTATTACATGGGCGTCTTGCCCCGATTCTAAGCTCTAAGGGCTTAATACTTAGTAGTTCAGTCATTTTAGCAAAAACAAGATTATCATCAGCGTGAAAATTCTTACTTAAAGGGGATTTATTAAAGAATAACATATTGTTCGTTGTAAAGGTTGTCCTACCATAGCCATGTTTAAAAAAATTACTGGAATATGATTTTTCAACTCTCTTTACAGAACCACAAGTTTTACCAAAACATAGGCAGTTTAACAAACAACAATTTTTTACACATAACTTTAACTTTTGGATAAAGCAGTGCAAAGAATTTGGTTTGAATGTTTGATATACATTAGAAACTAGATAAACATTTACACATCTCCTGGAGGCTATTGCCGCATATTCCAAATGTTGAAGTAGAATTCTATGCAAGATAAACAGTTACTTCAATATGGTGGTAAAGATTTATCTACCTGTCAATCAACTGGCAAATTTACTTTCCGTTGTTTTTGCTTCTAAAATACAGTTTTTTTAATTAATAATGAAAACTAAACGCGGAGGAACTGTTAACGGAAAACAAGATGTAATGCAACATTCTAAAGTTACTTTGCATATAATCTACAGGAGATTGCATTAATACGTATTCAAGTGCAATATTCTCAGTTAATAATAACTGGAATGTCAAGTAGAATAATTATTCAAATTCTTATATTTTCTGTTACACAATTCAGCTGATTTGCATGTTCTTGACTGGAGCTGGATTGGAATTGGGATAAGTGGAAACTAGAGATGGAAAACTGTCTATAGTATCTATAGTAATATCAAGATTACAAAAAAATTGTACCAAAATAATAGCTGCTAATCCTGCTGCTTGTGAAACATGCCCATACAAGAAATTATTCACAGAAAAATACAATAGCTTGCTACGCAAACAGCGTATCAATAAGTAATAATTCTCCACCACTACTACAAGTCTATAGTTTACATACTAAGAAAGAGCCAGTGAACATTGGTATTTGGATTTATAATTTTAAGAACAAAGGGTGATTTACTGTTGTCCTAATTTGGGTATAAAGGCCGACGTCGCCGTCGGTTGGAATTGCTTGCTAACGTTTCGCTAGCACGACTGGCAAGCTTCTTCAGAGGTCCTTCCATCTCCGGTGCTGGACGCAGACGTAGACGTAGCATCGCCATTTTTATATTTTTTGTTTTAACTGTTGAATAATCTAACATTTATTCAGTTCTCAATCTCGCGTGAGCATGTAGATACGAAAAAACTGCGATGACATTTTTATAGATATTTTTATTTTAAATCCAGTGAAGTATTCACGATTCTTTAAGGGGGTCAAATTATTGGTATCTAACACAAACTTTCATTTTTTTATGGAAAGTTGGCTGTGCTATGGTTGAAGGGACCTATTTTTGTCTGATTATGAAAATATATACAGTTAGGTTTATTTTTACTAATTTTGATATAATTCAATTTTTAGTGATTATATTTTATGTTTACAACCAGGAGGCTATGGAACAAGAAAATACATAATAATACATAATAAATAAATAATAACATAATTTTATATTACTAAGCTCCATTAAGATCCATATACATACAAAATACTCCCAAAGGCGCTCATGCAGTTTTTTTATTAATGAAAATCATTATTTGGAGATAAGTATCTGTGCATGGTTTGGGGTCACATAATTTACATGCACTTTGACGAAATACGTAAAATCTCATTAAAATTTTACAAAAGCTAGAATAATACCACAATTAGTAAAAATAAACCTAACGATGTATAGCTCAGTTTAGAACAAAGAAGTAAGATGTCGAAACCTCAACCCTCTAGCATTAATACTTACCGGGATACCATACAATTACAATGAAAATGAGACACCCTTTACAACAAGCTGTATGGCATGATTTTAATAGCGAGCGAAAATTCCGACGCGTAGTGATTATGTATTTAAAACGACGAGACCCGCTTGGTTCGATGAAAGATCTCCTAGCAGGATATATTAATGCAAACGTGGGAGAGGAAGAAAGTCCGCGGGTTGAACTGCAGATGTAGTTTCGCGTAGTCGTTTTGATGCAATTAACATAAATTTCGTGCCAGCTACTGCCATTTCTCTACCTAGTTTGCTTAACCAAAAGGTCAACCTTCAGTTAACTAAGTCGACGTTAAGGCTATCTTGGAAGAGGTTTATTTATTGTTAAAAACCTATTTATTGTTAGGGACATCACCACCTTATGCTTGCGCTAAATAGTATTAGTGTTTCGTGTGTAAGTTTAGTTCTATTAACTTCGGCTAAAGGTAAAAAAGTTAATGTAGCAAAAATCAAAATAAATCAGAAAATTATCGCACAGATGACATAATATTTTAGAAAATAATCCTAGTTACGTCAATGGCACTGAAAGGCAAAGAAATATTATTTTCTCAATAGTGTTCTTTAATAGCATGGCAGCTTAATATCAGTGCAGCTTCTGCATCCGATCTCATTTGAGTCTTAAAATTTTAGTAAAACCGATGAGAGGTTGCATCATAGTAGCAAACAAGACCGAACCCCGTAGGAATAATCCTCGGCTGTGCAGCTTATTGATGGTTAGCGCTAATTCCGCGCACCTGATTTATAGCGTCATATAATTCCGTCCTGTATCAACAGATAGCAAATCATGGTTAATTAATAGTATACAGCTGTTCGCATTGGTAACGTTCTGCCATGCACAGGGAACAGAGACGTATCCATTTGATCTGTTTGTTTCAGTGCAAAGTTCGGCAGGATATGTGAATTCTGCCCCGATATGCGATGCAATTCGGATAACTGCTTGTCAGTATCCCATTACGCTACCAACGCGCTTTCACCGACCTTGCATTTAGTTAACAAATATTAATTCAGTCACGACAATTTGTCATGCAGGTTGCAGTAGAAATAACTCCTCGATTTGGGTAGCTACCTATCAACACTTTAGCAAAAAGTACATTTTTTACTTCTAATTAATCGTGACGAACATTAGCTTTGAAACCTCCATTTCAGGAAAAAGCACTGCAAGAAACTGAGTTAATTCATCAATAATATCTTCTAAGTATGGTAATTTTAGAAACGCACTTACTTTAAGAAGTCCTTGTGTGCACCAATTGGAAATAAAAAATCTTACTTTCACTAACTTCTTTAAACCTACGAGTTACTAATATACCTCTTACCCACCTGTATTGACATTATTTATCCTGGAATATTGCGTATTCTACCAAATATGTTTATCAAACTGAATGCAAATAGACAAAAATTATGGTCGCTCAGTAGTACCGTTGATTCGTACACACACTGAGCTTTCCATACAACCCTTATCCACATGATCTAAACTGATTAAAATTAGTTTTCTGTAGGTTATTAATAAAACGGTTTTATTTGTTGATACGGGTAGATTAGGCATGTAAGTTCACAAGATCAAAAGAAAAGCGAATCACGTCTTACGGCATAAACTGCATACAGCTTTCTAAACTTTTATCACCAAAGCACGATAAGCAGAGTGAAGTCGTAAGCTTCAACACATATTATCGTCTAAGCTTCTTCATATCTATACGGAAAAATGGCGACACGTTTTCGCGCTGCAGAATTGATTCTACCCGAGCGTTAAACCGGCTGTGACCATATTTATGATCTATATATTGGTGAAATATATCAGTTTTAGCTCCATTCTCTCGGCTTGCCCTAGAGGTTTTCTCAGACTTCCGGCAATATTACCAGATCGTTCACTGCCTCTCTGCAGACGAAAAAAAGTAAATAAAACATTCATTGTTTATTAACTTTTTAGCGTTATAAACGTTTAAGAAATGGGCGCATAAGAGATGACAGTGTGACAAATGTTAGGTTGCAAGGTAACACGGTGCTAATTTTCGTATAATTTTGCAGGCTGAGCTTTGGTTCGTCCGATGGAGTTAGTTTCCATCTTCTATTATGTGCAACCGGGTAAACACGCCGTAGGTAATTTAAAAGGTCTGCTTTCTCGATAATTTGCTTACGATAATTATCGACTCGATATATCGATAGTTACCGATAAGTATTTGTTACCGATATATCAATATTTAAAATTGGTTATCACCCAGTCCTAGTGTGTAGTCTGCTCGGGGAAAATGTGCCACCGATACATGACAAAAGAGTCACATCAGCACCGCACATTTAGCAGAGTCGTTCATCAATTGAACGACTCGCACATGTACGACCCTTCTCTACTGTGTTGGCAGGAGGAAATATAAGAAACATAACTATGAGTATTCTGTAAATTCTATTTAAATAATGATTTCAATGCAGAAAATGAATGTAATAAGCAGAAACTATTATTACAGCTGATATATCCCAGTAATGGAGCAGTTATATAATTTTGTTATTGAGGTTTTTATATACGTTGTTCTACTGGACGATGATGATAATAGCACATATCTAATATGTAATTATGTGAATCTTTATTATTTTTAGTATTAATAGTAATCATTTTTGTGTGTCAATATACAGATTGGGAGAATATCTATTGATCTAGGAGTCGTCTATAGGCCGCCTAAGGCTGGAGTAGAGTATTTTGTGGAACTGGAGTGGGTGCTAGAAACACGATGTGTAGTTTCCATGGGTGATTTCAACATAAACTTATTTAATAAAGACGCGGCGGATTCTGAATCGCTTGAATTAACTGTTTGTTCTTTTCATCTCAGGCAAATTATAAACTCACCCACTAGGGTATGTAGATAACACAATAAAGTATACTGTCAAATATTTTTGCACAAATGAACCTTACCTAACCTAACCTAACCTTACACGTTCCGTACTATTTGTATTCGTCCCTTTCTAGATGTTTTCAGGTTCATAATGTTTATATTAGAAAAGACACGTTTACTATTCCTCGACATGTAACTTCAAAATATGAAGGGTCTTATTCTATTGTTACAACATTTAAACAACTCATTCGGTCATGCGTTGACCAAGTATAATTTAGTTTACTCTTATTAGATGGTTTAGTGGTAGTACTGATAGTAATCAGTGGCTGTTCATAGTCTTAGTTTACGATTAATAATATCTTACAGTTATGCACCGTATGTTACCATTTAGTAGTGTATAATGTATGGTAATTAATTTGCATACAGCCTTTAAGGTTTAGCATTTTAGTTAATTTATCAATACTTACACTGTGAACTATTTATGTTTGGTATCGTTGGGGAAATGGAAGACTAGCTTTCGCAGAATTCTCCCCTTTTGTGGTGTATATCTTTGTTACAACAAATATTGATTTATTGATTGATTGATTTCCAGGTAGCTATATAATTGCTAATAGCAGAACATTCTCCAAGGATAAGTTTGGCAACATCGGTTTCAGTGAAAACTGCTCGGAACGAGACTGCAAAAATTTGTCTCTGTGATGGCGTAAGGCCATTCTGTTCGGTCGGTTGTGTCCAGCTCGCCCATAAACACAGGAAATTATATTATGTTATCTAAATTGCGTTAGGTAACGTCCTGGTAAAACGAACGGATCCGATCGATACGTTTTTAGCTCGCGTACGTATTTACAGTGCCCGGGATAGAAAGGCGTTTACAACATACTATTTATTGATAATTTTAGTTGAATATTTTTAACTTTTAATAGCTGTGGTTTAAACATAGTTTTTTTCAAAGTTCTTACCGAGCGCACTTAAGCCTTATACGTTATGATTCCAAAAAGTAGTTTTGGTTCTGGTTAATAATACGTATAATATGTTTGACAGTGATTTCCACACAAATATAAATGTTGAAAGTAAGAATTTAGGATGGCAATGCCATCTGTCAGCATTACACTGACATGATGACAAAGCCACCTAGCTGCATTAACGGGAACTACTTCCTAAAGGAAGTGACCTGTAATGACAGCGAAATAGTACTATCTGAAGTTGGTTGAGGTGTAGACAGCACAGCATAGACATGCATTTTAAAATATAAATGTTATTACGTTTGTTACTTTCTACTATCTATGCACTATGTATTCTACAAAATTTATTTTGTCATTGATTTATAGCTGTTTGTCATCGATAATTGAATATAATTTAAACACTCGTAACCAGTTAAGTTAAAATATAAGAAAAGATATGATTTAATAATAATATCGCTCATAGCATAGAGATCATTGCTGGATAGACAATCCACAGTTTTTCGCTATAACCAGCGCCCTATCATTTAAACTGTAAACAATCCGCCAGTCTGTGATAGTGAAACATATGTGATTCTGTCTAAGTTCTGCTTACATATAGAACTTGGAACAAACTATTACTATTTTTTTTATACGCTATATTAGTGTGACGTAAATGTCGGCCATTTTGCTGCGATACGTCAAGATAACGGATTCAAACTAACCTACTTAGTTGTCATAATGTGCGTAAGGGAGTTCAGCGTTTGGTGTAATTTTTTAGTGTTAAAGGGTAGTTTAAAGTGTTACTGTTATGTTTAAGTAGCTTACACTACTTCGCTTTACTTAGCAAGTATTACAAACCGAAATTACATTTAGATACAATGTATTGTTGAACAGTTGGACATACACTAAGTACGTGTGTGGAGCATTACAATTTACAAGTTTTACCCGAAAATGGTAATGGGTTGGGTCTCTTGATGTTTCCGTTATAATGAGAGAGAAACGTATAATCTTTACAGCACTTCTTTTAGGTTGTTTTTAAACAATATATTGCAACTAAATGTAATTTTGGTTTATAATACTAAATTATATCAAGGAACGTAAACCACTAAAAATACACAGTAACACTCAATGTTTAGAGCAAAATTATAGCGTAATACAATATTTTGAAGTATTGCTGTGTGTGTTTGAAAGGTTTACATACCTTTGTATTGTTCATTAAGTATCACAAACCGAAATTACATTAAGTTGCAATCTATTGTTGAAAGACAAACAGAAATAAGTGCTTAAAGTTTATACGTTTCTCTCTCATTATAACAAGAACATCCAGGGACCTAGTGCGTTATCATCTTCTGGCACAACATGTAAACTGTAATGCTCTACACACGCACTTATCGTACGTTAAGCTTTTCAGCAATACCTACATTGTAACTAAATGTAATTTAGGTTTGTAATACTGCTAAGTAAAGCGAAGGAGTGTCAGCTGCTCAAACATACACAGTAACACTTTAAAATATTCTTTTAACACTAAAAAATTGCACCAAACACTGAACTTTCTTATGCACGTTATGACAACTTGGTTTGTTTTGATCCAGGATCTAAACTAAATGTAATTTCGGTTTGTAATACTTGCGAAGCAAAACGAAGGAGTGTAAGCTACTCAAATAAGCCCAGCAACATTTTCTAAAGTCACAAAATTGCACCTAACACTTGGGTCCGTTACGTACGTTATGACAATTCGGTGTCAGGATCCAGGATTTTGACGTACCGCAGAAAGATGGCAGTCATTACGTCAGCACTAATATAGCGTATTATAAAATTAAAACAACTGAAAGCTACTAATTGTATATATTTGAGAAAAAAACAAAATCTGCATATTATAAACTAATACCTGAGTAAACGTAAAAAGCTAAGAAGGCTCCCCAGATCCGCTTCCTGAGCAACTGCACTGTAAACATTTGGTGGATCCATTAGGATTTCTCGCATCGTCAGTTTCGTCCACTTCTCTGCTACCTTTCAGACATCCTCCCAGGCAACTAAACAGCGAAACTAAATCAGCTCTATTTTCGCCTGTTTTTTCTAAATCAACTCCCAATGACGTCATTGTTTCGGCAAGTACTTGCAGTCTGCAGGCAGTAGCCCTAGGAAGCTCTTGATCGACCATATACCTGCTGTGCTGGAAATTGAGTAGGACGTCATCAAACTGCCGCTGAAGACGGTCCAACTCCTTATGGTTTAAGGTCATATTTTCGAGTAGCATTTTAAAATTGAGGAGGCCGGTGTTAAAGTCGCGCTTTCGCAGACTGTACTCGTCGAACAAGTTTTCTAAATCTCTTGTTGAGTCCAGCGCGGCGTATATTTTTGTCTTGGCCGAAGCGTGATCTTCAAGTTTGTTGGGTTCGCACAGCATTTTGAGTATATGCGTCATTGCTTCGGTCACCGTAAAAGCTCTTTCGTTCATTATAAGTCCGTTGAGGGAACGGCACAGTTTGTGAGCTGCTTGCGTTTCCAGCCGCACGCAATCAACATAATTAAGCACGGCTTCAAGCACTCCTTCCACACGATCAAACCTCATTTGGAGCTCATTGTGACTTTCCATGGATTGTGCTTCCTCCATCTGGATTCGCGACAGCATCATCTCGAGCTTCTGGCGTCTGGTTGCCAACTCTTCCTGATCGCATTTGTGCTTTTTGCCGAAGGTCACGCTCTTCGAGCTGCTCTTTTTGATCTTTACGTACTCCTCACAACTGCAGCTTCGTGGACAAGACTTCGACGGCCTCATGTGGTAGCAATCGGTTTCGCTTTCGCTGTCGCTGCAATCTCGACTCGTGCTAGTTTTGAGCAGTGCTGTAGAAGAGTGGGTATCGCCTAGCAGTTGGCTTCTACTTAGCTTACGGCTCATTCTATGTGTATAAAGCGGTAAAGTGAAAATGTCAAACGTCATCCTTGCCAGTGTTGCCAAAATATTACTTGATTGTCAATATGGCAATATGGTTAGACGCTGTATGCCGAGGGGTAAACCCACTGATCTCTAAATATCTGGATGTCGTATAAGTCATTCAAAACTGTGACAAGAAGGAACTCGTGCGCCACCATGCCGCTGGTACTCGTACTATCAATTTAACGGCGAGTTCAAATTTTAGATTAGATCCTTAACTATATAATATGGTTATGAGTAAACGTTAACATCCAGTTTGTACGGTACATGTTTCTTACTCAAACCCTACAACGATCATCTTTTGGAAATCTGCAGACAGATGATGAGTTCACGATTCTAACCGTCAATCATTAACGTTATATTTACCGCAGAAGCGAACCTTTGTCAAAATTTTAGTACAAGGACAAGCGGCTAGGCGCTAAAGTGGCTTAAATCTATCACAAATAATTTACATGCATTTTGGTATGTAAGCGACATCCAGTTATTTAGAGATCAGTGCTAGAAACGCTAAGGTGGCCTAAATCTATCACAAATAATTTACATGCATTTTGGTATGTAAGCGACATCCAGTTATTTAGAGATCAGTGGGTAAACCGCTGAGAATTTTTGGTATACAGTGAGTAGGATTTCTAGGGATTTCTGAGGTTTCTAGGGATTTCCTAGGATTTCTGAAAATTTACAGGGATTTTTTTTGGAATTCCAATGATTTCCAAGGATGTATGAGGATATTGCAGATATAATTAAAACATATGTCGTTGAATCCAGGTTTATCATCACTTCAGACAGGGGACTGCTTGGCTTCCTCTGTACTTGTTAACGCGGAACTAGATAGAATCAGAATTTTGCCTGAAAAGCATAATTTAAGCTAAACCCCTTGAAGTCAGTGGTTATGTGTTTTGCCAATTGAAATGTTAGAAATTGTGTGCTTCATTCTGTGTCGGCGACTCCAGCAGGTATTACTGTTCCGTTTGTAGAGCATACTTGAAATTTGAGTGTCATTATATATTTATAGATGGTTAACTTCGGTTTAGGGAACGTATCACAAAGGTAATGCAACGAGCATTCGTTTATAAAACTGCAGGAAATGTAACCTCGAGTGTAACCTTAATTGTTGTTCAGAAACTACTTACCATTCCATCTGCTAACTGTGCTGAATAACTTGAAAAGTAGATTAACATATCACACAGATATTCACTATAGAAGTGAGTACTCGTTTTAGGGATAGTTTTGTTGTGCCCCACCACCATACTGTTCTGTTTCGCAGAGGTCTCTCTTTTAGTGCCCCCAAGCTGCACAGTGTCTTTCAAACTGTACAATGCTAATAAGTTTCAATATAAATTAAAAGGGTAGCTTTCCGTTACTCAAACTAGATGATCATCTGCATGCCAATTTCCACTTTTACTTCCACATCCAACAGATGGGCAGTATTTTATTTGTTTGCGCATTCGCTTTAATATGGTCGAAAACGTAAAAAAACAAAATTTGAGTAAAAAAAAATTCTTGTCCGTGTGTGTGGTTTTGTTTGTGGACACGATAACTTTCGAAAGACTTAATATATGAACTTGAAATTTGGGAAACGTATAGATCTTAGGTACCAAAAGCGACCTATTGTTTTTTGGGTAAGTAGKGTATCGGGAAGGCGGCGAAATTGGAGGGTAACTACCCTTTTTGCAAATTATTATGTATATATATATTTTTTCGTTTTAGTACGTGATTAGTAGTATAACTGCGAGTATTATTGTCTCTTAAAGAAAACGGTTTTTCCTAAATATCTCCAAATATATTTAATATATTCAAAAAATGAAAATACCATCAGATAGGAAATAAAATTTCTCACAAAAAGTGTCCAAAATCCAAAATTTTGACATTTTCTAAATATTTCAAAAAAATGTGTTTTGGTCCCTGTTCATACGATTTTTTTTTAAATTTTGGTATTATATAGGAAATCAAATTTTTGATCGGGAAGCACTCTTGTAATTTTTTGTTAAGTTAATACTTTTCGAGTTATTTGGAAAAAACAGATTTTATAAATGTATGTATTTTTGCTAATATCACGAGGACTGTTTGTCTTAGAAAAAATGTGTAGAGAGAAAAAATGCTCAAAACCTGACTACTACTCGTGTAGTGTAAGAAATAAAAACATAAATGTCATTTTGACAATTGGATGTGGAAGTATTGATTCAATTTGCAGCGGTTTTTGCATTTTTTTACATTATACATATTGACCACGCTTGTTCTTTTTCATTCCGTTATCTTTTTCTCTTGCTTTATTTAAGCGGATTGAACAGTTCCTATAATTTATAACTCCGAGAAAGAAAGGATATCCAAAAATTAGACGACTGGAAATAATGGCTATAGCTAGCTACTCTTTCCTGCAGTTAATAGTCAAGAAAATTCGTGTTATTATCATACCATTTTTATGCAGTGTATAGCCAATGCAGTATTCTAAAATTATAAACAATCCTCATAACAAGAGAATATAACTCATTCCGTTATTTTATGTCCAATAAGCGCACGTATACGAATTAATGTCATCCGTCTTGTTTAGGGAGAATGTTTGTGTTCGTTTTGTCCTGTGCCACAGAACAACCGGGTTCCAATTAATCAAGTATGTCGTGGTAACAAAAGCACATCCTTCATCACGAAACAAGGGACAGTTTAGCCGTTAAATAAAATGTAACCGAAACCATTACTCCACTCCTGTCATTTTCGGTTGCGATGTTGTAAGGCAGTTACCTGAAGTTCTTCTGGTGTTCAGAAGTCTATATTCAGAAATTCAACTATGAAAGCACGTTAGAATTGAGACTATTAATTTACGTATGTAAAAAATAATTAGATTATTAGCAGTTAAAGGCTCGTTGTGTCACACGTACTGTAGAATTATTAGTTTATTTTTATTAGACATAAAAAGACTGTAAAATACTGCTAATGCTAAAATATACCCATACAGTTTCAATAGACCATAAGTGCTGCCTTCGCTGCTTGGTTAACAACTATATTATTAGATTTTTTACTAGTGTAGGTCAGTTTGCATCCCTACCCAGGAAACCATTCTTATTACAGATCGCAAAGTTTGAAACATCCGGAACCCGTCGTAATACATTCTGCACTATAAAATGGCTAATAAAACTTTTTCGTGTAAAGCTTTTGTGGTTTTCGTTCTAAAGGTGTATAATCTTTCAAATAATTATACACCAGCAACTCTTGTATAAATTGGTTACTGTTTCTTTCATGTCTTCATGATTTTTTTTATCACAGAAGATGAATAAATACAAATAAGTAAATTGATTGGTAACCTTTCCCACTTTTTGCATCTGTAGTTCATAGTCTTCCCTTCTATCTTCCATACTTCTAAATATAATTATCGAATGGAAAATTGCAAGAATTTTAATTTTGTCCCATAAAATATTTGTAGAAGCTATTCTGACCCAATATTAAATTTCAATAAATAAAAATCATACATCGTTTAGCATAATTTAAGCTTAAGGTAATTAATATTTTATTGTAAAAAAGTAAAATTTGCAGGTTTAATATGTTAAACTATATATAGATAATACTTTTACCGATGCTCCCTTAAAAGTTAATTTGTAGAATCATCTATACTCACTTGAGCAACATAGGTATGAATTTGTACTTGTAAATGACGTTACTAAGACGACTTCCTTTGTTTATGGACGTCAATTGTATCATTTGTTTTAGTATGTGTAGTGTTATATTATAGGGTAGTGTATTGACAGAATGTCTGAAAAGTGTTTAGTTATGCTTTTAATAAAATTAACTGATTTTGAAGACGGCTGGCCGTTTTCTGCCTGGTTGATTATCAGATTATACCACCATCATTTGCAACATACATATATTTCACTTTCTGCTATTTGCAGTAGTTTTTGGTTAACATATGCAACCTACAGTATATAAGCCACACCAGGAGTTGACAAAAACAAAAAGGATGGATAACTAACATGGGATATTGAGATGTAGATTATAGTGGCATATACACAAGCAAATAAATTCAATGTGTAGTTACAACGATTGAATATGAAAAAAGTTCTTGTAACAAAGAAACACAGGAAATTTATTTGTTGATGATATATCTTCATTTTGTTACTGCATCTTCCGATATTTAAGCAATCACAAACTAACAATATTTAAAAAACACTAAGGTTGAGTATGATTCAAAAAAGCTAAATGTAAGGGTTGGCCCTCCAAAATAAACCAACTGTAAAAACATTGTTGCTCCATTGTATATAGAAAAAGCTGTCATATGCAAAGCGTAATTAAACAGCAAATTTATATTCGCAAATGGTGTTATAACGACCATGCAGTGGTCTTTGACGTTCATTTAGGTGTTTCAAATGTTTGAATAATACAAGCAATTAAATTAGCAGTCACCTGAWAAGTAATAAAAAGCGGTTTATCCGTGTTTCTGCCAATTATAAGGGAAAACAAAGCACTTTTATAAAAATAGCAATTTATTTATTTTTTGTTATTATCATCGCGTTTGCCTGTGAAAACTGTCACGGTAAACTTCTGTCTCGATTGAAATATTTCATATTTTTTTCGAACATATGTTATGGATGTGAAACGTAGATAATGACCACAAGTTATATAGATATGTTAGAAAGCTAGGAGTGAAGAATACTAAGGAAAGTGTTTAGGGAAATTAAATTGGAGCAGAATAAATTAAAAAATTGAAAAGTAATGGTCAAAGAGAGCGTTGGTTAGGACGTGTAGCAAGAACGGATTCGACAAGTGCTACTGGGAGGTGAGAGAAACAAAAGAAGGAAATGGAGGCCGAAAAAGAAATGGTTGTAAGTGGCAACGAAGTAGGAATCCGGGACTGGAGAGGCAAAACAGAAAAAAGTTGAGGACGATAACAGAAAAAATTGAAAGCATCGACCCAAGTGCCTGAAGAGCTATTGTACTTATAAAATTTTAATATTTTGCTGTAACACAAAAACCAAACAAAATTAATACTAAACTATTAACAACATTTTCGTATTATCCCAAAACAAGTTTTTGCATGTACAGCTATTTGCAAAGCTTTTATGTTCACTTGCCTTTGCTATGTTGTGCCTTTATTTTAAGTAAGTAGTTAAAAGAGGTGGTTTTACCAACATTGTGTTTGTTGGCCCAAAGGTGGTCAATATCGCACTAAATCAAAATGCTGCTTTGTTCGTGTTTAAACTTTTTCCAATATTTAGATTGTTTTGTGTGTTTTTTATTACAGTGCACTCGTAAGAAAATGACATATTATACTAACTTTTGTTTCAATGGCCTAGCAGTAAAATTGAACATTTACTTGAGTGGGTATTTTATCATTGTTCAATATATAGCGAGTTATGTTGCACTTAACCATATTTCAAGTCATAAATGTAACTAAATTTGATAACTGCGAGAGCTCTATTAGAGATTTGTAACAAAGCAATTTCAATCAGATTGTAACTATGAAAACAATCCTGCAACGCTGGCAATAATAGTATTACTATTATAACTAATTATATTAATAAATAAAGGCAAACTCTAAATAATGCAAAAGATCTATGCAAATCCACTTTTACAAGTATGTGTTGTTTACGTATTATGAACACTCAAGTATATCTTAATATGACATTATAAAATAGTTATTTTGGGATGCGTCTGGTTTTGTAATAATTAAATGGGTAAATAATGGACATCCTTTTTTTAATTTCACAATGTTTGTACTTTAATGAAATACACCAAACAATGCTTTATTTAAATATAATTTTGATTAAGACATGCTACATCTAGCAATTGAAACTGTTTTAATTTTCCTTTGGCATTGACAATATTATGTGCTACTCTTTTAATTTTCTTATTTAATCTATTGGGATAATAATTCGGCACAAATAATTGTTTATTGGTAATATAATAAATTGTTAATATCAGTTTACGACTTTGGACCTTTGTTTTTAACATTGAGATTTAGGAAATGTGTCACTTCATGGATTTTTTCAAGTATTTTTTGATATGAGTGCTTTACCTGTTCATTTTTTATCAGTCGCGTAATGATAAATAACACAATTACCACTTACACATCTAAATTAGCATTATAGTGTAATTTATAAAATGCAAAGAGTTCGAAAAATTTCATAAATAATTAAGTCCTTATGAATGTAAAAATACTATAACCAGATTTCCGCGTCTTAAATTGCATTTCCATAATAAAACTACTTATTTATTTCCGTTGTTTTCCCTGCGACCTATCGATTGAAACTGTGACATTTGCAAGTTTTATTTAAACAGCTCAATAGTAATGTTGTAATGCCACAACCGTTCCAGCTAATGCACTTTTTTTGAAGTCGCATGATGAAAACCTGTAACGAAATTCAAACATTACCCCTACATGCAATGATTAAGACGTAATTGTAGAATAGTCGCTTTGTAAAGACCTGAATTGTTATTGACGGAGCTGAAAGCACGTGAGGCAGCACTCCAATACCAGCCAAATGGAGATAAGTATAGTATAAAGAAAGCTAGAAGCGTATAAAGCCGGATATATGGTCGCTTAAAGGTATTGTGTAGTGCATTATGGATATTACTTTTATGAAGTACCCTTTTCGGGTATTAAATTTAAAATATCTGTTTCGTGTGAATGGTGGATGAATAGAGGTGCATAATATTATTTGTTGGCATCGTAACCTAGAAAAGTGGATATCGGGATAATGTAGCACACTTAATCTTTGACAGTACTGGATGAAGGTCCATATGGCTATAGCATTAAGTATAGAAATAGAGGAAAAGATATGTAATAGACAGATAAGTAGTTACGTATAGACGTAGATTTTAATACATTTTACTGCATCTGCGCACAACTGGGAAAAATGAAGTATGATCTTTATAAATATGCCAACTCTATTACAAATTTGTTTTACAAATTAACTTGTGTGTTATAATTTACAATTATTATAAAATTGGTAGTTGTAGGGGTATATAGTTGGCAAGTCATCTAAATATTAACACTATTGAAAAACAATAATAGGAAACTAATTTTAATATTTCCACAGTAATTTTCAACAACAGTTATTAAATTTGAAATGAAAGTCACCAATATTTACAATTTGGTCTTATGAATCCTTTTTGAAATTGGTTTGTGACACCTATCACTGATTTCCAGTCTTTTGCAAGGGCTTTCAAATAAATATCTTTCGAGTTTTTTAAATAGATTCAAAGTCCCTTACATATCATTGGCTGTGAAAATCTTGCAAACGGTTTAATTATCTATAATCGTTTTTGTAGTACAACCTCGCTTTTAGAAAAATCACATTTCCTATCAAGGCTAAATGAGGGGGTTTGGTAATGATTAAGTTGTTTCAGTCCTTAAAAGTTTTTGGCAATTCTAACATGCTTGCTTAGAGATCAATGTATATATCGAACGGATCTATCAACTTCGAACTATAAGACCTAACTGATCCTTAAAAGATTTACTTTTCAGATGACGCCGCTTTATACGATGCATATTCCAGGAAGGAGTAGGAATGATTCTTCTACTTGCCGTCCGAGGAGCTGTATATGATTATTTATCTACCTTGACAAGTCCTGATGGTAATTTACTAAATTCCTCCAGTATCTCCTCTTTGCCTTTATATCTTGAAACGTTGTCCTTAAAAAGTCGAAGATTTGGAACTCTAATGTTAATTTTCAGACGGAAGTTCCAGATGGGACTCGTCTCCGTACATGGATCTTATCGCACAATGCTTCACATTCAGCATCAGCAGGCGTCTCTGGCAAAGCGTTAGCTCGATACGGACACGATCTCGAAGTATGGGATTACGAGATCGTTGAGAGTGGACTGATCCTCAGAAGGAACTTGAAGAACACACAATGTCTAAGGTAAAGGTGTAGCACGTTTAGAGCTTGAACTAGGGGGTAAAGCTGAAGGAAGTATTCGTGGTAGATGGAATGGTAAAATGCGTCGAGGATTACGCCTTCATAAATTTCGACGACAAAAGAAATGTGATGGTCTCATAGCCAAGTGTCCCTCGCAAAACATATGTCCGCGCTAGAGAAGAATGAAAAGAGGATGTTGAATAAAAATAAAACAAACAAACAGAATCACAAAACCAAATATTAGTAACATCCGTTTTTAATGTAAAACTCAAAACGCGGGAAAACAACATTAAACCGGTAAACGGTCGTTTGGACCGTTACTTGAATCACAAGTGACTAACTCGCTAGAAACTACTTATTCACCTTGATGGAATTATAGTGACGTCTACTGCCAATAATCCAGTTAAACTAATTTCTAGAAACATCAGAACTTTACCTCAGTTAACGCGGGAGCAATCTAATTAATTAAAACAGTTTTAGAAATACAGGGAAGAGCGGTTGGTAAGTGCCTTATCAGAATTATATTAAACACACAATCTTAATTGCTTACGTTACGATTTTGAAAAATCAGTTACGCGAGCTGGAATACAACAGCATGACTACCGGCTAAAATGAGACTAACTCAAATTTCGTCAAAATACGTTATGTTACTGCATGATTTAGTGAACTCCCCACCTATACTCTCCCTGGGGGAAATTGGTCATATTTCCGTTTTACATTTTTAATCATCCAATGCTTGAAGTTCAATATATAGCTAGCTGGTGGATCTCCCGAAAAATGGCGACAAATTTAGCACTTAAATTTTTATTTTCCCTTGTTTGTAGACGAAAATTCCAGGGCAAAAACCCCTACAGCCTAGCCAAATCTTAACTGGTTTCCTAGATAACATGGTGAGGAAATTGAGCGATCGTAACAATCATTTCTGAACAACCAGCGAGTATTTTGATATGAACCGACAAATATGAAAGCGTGTAACGACAATAGTACCTTTATCGTTTTACTATATATAATATTAGTCGTCCGAATGTTTTACTACCAAATGCTAAATAGTTATTTACTGATGTCCTAGAAACAGCCATCTTGTTACATGTTTTACAACGACATTAATTTATACTATTGTAGAAAACGAAATTGTTTTGCTATACAAAACTCTTTGTAATAATGTAGATACAGTGTACTGCACACTGGGATGCCACAGGTTTCTATCATAAACTTATGGCCAACATAATCGAGCGTCAGGGTTAACAATTTAGGTTTATTCAATCCATACTCGCTTTCATCAAGGAAATCTTTAGTGTTGCGTTTGTCTGCGGATAAGTCAGCTAGAATATAACGAAAGGCCTTTGAATGCCCTTTGTTTTGTGCACCTGTTTAGGTCTCCCTTGTTCTCTAAATAAACACATTGCAAGTTAGTTGAAGTTCTCTAGAAGCGCTCTCCATAGTACGTCCCAGAGCTGGTCGTGTGGGATCCAAAATGACAATGCAGCGTCTCAGCGCACGTCTTGTTTTGTTACAGACTGCTTTGTTGGGACCGTACACCAGCGGTGTCTGCTACTGCTACGAACAATGCCTAATACTTGCTATATCGGCGTAATATTTCCTGGTAAGAGAGGTGCGGATGGGATTTTAGCAAGTTAGCTTGACAAGCAGCTTATAATGTGAGAAATATTCCCTTAGATAAATAAGCTCGCCAGCTTAGGTTTCTTTCTGAAGTTCGTAAACAAAAAACATAGTCTTTAATCTGATTTCCTTTTGCCAGTGCATATAAGTCTTTATGAAAGAGCAGCACTAGAATGATTTGCGAGTATTCTGAGACTTGGTGTAGAGATTTTTCGTTTCCTTGTTTGATTTTTTATTACGTCTGTTTATGTTAGCAAAACTTCTAACAAGATGACCATAGTATTCTCCCCAGCTACTCTTCTATAAAATGTCTTATCTTCTGAACTCTATCAAGGCTAGGAAATTTTCAGAAATCGTCTGCAAATGTTAGGGAGGGTCAAATTTGAGCGTGTACGTAAAAGGTGGGATAAATTTCATTATTCCGACCATTTCGGAAAATTTCCTTTACATATTAAGATTATCTCATCAGGAACTATCGATATTCAAAACGGTATGTAAATTCATCCAACCTAAAATGTTAGTTGTATAAATTTGGAAAGTTTTACTGGTTTTCCGGTATATTTTCCAAAGCAGTGGAGGAAAATATATATCATAATAAACTACACCTGCATACCAAATTTCGTCTCGATAGCTCAAATAACAAAGAAATTAATCGAACAAAAAAAACAAAATTCACACCGGATTTTTACCAGACTTGCAAACGTTATCAACATAACAATCGTGGGTAAGCTGCGCAAAATGTCCGGCAAATCTGACCTCGCAACTTTTAGCACTAAAATAAMAATAATTATTTTTAAATTACGTTAAAAATCGATCCAGAATAACCGGACYCGCGGAATCCCGGAGCGACAGACGCGCGAGGGTATCCGGAATAGGACAGTAAAAACCAGAAGTTCTTATCTTATTTGTTCGTCGGCTATGGCCCTCGAAACATGGGCATACACCTGTTTGCAACCAAATATGGAGGCAATATGGCGTCCACTGCACGTATGGCTACACTGTACTGTAGTCGGGCAGTATAAAAACCAATATCCAAGTGTTAGTTGAATTAGGAATGTTACGAGTATAATGGTAATGAATTCAACTCGCGGTGCTTGAATTTAGTCTATTTCGGTGCTTGTGTGTGAATAAAAAGCCTAAATCAGAACGTCAGAATCTATCAAGCCCGGTTTTTCTAACAATATTATCCACTTATTTAGTTGCCACAAAGCTAACTTATATTTGAAAATATTTCTATTATTAGTTGTTCTTTATCGTTTATCTCGACCTATTCAGTTTTACTTAAATGTTTTTATGTTTTTTTCTCAAATGCGATTTATCATATTCGTCCGAGAGAACCCTAATTTTAGGCTTATATTTGGGATATATAAACCCATAAACCATAAACCCACCCAATATATAACTCTAAAAAATAATTGAGCTCAAGTAATATATTAAATTGTAGATTACGCAGTTTACTTAAAAAAGGTGGTCTCTCCTTGACTTTATATGGAAGGATATCTCGGCAAAGATATTTATCTCTACTGGCCTTGCATGGCGAAATACAAATACGAAGTAGAGAGATGTAAAAACATTTACGATGTAATGTGTCACATGCATTTTTGATCTGCCGCCCTGTAATTTCGGATTGTTTTCGTTTATAAGAAATGAACTCAAAAGAAGACGTTTTTCTGACGATGGTGAGATCAAGCATGCGCTTATAATTCTCAAGAAAAATGGAAGAAGATTTTTGATGATTGGCTTATATTAATGAATAAATATATTAAAAATGAAAAAGTTTACTTTGAAAGGTTCCAAATAAACAAATTTATATAAAATTATCTATTTAGAGGCTTTCAAAGCTTTGGTAGCGACCTTTTTACGGTTGCCCCCCGTTCCTTCAAAGTAGCTAGTTACAATTGCTGCGATTTTATAAAGGCAGCGAGACATACTCGGGGCGGACGCCTAGTTTCCTCGAAATCGGAAAGTAATGGTATGGGAAAAAACACATTTATTAAAAATTCCCGCTACAATCGTCACAGAAGCATTGGGTAGCACAACAATAATACTGAAAAGTGCTGGCTACGATAGAGCATTCATATCTCGAGGGAACACGGCGTTTCGTGTCCGCCCCGCATATGTCCACAATGTTATTATGGAGCCACTGTCGTGTGTCTGGGTCTAGTTTAATGTGTATTTGAGAAGTTGGCAGAAATAGCATTCAACTAGCAACGAACGGAAATACGAGTTCTCGTCAGGGATAGTAAGGTGGCCATATCTTAAGCTAAAAGGATTCTGGAGCTAACGAAACACTGTCCTACTATTGTTCCGTTAAGTTAAAGTGCATTAATAAATCACTTCCGCTATGACATCCTTAACCATTTCCTAACTTCACGTTATAAATAAATATCTATTGCACACCAATTTGTTACAGCGTGTGTGAGAAATACTCTTATCGTTTCTGTTAAATTCATGTTCTTGTACTGTTTACTTCCTATAGTTACTTATTTCAATCCGGTGCGATTAGTTTGTATATAATGTACGAATAGATAATGACTCGATGTGCTTTGAAACGGTCTCAATATGTTCGGTTTAAGATGGCTTCATTACCGCACTGGTTTTGTAAATTAAGTAACTAGATCAAGTGTTTTAGTATGGTAGGTGCCCGTTGGCGATGGCTTTTCCTTACATATACCAGTAAGACAAAAAAGATGAAAACCTTGATAGATCGCTTCTTAACTTGTGTATAACTTCAGCTTGGCTCTGAAAGGTTCGCGGGATAGTTTAGTTAGATATTCGATTTGGTAACTGAGAAGGAACATTGAATTGAATATTGAATTCCATTTGTCACTACTACACCATTTTAACAGTATTAGTCGAAAGATACTATCAATGTACTAGATTACAGTACGGGTCAAGTATTATGGCGGCTGCGTTTATAAAGCACTACATGAGCTGGTATGCTTTGTTTCTGGGTTAGTGTCCGCTAAGCCATAAACCATAGTAGAGACGACAGATTCCAATACGCGTCAATATTCGCGATCGTCATCTCAAAAAACTTGCCACATAGTCTTATTATTTAGTTGCCCTTAACCTGTTATTACGGCTATTTTGCTGAGTATCTTTTATTTTTATTTAAAACCATGCATCAACATCGACTATTATCAATGTTTGTTTATGGGATACAGCTATGTTGCCCCGATATTTGCCATTCTTAGTCGCCATGAAATGATCATGAATTCAAGAATATCATTAAGATACATATAAATAGCTAGCTGTAACGCTTTTCAACGATGAGGCTGCAATTAGTTTCCATTTTACTTGAATGTTACCACTCCCATCCCATATAACGTAAATAAAAAAGCCACATTCTACAACAGATGTATTTGTTTGCACGCAGCGTTCCTTCCGTAATCCAAAATAATGGCTGGTGTTCGAGTAACAAATCTTAAGCGACAGCGGTGCAATGAATAAAAATTAAGTAGACGTCTGGAGAAATTATTTCATTGTCTTTCAACAAAGAAAGCGGCAGCATTAGTGCAGATTATGCGGTCTTATCTCTTTGTGACAAACTGCCGGGACTTATTCACTACCGAGAACTTTGCGTCACCGTAGGACTTAACGAAACCGCCATACAGTCATTGTTTGAAGAATTACCGGATCCGTTACCGGAGCGCTCTTTTGCATTGCGATAAATGCATCGCTGAATTTCAGTTGACTCGTACAATGGACAGGAGAGGTGTTTTTATTTTTCTTTCGTTAAAATATATATAACCGCCAACTCCTCGCATTAGACGGGATTACGTTATTACTCTAAACAGCGGTATTCCTGGGTCTGCAACTTATGTGAATTCTGACTTAACCAACTTCCGGTCACTTAATAAAGAAATTGTAAACGGTGTTGAAATTATCATAACTAAAGTAGGAGACCTCACAATTTACAACATTTATAAGTCTCTGAATACTGTCTGGCCAGAAAACTTCCTTAGGTGCCACGGACATCCTTGTGTGTATATTGGTGATAACGACATGAGCTGATGAACTGGATAGGAGAGCACAACCTGCATCCTGTTTACACTGAAAAAGAGAAGAGCTTCCATTCGGCAAGATGGAGACGTGATTACAATAAAGACCTCTGAATCTCCGCCTGTAATGCTAATTTAATGCTTCTTCGTGTGATACGGCAAGTGTTGAATGACTTTACAAGAACCCAACATCGCCTACAATTAGTAGTAGTTCGGATACAGATGAAAAATGTGCGATCACTTGAAAAACCACGATGGAACTGTCTAAAAGCGGACTGGTTAGGATTTAGTACTCAAATTGATATGAATCTTCGATAGGTCCCAGCAACCATTGAAAATTACGAGATACTTGTTGGTTTAATAGAGGGTGCTCCAAAGAGAACAACTCCAAGAAAATGCTACATCCCTTGTTGGAATAAAGAAACTGATGTCTTGTATAGACAGTATCAAGCTCATCTCAGTTATAATTGGCTGACATTATAGAATCCCTGAATCAATCTCGGAAGAGAATGGAATACTCTAATGCAGAGCACGAACTTCACCCACTCCAGTCGCAGCAGTTGGAACCTGCTGAAAAAACCGTTAATGAAACACATAGACAAACATCATTAATTTCGTCTAATGGTTTAGTTTCTCGACTGGTTAGTATCTCCAATTCTGATCAAATATCTATAGAGGAATCGAAAATGATGAAGGAAAAGCATCGTCAGCTAAGAAAAAACATGCGAACCTTCAGTAGAGTTGTCACAATCGGCAAGCTGTTTGTGCTCTTAATAAAGCCCGCAAAGCTGCTGGTTTTACGGTATTTACCTAGAATTATTGAAAAAAATTAGGGCTTAATACTTTAAAATGGTTGTTATTGTACTATAATATTTTCAATACATGTACTCTTCAAGTTTGTTTCGGAAAACAATGGTAATTGTTATCTTAAAGACTGGGAAACCTCCAAATGAAGCAGAAACAGAAGTTGCTGTGACCAAGTCTTGGCTCTAACAACATACACTGAGGCTGGTTTCCAGAAAGGATTGAAAACTGGAGTAGCGTTCATAGACTTATCGGCGGACTATGATACTGTTTGGAAAGATGGATTGATCCTCAAACTATTTAATACTCTGAAATATGGAAAGACTGTGAAGCTTATCGAATAAATGCTGTCCCAACGTCAATTCAGAGTGTTTCTGGGAGATAAAAGTAGCAAATTTATGATTTTGAATAATGATTTTAAACAAGGATCAGTTCTGTTGCCTGTTCTTTTGGATATTTACATAAGTGACCTTCCAGTAACTTAGAGTTTAACGTACAAGATACATCTAGAAAACATCAGTAAAAAATTACAGACCAGAAATGACATCCTGCATAAGCTCGCTTGTGCAAGTTGAAGTACAACAATTAAGTCAACTTCATCACCTTGGTTTCCGTTGCTACATATAAAGCTTGGCAAAATATCAATCAGCTCCTAATGAGTTTCTGATTTCCCGAGAAAGTCTTGGGTCACTCTGAATCACCTTCGCACTGGTCATGGGAAATGCTAATTTTTCTTAATAAGTGGGATCCATCTATCAACCTTTCTTGTGAATGTGGAGACCTCCTCCAAACCTTATGTGGCCAACAGATGCCCCCGTACAGCATGGCCTGGTGGGTTTG
This sequence comes from Rhyzopertha dominica, assembly GCA_025024175.1. NCBI lineage: Eukaryota > Metazoa > Arthropoda > Insecta > Coleoptera > Bostrichidae > Rhyzopertha > Rhyzopertha dominica. The sequence continues at coordinate 39,228,708 of QCXZ01000064.1, forward strand.
CGTCTATCCATCATGTCGATGAGGGTGTTGAAGATTGGTTTAAGATAACCGAGATCTGATTGGAGTTTTTCTACGGTTTTTCTTCAATACTCTATCCAGAATAGATATATGTGTGTATCTATTCTGGATAGAGCGCAAATGCGAGATCTCTTATTGTTGAATGAAGAGATCTTCTCCTTCAACGCTTTTATAAAAGTCGACCGTACTCACAAGAAATTATTTGTTACCGAGGCTCACTTCACGTCGAGTTGCACGCTTAGTGCTGGGTACTTGAATCTTGCAATTTAGATTCGGAAATACCCTGCTTTTGAGTAGAAGCAAATTAAATTATATTTTCTTACTGACTTACTTATTAACTCTCGTTTTTACAGCGTCTACCCTTTCAATCTTACAAACATAACATCAAGTGCACGAACTCCCGTCATCAACAGTATTAATGATTTTCATAAAAATATATAAGAATATATATGTAGAAATGAAGTCACTAGATAGATAAAGTACCGCAATCGTCCGCCATTTAAGTGCAAAATATTAGAAAGGGATGGGAGAGACAACCAAACTATCAAACCTGACCTTAAGGATTAGAGAACTGGCAGATATCAGGCTCTCATGCAGTGTTGTTTGACTTTTTTCTAGGTAATGGGCATAACATTTTATGCATCAGAACATTATATCTGACAGTATTATAATCTCTAATGTTATATTTGATTGGATTGGTTCCCTCTCCCACCTCTTTCTAATATTTTGCACTAAAATGTCGGACTTTATCTATCTAGTGACTTTATGTAGAAATAGATGGCAATGCCATCTGTCACCATTACACTGACATGATGGCAAAGCCACCTAACTGCCATTACGGGAACTACTTCCTAAAGGGAGTGACCTGTACTACAAAACAACAAGTTGTTGCACATTTCTTTTAACTATTTCGCTTTACAAAGCCAATTAACAGATTTATGTAGTTAAAGGTTTGTAATCTATCGTTGATGTTAAGCAAGCAAAGGAGGCCGTTCGGCGTTTCAACTCTGGATCTTGACTTCTCCGAAAACAAATTTAAAGACTGTAAGTAACCGAAAGTCCTCCATTATCATATTTTAAGCCTAGCTCGTTTTCCTTTTCACATTGCGAATTAAAAGTAATGTTATTCCACATCTACAGTACATCTATTTAACTATTTAAGAAAGAAATATTAATAAATAGTATGCGCAGGTCAATCTGCAATTTATTTATACAGTTTTAATACTTTCTTCAAATACATAATTAAAGTGATAAAAAGCTAATTTTTTTGTACCTGTCCAGGGCTGGCTGACATTACGTTTTCAGCAGTCAAAATCATCGGTTGTAAATAAAGCACCAAGCTTTATGATTTAATTCAATATTTCTGGAAATAAAATTATTGGTAGCTACGCGCGTTGCGCATTTTGTGGTTTCATTCTACCGTAAAATTCATTTGTTGATGAGACGTAATTAAAACCGCTTAATGTTGATTGATAACAAGTTGAACAACCCTCTGTTTCCGATTTAATGCAACTGCTGCTACGGTTCAATTGCATATGCATCATGGATGATTTATAAATATCGCAGTTGGGATAATTTTGACAATGCTGTGAAAGGAAGCAAAAACTGCGTCTGTTTTGCTAATGTAGATATTTTTAGGATAACTAAAGAATGACATTTATAAAAGCAAGTCTCTGGATTTTAGTCATTCTCACTAGTTAATCTATTACAAATTAGTTAAAGGATAGAGATAATAACGTTTAGTTTACGCTAATTATTGTTAAATACTTGTAATATTCGTTATTGGCAATACCAGTCACTACAGACGGCAGATTCTAAATAATGAACTAAGGCAAAATCAATATCGCCGAAATAGAATCAACAAAACTAAAGGTAACTGGCACAAGTGCAGAATTCTAAAGCCAGTATTACAAAATGCATCCAACATCTCATCGTTAGGGGTTAGATACACGTTAGCTTGAAGCACCATATGGGTGGTACACACTTGTTAAATGATGACAAGTATTAAGCTGGATGCTTGCCTAGCTACGTGGTGGATTGTAGCGCACCATGTAGGTATTTCAGGACAATGAATCAGCGACTGTATTTTTCTAATTTCCATTACTCCTCGTTTTCCTAATATCCCCAAGTTCCAAAAGCTTAGCTAAGATTTGAGGCTGTTCAATTATACCTGAAGTCAACAGCTACCACAAATAAATGGATTTGACATTTTAGTCAACGCTTCACCTACATGCTTGTTCCATTCTATAGCAATTTTTTTAATAGAAATTAGACGCCACTGTGGATTTGACATTGAGATTAACGTGTTGGAATGATCAAATGCTTGACATATTTAAGTGCTGATGGTAGTGGTATTCTCCCACTTCGAATCCGCCAGTGAAAACTAGATGTAAGTTTTTACCTCATTTTAAACTTTGGGTGTAAAAACGCGACGACACGATAAATGTGGAAAAGAAGGTGTCAGTTTCCGATACAAATATTTGTAGCGATACCATGTGGCGCGAGTCTGAGACAATTCTACGATTACGGGACTCGCATGTCCTATACGAAGAGCATTAAAATGTGCATTTAAGTTTATATTACACAAATTTTGCAGCGCGGTTGGTTTACGCAAAAATTAACAAAACATTGGTCCACCTACAATCATGCCACTACTTCAGACGTTTGTACCTTGCCTAAGTTTTTCCATACGTTTCTATAAATCATAATTTTATCTATAGGTATCATGAGAGATATAACAAGTGACACTTCAAAAATGTCTGTGCCGTGCTGCCTGCATCATGGTACAGATATGATTTGCTTTATCAAATACTTTTTTTTCAATATGGAAAACTTCGGCGATTTTTTCGGCGATATAGTCGATAGCTCCCTCTGCACACTTGGATCCGGAACTAGCGCTCCAATGGACGGTATTCTAGACGATAATTTAAGGCAAACATAATCAAGAAAGTTGGCATAAAATGCGAGATCATCTAAATCATACCCCTTTTACATCCAGTAAACTTATCCGACTTAAGTCAGCTTAACAATAACAATGAATAATCAACTGCACTGGCTTATTCTACAAATATACAGCCGTAAGAGACAGCACACTGATTACCTCTTTTAACCATTTGACATGTGTAAATACGCACTTGMTACGCAACTTCTGTTCTTCTATTAGCCGAGCGAGGCGCTGCCGAAATGTCGCTACGAATTTACCGAAGTTTCCGGTATTGGAATAGTAAGGTATTTGCCTTTATACATGTATGTAAGGGATTCATGTGGGCGACACAAATGTCATCTATAGGCAACCCGCCTCATTGTAACCATTTAGACCACGGATGCAGGTCTCAAATAAGTGCCATGCTGTCTGCATTACGACTATCACCCTGTTGATGAGACTTAGTAAGCCGAAACAGCTGTCCACGGTAGCACAGCGCAGACATTTTGGTGATCTGCATAAGACTGCCTTTTTTGCAGAAAACGTTGCTGGAGATTTCTATCAATAATTTAAAGAATGCTTGCTATTAGGCGGGCTGCAAATAGGTGCCAGGAATTGCTTGCTCCCACTAAGTGCCGTTTATTCATGTATATTTTTATTTGAAAATCGCTTTCTATATCATCAACATGTATCAAAATGGTATAGGAATTAAAAATGTAGTAGTGTTTGTTTCAAAGGAAGCAGACATCTACATACATTTGCACTTATTGTGAGAATCGTTTTATTATACTGTCTGAGCAGTTATTTACTCATTATTAATTGGGCTGCTTACTTACTTATACTTGTGTCATATTCAAATGTTATTTTTCGATAGAGACGCATGTTTGGTAAAGAAAATATTATCTTTTGTGTTAAACAAAAAATTTAAATAGTAATCTGCAGCAAAGGCATTGTAACATTCATATTTTGTCAGTCGCTCACGCCTGGCGCATAGGCTTCTCGTTGTACACAGTGAACCTGAAACCATTACATCGGTACTGCAGACACTTCCGTCGTTAAGAGGGGCGTTTACCTAGAGCGAATCGGGTCATTTTAAGCACCTACCGTTTTACATTTTACCGAGTTATTCGAAACTTTTTCAAAGTGAAATTTCGACACGGCAATGACAAAAGATGTAGCTACAACGTAGAGTTCGAGTTTTTTCTGAATTTGGTACGGTAATGTAAATATTTGTTGTTATATTTTGCTTAAAAATGCGTATTTTTGGCGAGTTATATCTCGAAAACTAAGGCATATAAACGAAAAATTCGAACTCCACGTTGTAGCTACATATTTCTTTGTACTCTACCAAAAACATGAGCACGATAAATAAGTAAAAACATTCAAAAAATCTAAAACCGCAAACCCTTTCGCACGAGTCCGTCAAGAGAGCGGAATGCGAATGCCCATCCCCACCAGATCCGTCGCATGGTATCCAGAGAACAGTGAGGCTAAGATGCAAACCTGTCGGGAATGATCGTGCGGTATACGATTTATTCCGATATGACCGGATTTCTAAGCTTTTATGTCTAAATACACGTGACAAGTTTAATGTTAAAAGCTCTTTCACATTAATTTACTGTCTGCCGAAGCAATGGGGAAGCGGAAGGAAAATTGTTATAAAAGTTCCTCCAAAAATCATAGTCGACATGCAGTTAGAATGAAATATTATATAGTTCGTATTTACAGAAATAAATGGGTTATTCCATATTTTGAATAATCTGGTATAATATCATAGTAAGTTACTAATATCATGCTTACTTTTTTATGCACACGCTACAGTCAGCAATTTTCCGAATATTAGTTTAGCCCGTCTGATCTTTGCGTAATTTCAACCTATCGGCTACCCTCTTACGTCCCATGTCCCGCTGGTAACATGGGTTGCATAGTTTACATTTTGCCCGATCGCTCCAAGTAAATGCCCCTCTTAAGCCTAACGCTTGCGCGTAGATTCTGAGCGAGTCACTTGACAGCGGAAAGAATTTCCTCTTTCCTATTAGTATTTTGACCTGTTGCGAATTGAATGTGAGAACGTGGTATTGTCGATTTTTGGGAAGATTTTTCTAAGTAAATAGACCATCGATTGGTTACCATAGTGGGATCCGCTTGGAAAATCTTCAATTAAACGTGTGGATGTAAGTTGGGCTTTTGGAATTGGCTGAATGGTTGATTTTGCATTATTGAACATCCACACGTGACCATTTTGGGATTTTGGGTTATCGACAAGATTTGCCACGAATATTTCTGCAATCAGAGCCGCACACCAACTATAGTGAGTAAAATACTAATTAATCGAACGAGTATTAATACCCTCCTTAATATTTTAGGGCTCTTTGATTTTCTTTCCTTTTCGGTTCTCATCTTATCTTATCGTATACTTATCGATATTGCTATCGCTTCGTCTTCGTTCGTGTGATTGACATCTGGGCCTTATTCCTGTCTGGATAGCTTTTGAAGATTGGAGAAGTTGAGAATCGTAGAGTTGGGACTGATCACTTGGGATTGGATTTGGGAATTTGCGCTGCCATCCTTCCGGTTAGGAAGATTCAACCCTAGTAGCTGGCGACCCTTGTTGTGGAGGACCGTACATGTGGGACCCCAACCAGCAGGAGAGCGCAGATAAGCTTAAATTTTAAGTAGGAGGTCGTTGACCCATAAGTCGGAGCGCAGAATCCGCGGTGTAGATTCCATCTCGGTGGTGATTGCTTGAACCGTTGTAAACATTGAGGTTATTTAGCTGTCCGTCAACGGAAAAACTTGTTGTATGAGCCTTCCGCTCTTGTAATTGTTTTGTATAACTGGTATGAACCCTCAGCTCTTGTAATTGTTTTGAATAACTTGTATGAGCCGTCAGCTCTTGTATTTGTTTTGTTTAAGTTGTGCGAGCCTTCAGCTCATATATACATTGCCGTAGGAGCCTTCAGCTAGTGAATTTGAGTATATAGCTTGTCCCATCACCCTTCTTTCACAATCGAACCTTCAGTTCGATTCCATTTATTATTTTAAATTATCTGTAACGCCACAAGGCTATTGCTTGCGGGTATCACCGATATTGTCGATCGTTTGTGACGATTTTTCGTTCGTCGTTCGGTTTTTTTGTTGCGTCACTCGTTAATGCGAAGCGCTGGCCAGTGCGGAAATTAACAGGGGCGATTCACAGATTTTCTAGTTATTTACTGGTACTCGGTGACCGGGCACATAGTTGTGGTGCTCATTGGGAAGGGTTAATTTTGATTGTTAAGTGTCATTTTGGTTATATGTTCGAAATTCTCTCATATTAGTCGTTTAAGTTCGATCTATCTTAAGTAACTAATTGAGGTTCAAACTTTATTCTTTCTTTATCATTACTTGTACCTCTCATAGTTTTCGTTAATTAAACTACGCTTCTACCCGAGCTTTGTTGTTTGATTTCTATCGTAGCTTTTCAAAATTTTCGTTTGAGTAGTCCGCTGTGGAATTGTAAAATTTTGTGGCGCCTATAATCATCGTTAAAAATATTGGAACCCCCCTACTCTCCGACTGCAGCGGCGGGACGCGGACTACATTGGAACATCTGGGTTGACACCATAGGTTAGTAACATCGTTTGGTAGAAAAACGGCGTCGCAAATTGGCGCCCAACGTGGGGCCTTGTTTTCATATTTTCGTGATCGCTATTGTCTATTTTTTTTTGTCTCTTCTCCAAGCTTCCAATTGACATTTTTTTTCTTTGCTATATGCTATTTTTTTTGGAATTGCTTTGTTAACATATTGCTTATAGGTCACGTTGTTCTATTATTGCCTTGAATTTTTTTTATTGACTTTGAAATTGTTTGGTCTTGCACTTTTGGATATTTTTGATTTGCCTTGTCATTCATTATGGAGTGTAAGATTGTTCCTGAATATTTGCGTAAGGAGGAATTGCAGTATGAACTTCTTTATCGTGGTGCTGACCCTACTGATATGACTGTACAGGGCATGCGTGGATGTTTGCGTTCCTTGTTAAGGATGGAGAACATAGATCGATCTTCCATTACTTATCCCCCTTATACTTTTAATTTGCAAACTGAGGTTGAGGGTGTGCAGAGTTGTTGTGTGCCTGTTGAGGTAGAAATAAGAAATTTCTCTGGTAACAAAACTGATAGTGGTTACAAACGGTTGAGTGCTCGAATAGCCCATCTTTTAGGTCGAGTTAATAGATTCCCTGTAAAAAATGCCACTGCAGAAGTATTAAAAGCTCGAAGTCAATGGTTAGCAAAAATTACGACCTTGATGGATTCTTTAGAGCGTTCAACTCGTTTGAAGAATGAACCTGACTTGAGTGTTTCACTGCATGCACATAGTACTCGCTTAGGTAGTGTTGCTGAGGACTCTGATGATAATGAAGAACCTGTAGAGGAGACTTCAGTGGTACAGCATAGGAGTGGTCATCAATCTCAACCAGTTTACAAATGGAATTTGAAATTTTCAGGTGACCTTAAGAAAATGTCCGTTAATCATTTCTTGGAAAGGGTGGAGGAACTGCGTGTTGCACGTGGATTATCAGTGGAAGAATTGTTTGCATCGGCCATTGATTTATTTGAAGGGAAAGCCTTGATTTGGTATCGTTCTGTTGCTAATCGTTGTACGTGTTGGAAGGATCTGTCTGAATTGTTGTTGCGGCACTATTTGCCCCCTGATTATCATGCTCGATTATTCCAAGAGATTTTGAGTCGAGTACAAGGCCCAAACGAGCCTATTGTTGAATATTTAGCTTCGATGTCCACCTTGTTCGCCCGATATGGCAAAATTCAAGCTGATGTCCAGTTGGATATCATATTGAAAAACTTGGCACCGTTCTATGTTATGAACTTGCCTGTAGTAGAGTCTCTTGAACAATTAGAGAGGAAATGTTTGCAATTAGAAGTCAAAAAGTATCGCGCTGAGAGTTACCAACCACCTATACGAAGACCGAATGTAGCTGCGGTTGAACCTGAATTGGCTTGTGCCTCGTTTATACCTAAGGTTCCAATTAATGAAGTAGTTGTAGAAGCACCGCGTTCTTCCAATGCTAATGTAACTTGCTTTAATTGTAAACAATTAGGTCACCTTGCTCGTGAGTGTCGTTCGCCCCTCAATAAACATTGTTATAGATGTAAAAAGCCTGGAGTAACTGTACGAACTTGCCCGCAATGTAATCGTAGTTCGGAAAACTGCCAACAGAGGTGCTGAAGGACCGACCTGCCACCTCAGATAATTGTAAAAGTTCGGTCCCTTGTAGTTCTAAAATTTTATTGGATTATATATTGCAGCATGCAGAAAATGATCATAGGCCATATTTGGAAATAGATATTTTTTGGTTGTCGATTGTTAGGCTTTTAGATTCTGGTGCTAGTAGTACAATTGTGGGTGGACCTGGGTGGAATATTTTGCAGAAGTTAGGGTTGCAGTTAAAACTTAGTAATACTTCGTGTACGGTTGCCAATGGTGAACATTGTCAGGCTCTTGGAACTCTTATGGTACCTGTATCGCTTATGGGGAGAGTCAAATTGGTGGAGTTGCTTGTTGTCCCTTCATTGCCGCATCAACTGATTTTGGGTGTGGATTTTTTTCGGGAAATGGCTATTGTCCCTGATTTGCGTAGGAATGAATGGCATTTTGGTAGTGATTGTGTTGCCCCTCAGATTTGTGGTATAAGTGATGTTAGGGACCTTAGTGTTGAGCAGCAATTGACTTTGGGAAAATTTCTTGATGAACAGTTTAAGCGTATGGGAGACTCCTTGGGTGTTACTAACCTTGTACAGCACGAGATACTGACTGATGCAGAACCCATCAAGCAGAGATATTATCCTGTATCTCCTGTCAAACAACAGTTATTGGAGTGTGAAGTGAGGAAGATGTTGGCAGATGATGTGATTGAACCTTCTATGAGTCCTTGGTCTTCTCCCGTGATCTTAGTTCCCAAGAAAGATGGTACGCAACGCTTCTGTGTTGATTTTCGAAAACTTAATGCTGTCACCAAGCGTGATGCTTACCCACTGCCATATATTTCTTCAGTTCTAGATCGTTTGAGAGGTGCACGTTATCTGAGTTCACTTGATGTTAGGAGTGCCTACTGGCAGGTGCCTATTGCGGAGAGTTCTCGTGAGAAGACAGCGTTTACTGTACCTGGTATGGGCTTATATCAATTCAAGCGAATGCCTTATGGACTTACTAATGCTCCTGCTACATTTCAGAGGCTCATTGATAGGGTTTTGGGTGCTGATCTTGAAGGATCTTGTTTTGTTTATCTGGATGACATTGTTCTCATTTCAAGTGACTTTGAAACTCATTTGGAATTGTTGAGTAAAGTCTTTGATCGCTTGATTAATGCGGGTTTTACCTTGAATAGGGAAAAATGTCATTTTTGCCGTTCGGAAATTGCTTATCTTGGTTATGTTGTCGATAAGAATGGCCTTCATGTGGATCTAAAAAGGTGGAAGCCATTTTGAATGTGCCGGTACCTAGAAATGTGAGAGAGGTTCGTTCTTTTGTCGGTATGGCTAGTTGGTACAGAAGATTTGTTCCGAATTTTGCCACTATTGTTGCTCCTCTTTGTGACCTTACAAAGAAAAATAGAAAATTCAACTTTACACCGGAATGTGAACATGCTTTTAATGCTATTAAACAGCATTTAGTTAGTGCACCGATATTAACTTGTCCTGATTTTAGTAGACCCTTCACCTTGCAAACTGATGCTTCGGCATTTGGTATTGGAGCCGTTCTAACACAGGAATTTGACGATGGTGAGAAGGTTATTGCATTTCTTTCGAGATCTCTAACTCGTCAGGAGAGGGCGTATACTACAACCGAATGCGAATGTTTAGCTGTAATTTGGGCAATGGAAAAAACTTCGTCCCTACTTGGATGGTATCAAGTTCACGGTAGTCACTGACCATCATTCATTGCTTTGGTTGGATCGTCTGAAAAATCCTACGGGCCGATTGGCTCGCTGGGCTGTCAGAATGCAGGGTTTTGATTTTGTTTTAGTTCATCGAAAGGGGAGGGACCATGTGGTGCCAGATTTTCTGTCGCGTTCAGTTCCTGTAGTAGACTCGGTAGCAGCTTCGGATATGGGTGAAGTTGATGATAAATGGTATCGCAAAATGTTGCAACTTGTTTCGGGAAAGACCTGATCGATATCCCGCTTGGCGTGTTGAAAGACGGCAAATTGTTTAAGTTTGTGAAGTGTAAAATTCCAGAACTACGTGGTGGTAATTGTGAGTGGAAAATTGTTGTTCCTAAGAATAAAAGGAAGTCTTTGCTTTTGGCTTGTCATGATAGCGTCACATCTGGTCATTTGGGTGTTTGTAAAACTTATTGGAAATTGCATGAGCTGTATTATTGGCCAAAAATGTTGTCGGATGTTGCTCGTTATATTAGAAATTGTATTGTTTGTGCACAGCATAAAGTAGAGCAGAAACTTCCTGCCGGTCAGATGGGTGAAAGACCTAGGGTTGATCATCCTTGGGAGACGGTTAGTCTTGATTTTATAGGCCCTTTTCCTCGTTCCCCACGAGGATATCGTTTTGCTATTGTGGTGACTGACTATTTTTCCAAGTATGTTCTTATTTTCCCTGTTCGCACTGCTACTGCTAAGATATTGGCTCGACATGTTGAAAACGACTTATTCCTTGTGTATGGTGTTCCAAAAACAATAATTTGTGATAATGGCGTTCAAATGAAAAGTACGGTATTTAAGAAAATGTGTGACAAATATCAGACCAAAATTTTGTACAACGCGAATTACTATCCTAGAGCCAATCCTACTGAAAGAACCAATCGCACTGTTAAAACCATGATTTCTTCTTATATAAGCAAGAATCACAAAACTTGGGATGAAAATTTAGCCGCTATTGCTTGTGCTTATTAGAACTTCGAGGCATGAAGTATTGGGTTATTCTCCCGTTTTTTGTGAATTTTGGAGAGAAATTATATTGGTTCAGGGTAGTATGCATGATTGAAAATATATGAATGTGGAATCTGATAGTGTGGATAGTAGGGTGGCAGGATTTCAAAGATGTTTGCAGAAATTAAGCGTAAATTACAACTAGCGCACGAACGTAATAAAAACATCTATAATTTGAGACGCCGTATGGTTCAGTATGATGTGGGACAATTAGTTTGGAAACGGAATAAGGTTGTTTCTGATATGGCGAGACAATTCTCGGCGAAATTAGCACCGAAGGTATATAGGACCGGTTCCGCATACGCAGGAAAACTGGATATTTGACTTATGAATTGGTTGATGCAAACGAACATAGCGTAGGTACCTGGCACGGTACAAGATCTAAAACCGTATACGAGGGATGAACCCTCGGACTAGTTCACATCTCGTTCTGATTTTGCTTTCCTTTACGTATGATTGATTTTCTCTTGTCTGTTGTATTGTCCAAAGTGTGCACTATTGGTGACTTGAAGAATTGCGAGCCGTTCCTCTTGGTTACTGTAGGGAAATTGGTTGTGATTGCTTGTCGCTGTATGGGTGTGGTCATTTTTTTTTTGAGTTGTGAACTTACACATTTGTGGATTTTGATGGTCACAACCCTATTGGTTGCCCTTGCCTAGTTGGATTGTTGATTTGGTTGATTGATGGCTTGGACATTGTCGCTTTGGCGGATTTACTACAGCGAAATTTGTTGGTGTTTTCCCTGCGTGTGGATGAGGAGAATAAGCTCGTATTTCTGATTCGATTGTTTCCTTTAAGATTTGCATATGTACTTCGTATATTTTTTTGGGGGGGAGCGTTAGTTGTATATTGGAAGCGCGCTACCGCTCGTGGCGTTGGTTGGGGCCACGGCTCTCGCTTATCACCTCGGCGAGACCTTGTATATTGGCTCTCGCTTACCACCTCGGCGAGACCTAGTGTGTTGTAGTATATTGGAAGCGCGCTACCGCTCGTGGCGTTGGTTGGGGCCACGGCTCTCGCTTATCACCTCGGCGAGACCTTGTATATTGGCCTCTCGCTTACCACCTCGGCCGAGACCTAGTGTGTTGGCCTCGCTTACCACCTTGGCGAGACCTCAGTATGTTGGTTCTCGCACATAACATCGGTGAGACCTTCGTTTATTGGTTCTTGAATACCACCTTTTGCGACTGTTTGTGTGTTTTGCACTCGGTATAGACGTCGATATTGTACGCTCTAGACTTATATCTTGCCTAGATAGTTTTGACTTGTTGAGTAATTCGTGTTGCTTGGCGTGGTTATTCGCCTAGTAGTTTCTTCGCTGTTTTATGTGGGTGGCAATGATTGATGGTTATTGTAGTACCTTCGCATTTGCGGACTTTCCTGCTCTCACATTATAATATTCTGGCTTATTGATTTGATTTGTTGCTTGAATATAGTCGCTTGATGCGGAATTGTGACAGCAAGATTACTGCGGTGAATTCCTCGTAATATTGTAGAATTGCCTTGGACGTCTACCGTTGTGTTTCACTGGTATGAATGATTGGGTTTTCGTGGGTGTTTTCGTTTTGGAGGGGTCGTAACCCTCTGGGTTGGCAGCCCCCTGCCATGTGCCTAAATTTTAAATTTGAATTCATTTTTCTCTTTGGAATCGCCTCCTTTCCAACCTTGTTGTTTATTGGAAATGCTTATGTTTGAAATGTTGGTTGGCAAGTTTTAATCTTGGAAATTGTTGACATTAATGGGTTTTGATAGCTCGTAAGCTTACTCGCTCGGTAAATTTGAGAAATTTACCTCTTTCTAGGTGAAGGGGGATTGTAACATTCATATTTGTCAGTCGCTCACGCCTGGCGCATAGCTTCTCGTTGTAACAGATGAACCTGAAACCATTACATCGGTACTGCAGACACTTCCGTCGTTAGTACCTAACGCTTGCGCGTAGATTCTGAGCGAGTCACTTGACAGCGGAAAGAATTTCCTCTTCCTATTAGTATTTTTGACCTGTTGCGAATTGAATGTAGAGAACGTGGTATTGTCGATTTTTGGGAAGATTTTTCTAAGTAAATAGACATCGATTGGTTTACCATAGTTGGGATCCGCTTGGAAAATCTTCAATTAAACGTGTGGATGTAAGTTGGGCTTTTGGAATTGGCTGAATGGTTGATTTTGCATTATTGAACATCCACACGTGACCATTTTGGGATTTTGGGTTATCGACAAGATTTGCCACGAATATTTCTGCAATCAGAGCCGCACACCAACTATAGTGAAGTAAATACTAATTAATCGAACGAGTATTAATACCCTCCTTAATATATTTTAGGGCTCTTTGATTTTCTTTTCCTTTTGGTTCTCATCTTATCCTTATCGTATACTTATCGATATTGCTATCGCTTCGTCTTCGTTCGTAGTGATTGACATCTGGGCTTATTTCCTGTCTGGATAGCTTTTGAAGATTGGAGAAGTTGAGAATCGTAGAGTTTGTGGACTGATCACTTGGGATTAGGATTTGGGAATTTGCGCTGCCATCCTTCCGTTAGGAAGAATTCAACCCTCAGTTAGCTGGCGACCCTTGTTGTGGAGGACCGTACATGTGGGACCCCAACCAGCAGGAGAGCGCAGATAAGCTTAAATTTTAAGTAGGAGGTCGTTGACCCTTAAGTCGGAGCGCAGAATCCGCGGTGTAGATTCCATCTCGGTGGTGATTGCTTGAACCGTTGTAAACATTGAGGTTATTTAGCTGTCCGTCAACGGAAAAACTTGTTGTATGAGCCTTCCGCTCTTGTAATTGTTTTGATAACTGGTATGAGCCCTCAGCTCTTGTAATTGTTTTGAATAACTTGTATGAGCCGTCAGCTCTTGTATTTGTTTTGTTTAACTGTGCGAGCCTTCAGCTCATGTATACATTGCCGTTGGAGCCTTCAGCTAGTGAATTTGAGTATATAGCTTGTCCCATCACCCTTCTTTCACAATCGAACCTTCAGTTCGATTCCATTTATTATTTTAAATTATCTGTAACGCCATAGGGCTATTGCTCGCGGGTATCACCGATATTGTCGATCGTTTGTGACGATTTTTTCGTTCGTCGTTCGTTTTTTTGTTGCGTCACTCGTTAATGCGAAGCGCTGGCCAGTGCGGAAATTAACAGGGGCGATTCACAGATTTTCTAGTTATTTACTGGTACTCGGTGACCGGGCACATAGTTGTGGTGCTCATTGGGAAGGGTTAATTTTGATTGTTAAGTGTCATTTTGGTTATATGTTCGAAATTCTCATATTAGTCGTTTAAGTTCGATCTATCTTAAGTAACTAATTGAGGTTCAAACTTTATTCTTTCTTTATCATTACTTGTACCTCTCATAGTTTTCGTTAATTAAACTACGCTTCTACCCGAGCTTTGGTGTTTGATTTCTATCGTAGCTTTTCAAAATTTTCGTCTGAGTAGTCCGCTGTGGAATTGTAAAATTTTGTGGCGCCTATAATCATCGTTAAAAATATTGGAACCCCCACTCTCCGACTGCAGCGGCGGGACGCGGACTACATTGGAACATCTGGGTTGACACCAT